>WUAM01000287.1:66430217-66517967 GCA_024336885.1 Actenoides hombroni
TCAAGTCTTGATGCCAAAATGATTAAAAAAAAAATAAATATATATATATATAATTTTAGAGGATGGTTACCCGTTGCTTAGAGCCACCCTAGAAAGATATATTAAGAGGGATTACTCAAGGGTCTGTTCTGGCTTTGGCACTACTCGTTGTTTCTGTTAATGACTTTGGCAATAGAATAGGGATTACCCTTATAAAGTCTGAACTTGATACCACAGTAGCGAGTTGGAGCAGCAGAAATAAAGGCTGGATGCTGTATTTAGAGTTTAAAAAACTCCCAAAAACACAAAGACCAAAACTTGACCAATTCAAACAATTATTACAAAGAAAGTTTGGGGATTGTCAATACAGACTTGCAACCAAGCAAAGGCCAAATACCATGCTTCAGCAGAAACAACCAACTGCACAAAAATCAAGAGATGGTGAATGACCAAGAAAACATCAGGTCTGCAGAAAGCATTCTGGAGATTGCAGTGGATAAAAATCTGAAAGTGAGCCAATACTCTCACCCTGCTGTGAGAAAAGTCAACTTGAAACAAACAGAAGTGCCCTATGACAGACTCTGCAAGGAAGTCTTCCAGTCTCTTCAGTAATGGCAAGGTCTTTATTGGAATATGGACTGCAGTTTCAGGCAGTCTGAACTAAAGATATAGATCAGTTTGGGAGATTTCTCTAAAAACAGTGATAATGATCGGAGTATTAAAAAACCACACCACCCCCTAATCCCAGACAAAACAACAACAGAACCCCCAGCCCTTACATAAGGAAAAAAAATTTAAAAACTAGTATTAAGTCTTTGGAATAAAAACCCAAGGGACACAAATCTTCAAGATAATAAAAGGAAAACAAGAAAAAGATTTCCAAGAGCCATAACTGAAAAATAAATACTGAAATATATTGCCTGGGGAAATGTGAAGCTTTCATTGTTGCAGACTTTTAGAAACAGATTCATAAATACGTGTGAGGAAGAGGATGGGTGCAATTAATCTTGCCTTAGGGCAGTGGGATGGGCTAGATGACTCATTAAATGAAGGTGTCTTTTGTTATATCTATAAATATGTTTCTGTGTATGCTGAGCACAGCACCTAGACCACAGAGTTGCACAGGGACTTGAAGCAAAGAGCTCCCATAAGCATTTCAAAGTGGAGTTCTGTCTTTTAGCTATGATGTTTTGGCTAGAATACTTCAGTTTTCAGGCATTCTAAGTTTTAACAAGTATAATTGGAGATTTCTGCAGGAAGTAGACCATTTCCCATCCTGCCATGCCCCACTCCCCCCACAAGAACAAAATAAAACAAAACAAACAAGCAAACAAAAAAAAAACAAAATAAAAAACCAAAAAAAAAAAAGAAAAGAGAGAGAAAGACAGACAAGTTTCCTTCTATTTATGTATGTATTTTTGAGGTGAACTTTCAACCTCCTTGTATTGAGTACAGCATACTGAAAATGTGATGTGGGTTGCTAACTCTATAGCCATCACAGTTCAGACAGAAAGTGGAGCAAGGCAAAGATGCTTGTTTTAATGCTGGAGAGTGTGCATGTTTGTGAAAGGTCATTATTCATTTAACAGCAATGCCAGAGGTCCAGACCTTGGGAGCAATCTGGGTGACACTGCAAGGAGAAACAGTATGCAAGGTTTTGAATTCAGTATCCTCTTTCCTCTTCTGAGCGCGAGGTTGGCAGAAGTCACCATCCAAGAACTCCTTGAGGGTCAGGGTAGTTAAATACACAGCTTCTCTAGGCTTCTTAGGGAATCCCACTCTGAACTGACCTAGCAAATAAAATCACATCTACTGTGATTTCTGTCACCTCTGTGGTCCTTTCACAATTGCCCTGTTGCTTTCCTGTCAAACCGGCTTAGCTCATTGGCTCTGTTGGTACTCAGCAGTGAATCATCACAAAAGTTTAGGTACCTTTTTTATCTAGTCCATTCCACAAAGAGCCTTGGCATTTGGGGTCTGATATTCAAATGGTGGAATTGTAA
The DNA here is from genome assembly GCA_024336885.1 of Actenoides hombroni. Lineage (NCBI taxonomy): Eukaryota > Metazoa > Chordata > Aves > Coraciiformes > Alcedinidae > Actenoides > Actenoides hombroni. The sequence continues at coordinate 66,432,200 of WUAM01000287.1, forward strand.
ACCCTTTTCCATCTCAGTGTTAATGGTGACCACATCTCTCCCTGCTTGCACTGGAATCCACCCTGATAACTTGTGTCCCAGGTCCCTGTCATATCTTCCCAGATAGCACTCAGGAATGGGTGCAGTGCAAGGATCCCTGTAGCCCCCCCCCCCCAAAAAAAAAATTTCCAAAGGATGTTAACATTACTTTTGGGTGAGAAAGAAAAAGAAAAAAAAAAAGAGCAAGGAGCTTTGGTCTCAATCTCTCCTTCTTTCCCTCACTGTCTCTGCACTGGCACTCCAAATCCCACTGTCTCCACAGACAGGGACAGCAGCTAATAACAGTCCTGTTTAGTGGGTCAGGATTGTGGCAGGGGCATCACAGCACAGAGGGACATACACCAGCTCCCTATCCTAAAAGGGAAAGATGGGAGGAAGGTGGTAACCAGGAAAACTCCTCAAACCCTTGAGTCTCAATGCAGCAGCAGCAGCTTTTCTGCAAAATCAACAACTTTGGCAGGCAGTGCCAAGATGAAAACCCAAAAAACCATAGGAATAAAACCTTAGAGATGTTTACATTCTTCAGATGTCCTGATTTTACTGGGCAGCAAGTACTCGATAGCCAAAGAGGTAAATATATTTAAGGTGTGTAACTCAGTGATACCCCTTGTGATGCAAGGAATAAGTGCAATTGAGGAGTTAAGCCTGAGCTCTTCTGTCCACAAGAAAGAGACAGGTAAGTTAGCTAAGTTAGTAGGTGGCCCATTTATACCTTCACCCAGCCTCTTGAGGGGCAACTAAACCTAAGCCTCCCTTTCCATTTAACTTTCTGTTAATACTCCTATTTCCTTCTGTGCCATCTTCCCAAGACACACATATACATTCTCCATAAGAATAATTCTCTATTGCAACAAGATTGATCCCACCATACTTATTGTCAGTGTTCCTAAGGTGATAATGAACCTGAGGTAGGCTGTTGATAAAACCACTACACAAGGTGTTACTATAATTACTTGTGGAGCCCACAGGGGTGAATAGCAGCTCCCAGTCTAGTGCAAAACTGCAGCCCCTTGATTCAGAGATCAAATTAGCAATTGAGTGTAGAGCAGAAGGGAAATGGGGTGGTGGGGGGAGGGAGGACAACATGCTGGTGGGAAAGGAGCCCTTGCTTTTCCTGCCTGATCTTAGCATCTTGGCCTTGGCCATGCAGCTCTGCTGGCCACAGAAAGCTTCTCTTTACCCCCTCTCCAGGCTTGAAGAGACTTTTATTTTTAGAAAAAAAAGAAAACCAAACTAAACCAACCAATAAAAAAATCAAAACAAAACAAAAACAAAGGAAAAAACCAAACCACCAAAAAACCCCAAACAAACCACAAAAGAAAAAAAAAACCAAACCAAACCAACCAAACAAAAAACAACCACCCACAAACAAAACAACTGCAAGAAATAAACTATAAACTTTTTATAAAAAAAGTTTTATAAAAAGTGCAAATACAGAGTTATCCCTTTACTAATGGGATTTGTCTGGTGATACTGAGATCCAAGCCTGGGCCACTGGTTACAGGGAACACAATGGAATTTGAAGCCTTATTAACAAAAGAAATCCCTCCACCTGCCTTTAACCAGCACACATGTTTCCAATTGGGCTCACAGCCACAAATGGCTAAGACTGTGCTAAGCAATTACATTCAAGAGCACATGGCAGAAAAAAAAATGTCATGATTCAGATGCTCAAGGGACCACAAGAATCAAAATATATGTCCCAGTGTTCAGGGACATGGGTGAAGGGGAATGGGAAGGATAATTTTACTGAAAGACAACCTTAATACTCAGCAGCCCAGTTAGATGTAAATCACAGTCATTACCAGGCTTGTGGTAAGATGTTGGTGCCTGTGCTGGTGATCACCTCAGCATGAAGGAATCAGGGGAAGAGACTACACCACTACTCCTTACCTCTTTAACATCTGCAATTAGGACTCTCATATAATCTATTGCACAAAACCCATGCACTCCAAAGCACTGCAGTCTTCTTGCCTCTGTGTGTAGCCAGGAATTTCAAAGGAAAGCATACAGCAAATGTCCTGTACACTAACAATAGAGCCAAGGCAGTAACATACTGCTCCTCAAAAGGAAAAGGTGTCTCTCACTTTTGAGAAAGATAAAAATCCGTCAGCCATCTGCTGTTATCCTGTGGTTGTGGTATGCCCAATAACACCGTATGTTGACTGCCCCAAGTCTAGCTCTTTAGACAGACTTGGTGACAGATTGTAACAGGCCTGCTGATACCTACTGTGACCCTGAATCAATGGATTCACAGGAATCACTGCTGGGCTGGAGTTGCTCCACTTCTGTAGTTGAAGTGCAAATGTAAGTAGCTAACTATAATCTCTTTTCATCCTAACCCAGAAACTTTTAACTCTCTCTGATAGCTACTAGCAAGCAACTGCTTGAATTTTTTATTATTTGGGAATGGCAGCATCACCCAAGGCTCACTTATAAAATACTGTCTCCTGGAGACAGGAAAATCAGTGATGCCCAAGGCCGCTCCCCCAGCTGAGGGCACACTGATCAAATCAGGTTTGCTTCCAATAAAATGCCTCAGGTTGAGCCTTCTGTAGCTTTCTAATAAGTTACTGACAAACCAGAAACTTATCAGCTAGTCCTGCCTCTCTGCTTTGTACCAGTAAGACAGACAGTTGCGAGACACAATCTCAGCCCCAGTACTCAGAGACTTTCCAAATACTGGCGCAGCCATTTCCACTTCAGACACAGGAGAGCCAGTTCTGGAGCTTGCTCACAGCCTGCACAGATGAGGAGAAGGATAGTGGTGCTACACTGGGCAGGTATGGAGGGCACATTCTAAAGCCCCTGTATGGCTTGTGTTCAGTCCAAGAAGAGACTGGGTAGCTCTGGTATGGGATACATATGCTATGTGCATATGTTCATGGCACCAGGCTGGTGGACATCTTTATGTTACTCACTAGCAGCCACAGTCACTGGTGCAAGAGCTCAGCGCTGCCAAGGCTTATCTCAGAGGGGAAAAGAGACAGCCTGGTGGTCAGTTCCCACACATCCTTTGTCTGGGACAGCTGTTTGATGTGACTGTCCTTCAGGTGACTGCTGAGGACTTCTCAGGTTGTGGAGAAGCCCAGGTTTGCAGGTTAGCATTACTGCTCTGCAGAAAAAAAAAAAAAAAAAAGTATAATAGGCATCCAGAATTAAAGGGGAGAAAGAAAAGGGCCTGAATAGGCCTCCTTAGCTGAACACCACTAGTGCGATCAAAGCCAACTCTGCTAAGGACCATCTCTTCCCAACAGCACAGACTGGGAGGGTAATGCCAGTCCCGTGCTGAAGTTGCATTTTAGAGAGGGTGAAGATGCACTGGAAACAGTCCTGCCCAAATCATTCTACAATTATTATCACTGGAACCTTCCTAGCTCTAATTTCTATTAAAAAAATTAAAATACACTTTGCTAGATGTAAGGTTGCTACAAGTCTACTGGATTTAAACCTTGTGATATATATTTCATACTAAAGCTATAGCCAAAAATCAAATTCAAAAGAAGCTGCAGCTTCTGGTACCCAGTCACATATCTCTGGAAAGATCGAATTAGATTAGTGTAGAGACATACACTCCACCCTGCCTCAAACCCTGTGAATGCATGGCTGAAGAGGCAGCCAAGCCACTCAACAATTCTAGTCCAAAGCCAAGTACAGGGGAGCTGGAGGATGGAGCAGAGGGGTGGGTTTTGCCTGGCCAAACGCTTGAAAGTGACACTAGCTACATGATCTGCCAATTCTGCTGGGGGCAAGTTTGGGATGCAGCCCAGCTTCTCAATAGCCTCGCACTGCGCCAAGGAATTTCATGCATGCTGCGCTGCTAATCAACCAGCCTGGATCCTGATGGCTTTGCAGTCCCTGCCCGCACCTCAAGCTGCTGACAGGAATGCCGAGACTGCACCTACCAAACCTACTTCTAAAAGGGATTAGCAACCCCAGCTTGCTCCCCACAAAGGCTTTCTGTGCCAGCAGGCCAGTCCAAGGAGAGAGAGGCTGCTAAGCCTCTTGTCCTGCTGTAAAAGGGAAATGTGCTGCCTGGCAGAGAGAAAGCAGGGATGTTAGTGGTGCATTTACCTTTAAAGTGGTGAACTTCCTGCCTGGAGCTGACCAGTGCGCTCGTCATTAGCACTTTTTTGGAAACCTAGAAGAGTGGAGTTGTCCTCTTCCACAAAGGGAAAAGGAGCCATAATATAGGGAAAAATAAGGCCGCTTTCCTGATGTTTTCCTGGGAGAAGTAATGTTTCTCCCTTGGAAACATCAGTAGTTGTCCTTATAAAGATCAAAACAAATCACAAGGCTGTCTGTGCCCTCATATCCCTCCTTTCTACTGTTGATCATCATTTATCCAAGCCTACAGTCCATAATACCCACCCTTCAACACGAAGCATGGCTGACAGGACTGCCTGGAGCACAGGCAGACAGGATGACATTGAGCCAGGGCAAAGAGCTGACAGGACAGGGTTAGCTAGGCACATGGGTTTGTGCATGCAGGCCTGGAGTGGTTCTAGGTCCTTGCACTCTCATAGAGACTTTGTGACTCATAGATGGAGATGGGAATATACCTCCCTGTGAGCAGAAAGAAGCTGGCTTGAAAAGAAAGGTTTCCTGGTGAGAGTGTTGACAGATCTCTGAGAAGGCTGAGACTGAGACAAGAAGTCTAGGATTTAGAAAGAGGGGTTTGGACGAAGGAGGACTTGGAATAGAATGCTTGAGAATAGAATAAGGTGCAGAAAGATAAAGAACAGGTACAAAGAGAAGGACAGAACAAGAAGGGAGGACAGAGACAAAGGATGTGAAGAGTATGGAAGCAGGAATTCGGTATGGGGAGATACATCGACATCAACCAGAGAGGCAGGTAGTGCTTGTGGAGACTGGATGTGGAGGAGCACACAGGGAGTAGAACAGCCCTGCTGATAATATGACAACAATGCCTGGATTCCCAAATGCAGAAGACTCTACAAAAAACAAAACAGAACAAGAACAAAAACCACAGACACCTGGCTCAAGCTATCCACCAGTAGAAACATACCTGTGAATGAGCCATAAATAAAGGAGGATGCTTTGCTAGATTATTTTTAAGAACAAATATTAATTATGACATTAAGTGAGGCGAGCAATTGTGAAAACTGGAGGGTGTCCTGGTCAAGAACACAACAGCAGCTTTGTGGGCACAGAATACACTTTTTCAGAATTTATCAGTCTGTTCAGTTACTAGCTTCTGGACTGGAGCTGACTTTAAAAAAAAACAATTAAAAAAACCCAAACAAAACAAAGCCAAACACAAAGATTGACCAAAGAGAAACTCTAAAGAAACTCCAGTGAGTTTGTTTTGTTTTAAAAAGTGGCAGACTGTGTGGATAATTCTCCTTGTTTCAAATTACATCAAGAAGAAAATAATATATGCATTTCAAATCTCCATGCTATTAGAATTAATTAAAATCTTCTATGCAGTGAGCATGAGGGGAAGATCATGAGCAAAATAATTTATCAACTTGTTGGTTTGAAAGCTGCAGAGATGGAACTGTTAGTCCAAAGTACTCAATCTAGACAGACCTGACTTTTGCTTCACATACAAATCACATTAAGCACAAGTCCACATTTGGCTAGAAGGAGAAAAACATGACACTTGGAAATGGAGAAGGAGATGGCTTTGAAAATTTTAGACTGGGATTTTCAAAGTTACGGTGGGGATTCAGATGCACCATCCCATTAATTTTAACGACTATCTAAATTCCCTAGTAGGCTTTGAATAACCTCAAAGTTAAATTTTTGTTATTTTTGGATATTTCCTTTACTTGACCCAGGTTTGTCCTTTCACAGTGAAAAAAAAGAAGTGAAAAGAGTGTTCTGTGCTTTCTGCTCAAAAAGAGCTCTGTGGAGATTTCACTGCCTAAGTTTGCAGTGGTCATTGTCACTGCTGCCTCCTCTCCCAAACACTCATCTCAGGCCCCCCAAATGCTATTTGTTTGCCATGTTGCTGACAGAGATTGTACAGATCGCTTGGGAGAGGATGGTAAATCATAGCCATATGACAAGCTGCTTCTGACAGCAGGTCCCTCTTGTCCTGTTTCTGGAACCTTTTGGACTTTGCTTTATGTGGTTTTGTGGTTTAAAATATTCTATAAATCTCTTTGAAACTTTCAGAGCCTCCCTTTATACCTCACTCACACAGTTCTGCAATTACCTATTGGACTGGGAAGGTCCAGAGCTGACAAGTCACTTCTAGCCTGGCTGCAGTTACTGTATCATTTCACTGGCCAGCTCCTCATTAATTTTCCATATTAAATTTTTATGAAAAAAAAATATTTGAGCAGCTATGGAAGATCCATAAAGAGCAGACACCTAAAACGTGAAGCTCAACACCTTTCCATCTGCAAAAACACCCCTAAATTTCTATTCGAAAAGAGTTCTCCCTCAAAGAAATGTAAACACAAAAACATGAGAGCACGTGAGGCAAGCTGTTTACCTAGCAGAGGGCAGGGACTGAGGCTTTCAGCTTTTCCACTGGAATTCAGCCTCTCTGTGCCCCAGTTTTCTCCTCCTCAATATAGAAGTAACAATAGGGTCCATTTTCTTTGGTAAAAAAACCCCAAACATCTCTTTTTGATGGATTTGTTTTTCCATTAAGAACTGAAAATGTATTTTGTTTGAAAAGTGAAAATGTAGGGTTGCAAACCGAAAGGTGGGTTGCTTTGAGCAGTTCTCTAGGTAAAGTTAGAAATGAAGAAAGTATTTTCTCTGCTCTTCAGCTGACATGGACAGATTTAATGCACATTGGGCATTAATGCTAATTCATATGTCACCACAAGCTCCTGGCTCTTGGTTTTGCATCAATATAAGTTCATCCCATAAGCTTATTAGCATGCAAATAAAATGCACACTAGAGTCCAAGGAATCTGAAATGGCTGTATTACTGCAAAGACAGAAGCCTACCAGGCAGTAGGAAGCTTAGCAGTGTGCCAGAAGAAACAAGGTTCAATAGCAAGGAAACAAGATGGGGAAAGGGAAAACAGTGGCAAATGCAGTAGTGGGAGGATCATGAGAAGGATCAGAAATGGCAAAACTAGGAATAAAGAATCAGATCCACGGTACACTAGTAATTAGGCCACAGAAAGGACAGACAGGCAAAGAGGTTAGAAAGTGTACAGAATGTGTTTTGTAGCTGGCAATGGCTGGCTAAAAAAGGGTATTGCTGTGTGTACGATTCTTTTGCTCTATTTCATGACATTCTGGAAAGGTTTGCAAGGGAGAGAGGCTGCTGAGACTTCCATACGTTAGTGATACTGCCAAAAACCTTCTCAGACTGGAGCAGTGGATTCTCTTCCCTGATGCTCCAAGGGCAGGTCCAATTACTTAGTCTGCTCTTCACACTCTGCTGAGGCTGTCCTGCAATGCATCACCTGTTGCTTCCCCTCTAGATCTCCAGTGTCCTTTCTCTCCAGGCACATCCCAAAGCAGTGCTCACCTTCCATTCTTCAGTGCACAGTGAGAATCTCTTAATTGGGTTCCTATATTAAGTGAATACAGAGCTACCAGTGAAGGGTGACAGTAAATACAACCATGCTCCCACTGTCACACCCTCTTTATGAACAAACTCAATCTTTTCTCCACAACACCACTGTGTGTAATTGCTTCCTCCCAGTGTAGAGGGATTGGACTAGATGACCTTTAAAGGTCCCTTCCAACACAATGAATTTTATGATTCTATGATGTGGCAGATAGGGCCCAGGACAGGCAGCATATGTGGAGTCATGGTGGCAGCAAAGGATGCTGTCCAGCCACACAAAACATGCTGCATTTGTGATGACTTGCAGAGGTCAGTAGTTCAGCTCAAAGTCCTGGATCAAGGAAATGCTCTCAGTCCAATACAAGAAGGAAAGACATGGCTATTCAGGCTGGTAACCCTGTGTCCCTGTTACAGATAGGGAAGGAGGTATGAAATGGGAGAAAGATTGGTTTGGGGCTTCATATATGCAGCTGTTAAGCCTACTAGTCTTAGTCCTCATCTCTGCTCTTGTGAACCCATACAAAGAAGGGCTTCTTCATCTGTAAGTGGTGAATTAGCAATGCTTCCACTCACTGCATCTGTTTAGATATCAGGGCAGGGATTGTGACTGTGCATGAGATATTGTCCATCACTGTGCTAACTCTGGTATACCCACAGATGACTGGCCTGCCCTGGGCAGAGGAACCAGCTGCACTTCTGGAAGCAGTGTAAGCCTGGGAGCAGAGTGCTGCACTCGCCCATGACCCTTGATGCTCAGCAGAGCTAACAACCCAGGATACAGGCACATCCCAGCACGCTTCTAGCACAGGCTCATACATGGCTAACAGGAGCTCCCACACTGTGTTGTGCAGCCCCAGTTTCTACCAACCGCTCCGCATCCAAGTATGGCTTTGTGTTCAGCTGAAACTTTAAGAAAGGCCTGACACTCTGAACAAGAATATGCAAATAATAAAATGTTACATTGGGTAAGACTGCTCTTTTTATTAACTATAAAAACGAGAAAACAGAAGGCTAGGGATGAATTACTGTATTAATGATGCCACTGAAATAGCAAATTCATACTTAATACCCTAAAAATAAACTTGAAAGCTACCATCAGTTCCACCTAAGCAGCATTACCAATTCTTGCATATTTCAGAACTATCATTGTAGGCTAATTTCATCACAGTATTTACTCCTTAACAGTCTTTAAAGTAGATGAAACCTATGGTTTCCATAGTTTATTCACATTCTTGAAAGACATATGTAATGTCAGTCATTTGAAAAAGTCTTACTTGACTCCATAATGTTGAACAGTACATTAGTAATGTATGTTTCTTTTTTTTTTTTCCTTCAGTATTAATGATGCAAGGAAATGCATGAGCATAAAAATCTTAAGAATGGAAATACATGTCCCATGAGTTTAAAAATTCAAGGTAACAATAAAGCAATGTCTCTGAAGACTGGTAAATGAGTTTCCAGGTCTGAAGAACCAAAACTGATGGGATGCAAAATGCTTTCAGTTGAAAACAGGAAAAACTTTAGAGACAAGGAAAAGGATTTTATTGCTGAATTAAATACAGTTACACACCAAGTCACAGTGGCTTCTGTGCCCATCTTTATAAAGGGTTTAATTTTTAAATAATTCTAAAAAAAAAAATCCTATTTTAAATCTTTAAAGCTCCATGAAAATGATACCTCTCATTTCAGCTAAGACTACCACACACCCAGGTTTCCCTGGAAATTACCTGTTTTTCCAGCCAGATACTTTATCAAGGTGAACATTGCCCAAGCTGTGAAGACATCGGGCATATTGGCAGGTCAGATGCTTCCAGGGAAGAGCAGTAACTCCTACGTGGCTACCCATACAGCCAGAAGTTCTCTACAAGCATGTGGATCAACTCAGTAACAACTCCACTGCACACATGTGCAACTCTTTAGCTCAAAAGAACTTAAATCCCTGAATTCTGTTTAAATCGATAAAAATAAATACACTATATATATATTCATAGTTCTGTGACACACTTCAAAAAATAATCTGAAAATCATTTGAAAGCAGACACACAAAAAAAACCCAAACCACCAAAACCCAATGCATAGTTCTATAGCCCAGCAAGTTTTTAGATGCAATATTTTCTAAAACAAAGCTTTCCCTCTCCCCATGCAATAAATAATCCAAAGTTGTCACCCTTGCATCTGAGGTCTACTTATCTCAGAAGTTTTAAATACATGAAAAATCACTATGCAAAGTGAATTAAAGTGGTGATGCTGCTTTAGCTAAGGATTGTGAGGTTATAGATAAAAATAGCACTGGCTTCTATAGATTGCTTTTTCTGAGACGTGAGAAGTTAAAAGAATGCTGCATTTAGTCCAGGAGTGACACTGGAGAAGCTTGAGCTCTCAGAGAATTAAAGTTCCTAATAGCTGTTTTTGAGCAGAGTTGAGCCCATGATACACCAGTCACTTGTGGCAGATGGCATCAACATTTTGGCTGTTAGAACAGCCCATACTTCTATCAGTAGTCTCGAAGGAGGAGACCAACCAACCTTCAGGATCTTAACGCAAAGCTTGCTATGCAGTTTTCAAAACGCAGGGATCTGCACTCTGCTCTGGCACAGTTCTGTGGAGACCCATCTCCTCTGACAAGAGGATACCCTTCTTGTAAAGCAGGGCTGGGTCTCAGCTCTGTCTGAGAGCACTCTGGTGGCCAGTGGGATAGGGAAGCTAAAGCACTGCTCTACCGCAGCAAGCCCTCTTCGCACTATGAATTCAAGATGTTACACTGAAATGAAAGCAGCTGAGAAAGCTCCATTTTCACCGGACAGGGGTGTAAAGCTCTTGCTGCTAATTACTGTTTCTTAAACAAAACAACGTTGGCTGAAAATCCCCTGAACTTGAGAGTCAGGAAGGCACAGATTTCCTTGCCAGAGGAGTCATTTAGGGAAGAAATGTGCCCAAGCAGCACATACACTCTCCAGGGGTGGCCGGGGGCTATTATCACCTCAGTAAAAGAGAGGCATGGCGGGTATGGATCCCTGTGACCATAAGCACCTACTCTTCTTTTTGAAAGCTCTGTCTTCTAGACTCACAGATGTTCAAATCTTAGCCAGGGTGTGCTGCAAGTCCACAATGAGCACAGTTAGGACAGTAACAGGATCACTTTAGTCTCACAGTTCCTCCCAGTCTGGCTGACAAAAAGGAACGAAGGTTCTTTCCACGGCTGTGATCCTGAGTACTGACAATAGTTCGTAGTTATGCAAAGATCATTTGTCCTAGTGTCTGATTCCCAGCACCAGCCTCTCCCTGTAGCTCTACCCCACTAATATTTCTTTGTTCTGCACCATTTCCACAGCTGTAAAACAGGGGAATTCAAGTCCTACATTTCTCAGGCTCTAGGAGCCACCAACCCAGGGAAACTTCGACATTTAATGAGCTGCCTTCTCCTCTGACAGGCATGTCTCCAGACAGGACAGTTTTGACTAGAGCAAATATATTCTACATATGTTTTTGATTAGGATCCACCCTGTTGTCCCAATATATTCCCTGCATTGCTTTATACAGTGTTACGCAGGGTAAGCTTCTAGATCTACATATAACATAATTATCAGTGACAGGGTGCAAAACCCCAGGGCAACACAGAAAGGGAGGCCCATGCTGCTCAGATCAGATGTCCACAGAGAGCTGCTTGCTTGTCACCTAGGTGACATGCAAATCACATGTCAAGTTTCTGCTTGTTGTAGAGTTTTGACTTTATCTTGCTAAATTGTCTGTTCTATCTTTAATAGCCTGCACAGTCAGAGAGGCATCTCCAAGAGCTGCATCTGTGTTACCACCACTCTGATGCCCAAAGCTGGCTGGTATGCCAAGAAGCACATGAGACCTGAAGGTGCTTTGGGATACGGCAGCCATTAAAAAACTTTTTTGTTACCTACAAGCCACGATGAGAGCACTGCTATGGGCCAATGCCAGCACTGATGGTTGTGCTGAGAGGGACTGTGGGTTTTCTCATTTCCTGCAGATAGAGAGTTGAGGCTCATACATTCCTTGTGGGAGAAGGAAGTGGCCACAGAATCCTTATCCTCCATATAAGGCTGGGACCCCCCTCCCACTGAAACCATGGTCAGATGTTGGAATGCAACCTTTTCTGCCACACACTGAGTACCCTCAACCCCTCTGTTTGCCTTGGCAGCAGCGTCTAAACCTGCTTTAGTAGGTTGGCTTTTTGCTCCTCATTTTGCAGTGTGTTGCCAGATGTCTGCTGAGAGAGGCTGACCCACACAGAAGGGTTAAACTTTACTTAAGCTCTCATGGGCTGAGTTCATCCTGAGCAAGGAGTATTGTGGAAGTGCTCCCTCACTGCCTGCACATTCGTGGTAGCCCTAAGTGATCCAGGACAGCATTGGTACCACCTTCAGCTGTGCCAGTTATATGTTGCCTGAAAGAAACTGTGTACTACGTGACCCATGACATACATGCACTTGTCTTCTCAATTTCTATCCCACAGACAGGAAATCTGAGACACCAAAAAATTCTGGGAATTGTTGTAGGTCCTTCAGAGAGCAATGCACCCAACTTTGCAGACTCCTGCCCTGTACGTTGCCAGTGCTACCTCCACTAACTGCACACACCAAAGCCAGAAACCACAGGTGACCTGTAGAAATGGAAGTGCTAAAAAAATGAAGTGAACCCCTTCCAGAGCAGGAAGGGGCCAAGGCCAGTCTGCAGAATGAGTTCAAAAGAGTTATGAAGGTAAAGAATAACACAAGGAACTGAAGCAGGTGATCTGACTCCAACTGGGATACAGGGCTAGTCAATCCCATTCTCCAGCAAGGGGTATTTCTGCAGCAGGGAAGATTTTCCCTTTCTTTTCTGTGCTGTGGTGCTCAGCTGCCCTTGCATTTTGCAGGTGCATTCAGCTGAGACTCATCCAAGCTCCTTGCATACAGAGCACATAAAAGCTTATGCCTCCCCCTGTGCCCACATGTCACAACAGTGTCAGCCCACATCTCCGATCAGAAGTGAACTACAACAGGGCTATTGCACAGCCTCTCAGCACGGTTCTGGCCTGCCAGCCACTGAAAGGAAGCTTGCAGACATGACTGAATGAAGCATTTCTGCAGGAAAGCAAAGATTCAATACAGGCTTTATAGCATAGCTTTTGCAATATTTTGCCTGCAAAACAAGGTTCTTGAAAGAGTGTATTTGACTCACTCAAAACACAGCCATTTCTCTAAACTTCTCCAGGCTGAAAGGCTTTTCCTAGACTTGTGCAAGCATGACCAGAATCATAATTCGGCCTGTAGCCTTTTCCTCCCCAGGACCAGCTGATCTTCCTGATGTACATCAGACTGCAACACAGGGACATTTGGATCTCCTGTAACCCACCACCTGGTAGCTGCTGAAATGATCCCATTTCCTTCCATTTACTACCTGCTTTGTCTTCAAAAAAACGCTGCTAAAAATGCTAAAATGCCCCTGGCTGTGACCTGTCACACTAAATTCAAACCTCATCAGTTTTCAACAAGTCTCTGAGAACGCGTTCAATTGATATAAAAATCAAATAGACAAGGACATTTTGCTGGAGCCTGTTGGTTTTGCTGAGGGTAAATGACACCCAGCTCTAACCCACATCCACGCTCTCCAGCCAGTATGGCTATTCTGGAATCACATAACCAAGTGCACACATACATCATCTCCCATTAGGCTGTTCAGCAGTGGTCTTTACATGAAATTCTGGTTACACATTAGCTGTCTTTGGGAAAGAAATGGCCATGTGCTGAATGTATATAGTCTAAGGGTAACTTCAGTCTGGGACTTAGGCTCTTTGAGGGAGGTCGTGCCTTCATTCATAAAGTCGACATGACTGACCTGGTAAACCGGAATATACTAATTTTAAATTGTTAGGAGGGAAGCTGGGCTTCTTCCAGGGTCTAACACAGCTCTCTAAAAGATGGAGTGTTATACATCTTCTTGCCTACTTTGATTTTACCTGAACAGAGCCATCATCTTCTGCATAAGATGAGATATGGACCCATTTTTCTCAGGGTAGGTATGTAGCCTACATGCAGATGCATATGTAAAAGGAGAAGGGGTATACGTGCCACATAACAGAGAAGGCACACGAGGCAGAGTATCACGATGGGGAGTCAGGGTGGGAGAGACACAGATGCCAGAGATGGGATTAGGACACAACTGTTACACTGCAAGGGGCAGCATGCTTATAAATAGTGTGTCCAAGCCAACGCCTGCTCTACGGTGCATGCTCCTCAAGTGCCTTCTTCCCACCTGGCTCCATCCCCCAAACACACAGACCAAGCAGAACAATTTGGATTAAAGCAAACCTGGCACGTGGCAAGGCAGGGGGACTTAGCCTGTCAGCAGGGGCTTACCGGCCCCTCACCACTCAAAAGCACCAGGATCCAACTTTCTGCCATCCCCACACAGCCCACAATAACAGATGCTTCACAAACCCAAAGCCCCCCTCCAGAATGGTGTACCTTGCCAGGAGGCTTTTATGAGTCCCCAGGTTGAGCAGAGGAGGCACATCCCAGCAGGAGGGTTTACCACATCCAGGGAACTCCAGATGCAAACAAGCAGACCAGAAGGACACATGGATGTGCTTGGAGCTGTGGGTCTGGAACAACCCCTCCCCACAGAGCCCCCATGCTGAGGGTAGGGGAAGGCCTCCTGCCCCTTCCCACCACGTGTGTGGGCCAGAGCAGGGCAGGGAGACACACAGACCTCACCTTCCCCCAGCCACACAGCAGCCTGAACAGCCAGCCATGTGCTGAAGGCCAATTAAATTCCTCATTAGCTGTAATTAGCAGGCACCTGACACTCCTTAACAGAAGCCCAGCAGCAGAGGGGCCTCTGCCTGACAAGAGAGGGCCAGTAGGAAGCCAGTTTGTGTGGCTCATTTTATCAGCCCCCATTTCTCCCAGCTCCTTGTGACTGCGCTGCAAGTTTCACCAGTGACAGCACCTGTGACCGTCAGCCTGATCTGCAGCGCACCAGAGTCAGGCAGGGCCTGGTGCTGATTTCAGAAAGCTGAGGATCAGATCTCCTGCCTGAATAGCCTGGAAATAATAGCCCAGGAGAGTTAAACCTTGGGCTGAGCTGCAGCCACCAGCATGAGCTGCTCTGGGGGCCAGGGACTCCACATTATTAACTGAACCAAGACCAAGTCCTGATGATTATCCCACCACTCCTGCTTGGTGCTTCTGCCATCTAAAAATGTATAAAACAAGATATACAGAAGTTGCCTTCCCTTGTCAACCCTATCACCCAGATTAAACCTTCGAGCAGCAGGAATTTCACTCCATATCCCCAAGGCAGATAAAAGGTTAACCTGGGCAGGGAGACATGCTGACACTCTTCTTGTAGTCAGAAGTGTTATCCCTTGCACTTCTGGTCCTCAGCAATTCAAGTAGGTCAGGCAATATCATCTTTCCAGCATCACAGCCAGAAAGAAAGGGGTCCCTAAGTGGGCCATTGACCTTTTGGTACAACTTGGTTGCTTCAACATGTGCAAGTGGCCAACTGTTTTTTCTCCATGAGACTGTTAATGTGTGTGGTCTAAAGGACCTTGATTTTTTCAAGGCTAAATAATCTTGCGGATAAAGGAAAACAAGAGGCAGGGAACAATCAAAGAGAAGAAAGGAAAAATTTGCAAGTGCACACTCCTGCTTCACTTTGAACTGGTTTTAAACTGGGCTTTGCTAACTGGGTGCAAGGCTACAGGCTGATTCTATACAATCATCAGCCAGTATCGCTCTGTTTCTCCCTGTGATTTCTATGCTCTCACCAGGCCTAGTGAGGCTGCCTGCAGCGAGCGCACTGAGAAGCAAGCAGGAGTAGGTGTCAGGGCAGACAGGCTTGTTGGGTGGCTATGCCAGAGCTGCTTGGACAATGTTTGTTGAACAGTCAGTAAGACAAATGTTCACTCTGCTTTTTGTAGAAAAAAGCTTTGGATCCTCTTAAAAGCCTGTTCCTTCAGCCACCAACCTGTGTATTGTATGTCCACATCCTTTGAGTAGTTCTTAAGCAGCTGGCCTTCCCTTTGCAGCGCATGAGCTTCCTACAAGCTTTAATGCATTTATCTTCACAGATAAATGTGAGTGAAGGGAAGAGCTACTATCTCCCTTGGACCGAGGAGATCTTTTGATGCAGGTCTCTTAAACCCTAGGCTAGCCATTAAATCCCTCCAGTGTTTAGTAGTCTCCAACTGCTTCTTTAGGTCATTCATTATTTATAGTATGTGCCTGCCTGTATGGTATTTCATTACCTCTGGAGGAGGATGTCAAACACAGAGAGTCAGGAATCCCTGTGTCCTCCTTAGCCTCAGAGACACTGCAGGATTTCAGACTCTTTGGAGCTAATTCCATACTCTTTTAACTCATTTCTAGAGTTACTCTTTATAAGAAGGGAAAGATACAGTCAATGTGATGTACAAGTCCTGTATTTTCTATGTGTAGGTATGTCTTTTCTTCTATATTTTTTATGACTTTGTTACTGTCATACTGAGTCTTCAAGCTGAAAGTAGAGAAAAGCTTATAAAAAGCAACATACTATAAAAAAATAGTAATGTCATTATTTCTAGTTCAAATTTAATCTGCTGTGGTTCTTGCCATGACTCTACAAGAGTAAAAAGCCCTTCACAACTGGGAAAGTTCTTCCCAGGAAGGCACCTACCAGTCTGAAAAGGGTCCTTTTTTTTTTTTTTTTTTTTCCTTGATGCAGTAAGTAGTCTGAGATCTCCAATTCTCTTACTGCAAAGCAATGACAAACTCTCAGATCATTTTTTGGAGCGCGTGTGTGGCTTTCCACTGCATCCTCTCTAATTTTTCAGTTTCTTCAGAAGTAAGCCCCTTTTTAAATTGTCCACAATAAAGTTTTGGAAGGAGAGGCAATATATTTTATTGGACTAAATGACATAGCTGGAAAAACTAGACAAGCCTTCAGTTAGTGAAAACTTTTGCTTAGTAAAAGATACTACTTTTCTCTGGCATTCCTGCCAGCCTTAAACTACCTCATCCTCAGCAATTCCAGTACCACAAACAAAGCATAGAAATCATAGAAAGGCGAGACTTTTAATCTGTACTGCCACAAAACAGCATTATTATGAGGACTGTACTGCCTGGGCTGGTTTGTTGTTGTGTCACCAGTGCCAGGCAGCTCATATTTCTTAAACATAAATCACCACTAAAACCACTTATTTGAATTCAAAACCAACAATGGCGTATTTGAATTGCCATATATTAGGTACATAGAGTAGCACAGGGAGTCACCAAAAAGTACATAATGTCAAGGGGGATATAGTTAGTATTTTGATAAGCTGTTGTCAGAGCACAAGGCAGCTACTTTTAAGCTATATCCTTAATCTCTGGTTGCAGATAACATGTGAGATCCCTCTGTCTCTTTCCTGATTTGTCTTCTCCTCAGGCTTTTAATGTTGGGACTGGGGTAAAACATCCTCACACCTCCAGGCAGGGTTGAGATACAGCTGCCCAGGATGTACAGTGGTTACCTGAGCTGTGACCCTGCATTTCTCTTTCCCAGCAGCTGATACAGTACCTGGGGAACATCCTAATGCCAAAATATCACATGTAAGGAGAAAAAAAAACATTTCAGGAAAGCATCACTCCTAAAGAGAATGAGGCAGACTGTAAATCTATCCAGCTCAGCCTCCCCTAAAGCTGGGAAGGTCTCTTGCTTCAGATTCCCTCCATCCGTCTTTTCGGCATAGGCCTGTCACCACAGAAAGCTGCTGACAGATGGCCCCGATTCACACAACCACGCAGGAAATCCCGACAACCCATTATCCCTGTGCAGAAATTCATCTCACAGACAGGCATCGCTGCCTACCAGCGCTGGTAGTTTAATGCATTAAAGTTCCATCATCATTGTATTCTCATCTGAATTAATTTACAAAATTTGAGAAAATCAGCAGCACCATGAGGCATGCTCTACCTTGTTCTATACTACTAGTAGCAGCTGCTAGCACCAGAGGTCTGGGAACGGTTTGTTCTTTCCCTCAGAAGAAAATAGACTTCAGAGAAGTTCATGAGGTTGCAATCAGAGTAGATCTGCTCTGTGGTCCTTTTTGCCCAGCAGCTTGTTGCAAAGAGCAGCATAGACCTGGCAAAGCAGCTGTGAGATAATCCCTCAGTAGATCCCGCTTGGTAACAAGGATTTTTCTACCGGTGCCCTGACTATCCCAGCAGAATACAGCCCTGTCCGCCACAGTTGCTCTGATACCAACATAAGGGAATGCAAACTGCCATTTCCGTTCCTGCACAGCAAGGGAGGTAAGTTGAACCAATAAAAAGGGTGTCACATTCTTGACACTAAAGCTGAGTTGATGTAACTACTTTGGCTTAAACACAAAATTACATCTTTTAGCATTATACTGACCAAACTTTTACGAGGAGGCCAGGACATATAGAGTGGCCCAGTGAAAAACAAAGTCAATGAATAAAAGAATAATATTCTAGATCAACTATTTACATGCTGCCCCAAAACCCACATCCTTGGACCTGTTGAGGAAAGAAAGTTTATTTTATGGTTAAAGAAAGATACCAGGAGATACAGAAAGCTATTTCAGATATGAAATGAAAGCATTCCTGAATAGTGAAAACCATTGTGTACAGAAAGGGCACAGAGAAGGAGCCTTTGAGAAACTTGAATAAGAAAATAAATCTCCCATTATTTGCCTTAGAGAATCTTTTTTTTGATGTCAGCTCAACTTTTCTTTCAAACCTTTACCATCAAGGTGCACAGTGCAAAAAGGAAACAGAGATGTTTATTTATTAGAAGAGAATCACAGGCCAGTCTCTGCCCAGAACAGTCTCTGTCCTCTTTGCAACTGCTGTGATGGCAAATACATCTCCTAACCCTGGCTAATGGTATTGCCCAGGATAAGAAGCCCCAGTAGCAGTACCCAAACCCCATCTGGATCTAGGGCTCCTGGAGGGACAGTGTGAAAATATTCACAGTAACGGGTGAAATGGCTCGAAATTGCATTTGTCATATTCTGTTCTTTAGACACATAGAAATTATCCTTTTTTTCCTGTTCCCTTCCTGAGGATGGTGGGGAAAATCACCATATTTTCTGAATGAATGAGTGAAAACAAGACCATTTGGAGTTAAAAATGAACTTGTAATGCAAAGCTAAGAAGACAAGATTTTCTCACGTATACTTTCAGTGTAAAAGCAGCCTTCCTGTCACCCAACACAAAAGCTGTCTTTTTAACTCCTTAACTAGTGAGGGCTATAGCCAATTACAAGCTCAGGATTTTCTCTTCTCAGCCCCTAGCTGCAGCCCCCCCTCCCCCCCATTGTACATGAACCATGCAGAGAAACAAACTCCCTCCACAGTGGACTCCTCTCTGGGGTCTGCAGCCACGAGTGCAGAGACCACGGGCGGGAGGTTTATGCTGCCAACACATGGTAGTGGGACAGGGGCTGGAATCTCAGACAGGCTGCTCTCAGGTGGCAAATGATCTCTAGCATGAGCTGGATTTGGGTCGGCTCCTAGAAAGAAAAAAATTGAGCTGCCTGGTTACTGCATTTGGATTGTGTTCAAATGTGCCTTCGCTGGCAGCAGATGTGTTTCGACATATACTGATTAACTGGCCCCTCCTTCCAGGGCCTAGAATGCCTGAATGCATCATTTTCCTTTTGCCCAGAAAATGTAATTTCCTATTGCCACAAGTGCCAGCAATTCTTGTTAATGTTTTAAAGAGAGCCTTACCTCTCTTGTACATCACTGTGTTTTACACAATGTCTCCCCAGTTAATAGCTGGATGTTGGATGTGGAAACTCAACCAGGTGGTGGATCAAGGTCATTGAGAGAGTCTCCTAGCACCCAAGAAGCTCTGGACACTGCTCCTGGGGTTACATGTGGGGCAGGTGTAGTAAGAAGCCTGGAGAAGCAAAGGACATGGCCACAGCCTGCATCCCAAAGCAGAGGCTGCAGACCATTGCACCATTTGTACACCATGGGAGAGCAAATCCTGTAACTTCAGCAGGTGCCAGCCCTCCTAGGACCAGGTCTTAGGTGGTTTCAGACAGATCCTCTGTGCTGAAGCAGTGCTTTCTCTACCAGAAAAGTCCTTCTATGTTTTCCCCACCGCTACAAATCTTAATGCCTTCAGCCAGCTGCTTGTTTTCAGAGGTTGGTTTCAGGAAACCAAGATATTGAGCTTACAAACTCAAACTGGTTTGTACAGATAATCTCTAAAACAAAAACTAAATACATCTCCCCTAAGATGACCCATTAATATTGATCCAGGCTATAGGTAAATAAATGAAGGTACTTCTACTATTTGGATGGATAAATATTTTCAATTAAGAGTGTTACGAACACTGCATAATGTGTTTGCTTTGGAGGGAGGCTAAGGATTTAAAGCTCATGTTAGAAACATTATCTGCTGTCACTAATGTGACTTGCTGCCTCCAGTGTTTATTTTTCCTTTTTCCCCCATTCCCTCCAATTTTTCAATTAAAACTTAATTGCCCACCTGCTCACTCACTGCAGAAGTGATAGGGAGGTTATAAGCTATCATAAAACCTTCTCTCATCTCACATTTCTTTGTGGCAACATAGAGAACAGGTCAGTGCTAGTTCTGGCCTACACAGTAAGTCACACTTTTATTGCAGTCTTGTGGCTTAAGCGCTTGCTTTAGGAATGTGCATTGGGTGCTGGATGGCATGTTCATGTCCCATTTTTCTTCAGCTTTGCCTGAGTGTGAAGACAGTGATCTAATGAGCTGCGTTGCCATCTCATCAGCAGAAATCAGGATCCAGCTCCTGGGTGATATATATCATGTACCTTCCTCTGACTTTGGCATGTTGATCTGGTTTTATGGCTTATTTCCATATGTTGAACCAAACCAGGGGCATGTCTGCTTATGTGAGATGAGTAAAGAAGTGCAGACCTTTGTCCCAGTAGAGCAGCTGTCAGAGAGAAATTTTTGCAAAGATCATTACCTGCTAGGACACAATAGCAGCCTAGTGTTACTGGATTCATTCCCTTAAATAAGCCTGTAGCTCTAAAATGAACAAGGGCTTGTTTAAGCTTGTAGCCAGAGCAGTGGCTCGAGGGAAGCTATAAAGGGAATTTGTTTATATGTGCAATGATAGCAGCAAGAGAAGAGATTAGATAAACAGAAGATTGTTTACAGCATCGTGCACCTCACAAACCTCTCCTGGCAGGAGATGTATCACATCCACTCCAAAACAATTAGCTGGCTTGACAATCAGGGAATATTCATTGGGGGAAGGTAGCAAGGGTGATTTGTCATTGAGACCCCAAGGCTATCAGAAAAGCAGAGGCCAGACTTTTCCTGGACTCTTTTATGGCTAGCTGTTTATTTTTAAGAATTAATTCATTCTTCCTGGTAGGTTTGGTGCAGTTGCCATGTTAAAAGAGCTGCTGTGAGTGTCATATCCTTATGGGAGAAGAATGGATTTGGTTTTTTCTGATTTACTGAGTGGGGTGAAGATCAACAGCTTGGATCTACCTTGCACAGACAGAACAACATAGCCTAGAAACATCATTAGCAATCCTCTGCACAAACACATGGAGCTGCTATCCCCAAGTAGGCTTTAACTCACCCTGACTCCAAAAGGGACCATAAAGGGTCCTGAAACAAGATTGTCGCTTTATGCTGCTGTAAAGGAGAAGAATCATTCACCTGCAAGGATCTTTTCTCCCAGGGTGCTGAACATAGGAATTGGCTCAAGGCTTTTCAATAGTATAGAGGAAATTTCCCTTTCATCTTAATTTTTGGTGACAGCAGATTTTACAGATGCAGCATAGGTAGTCCTGAGAGAGAAGTGTTATGAACTGGTGGGGCTTTGAGACCCCAAGAAATGTTTCAGAGTAGCTCTTTGCTCCTTCAGCTCTCACCTATTTCGTACAACCCTAAACACAGCCCTACGGAACTCTTGCCATTCTCATTGTCTGGAACTGCCACGTCCCTGGGAAAACCCCACACAGCAACCAACTCCCCAAACTATACCACAAAAGAACAAAGCGAGGAGCAGAGCTTGGTGAGTCTGCAGTGTGCTGGACAAGATTGTCACAGACCTGCTGGCAGAGCAGTGGAGGCCTGATGCACACCACCCCCACAGTGGTCCTTCCCATGGTCCTGGTTTGCTGCTGCCTGTGTTAGAGGAGTGGGTGAGCCAGCGTTTCAGATTCATGAGTACAGCTGCTCTGTATCTTTGTGAAAAATATTACTTGTCATGCCTTTTTACAGATAGAACGTTTTCATCCGGATCCTTTTGGCATTCCTGAGGACTGCCCAGATAGCCAGATGAAAAATGTTTGCAACCACTTTCCATATCTGATTGATTTCCTCATTTGAGCCTGGTCTTTTAGAGCCATGGCACTGTGCCCATTTCTGATCAGGAGATTGAAAGATTTTTAAAAGGAGAGAAGTAAACAGCAGATTAGTAATAATATAACCTTTCTGCCAGGTGGTGTTAGCAGTAGGAATGGGCAGAGGAAGAAAGTATCTAGAGTTTCCATTTAATATAACTAAAATAAATGGTTCTAGCCCCCACCTAATACCTTGTCCTCTAAAGTTTTAGGAATGCAGACTTTAAATCCCCAATCACTTTTAATGCTTGCTCTTTTATGAGTCTAGAGTTTATGTTACTCATCAACTGACTGAACTTAAACCCTTGTGAGAACTCAAGACTTCTTCATAAAAATCCCCCTCACCTGCCCAAGACTCCAGGGCTACTTCCTCCAAATAGTAGCAAGGCACGGTCGCTACTGTCTTTCCTCTGGAGCTCTGCCTTTCTTCCCTTGTAGGAAACTACGACCACCTAGCAGAGGCCACCTCAGTAAAGCAGTAACTATATTTGAAAAAAGATCACATGCAACATGCTTCTTCTAAACAGACTTGTGACTTGCCTATGGTCATGGTGCTGGTCAATCAGGTAGTCATCTAGTGCAGCTGCTAGTCCCACCAGCCTCCTTTAGTGTCTCCCTTGCCCTCTGGGAGGATCTTGGCTAATAGGTAAGCAGTGGAGAAAGCAAAATTTTGATCGAAAAAAGATTCTAACTTCTCACTGCTTGGCTGGATGGCTGTGTTTCTGTAGGAGTGCACCCACTCGGCACCTGGACAGAGGGACCTGTGAGAGATGTATTTCCATGTAAAGAAAAACAACAGAGACTGCAGTTCTTGATGGTGACCTTTTAAAGGTCAATGTTACCCAGCAGCAATACTGCAGCATTTGAGGCCCTACTACCATGGAGAAGAGCATGACCACCCATCCCAAAGGAGACTGATACCCCCATACAGAGTTTTTTTGGGGAACCAGAAAGTCTCACTGTGGTTTAGGAAAGGATTTTCCTTCACTGTCCTCATTCCAGAGTTACAAACTTTTACATAGACTGGATCCATGCCACTGCGTGCCTTGATGATTTAGTCTGAAAGTTGATTCTCATGAGGAAAGTTACCCAAATATGGCCTGTGTCTAGTGTGCAGGAGTCATTAATTTATTTATTCTAAGTGGCTCCTATCTTGACAAAAATGGAAAGGTAGCCCTGTCTACGTGTTAAATATCATGGGAAAAAATCTAAACTTTAGCTGCTTCCCTAATCTCCCACCAGGCAGTATTTTTCAAGAGTTAATGAAATAATGACAGAAAATCCATTAATAGGTAAAAAATCTTGTATGGAGCTCCAGATGGATGTCTTTTTCTTTTTTTCCATGGACTGAACTCACATTCAGTATTTGTGATACAGAAGAAATATTGCCCACGACACTTCGATAGTAGATTTTGCAAGGAAACTGTCAGGAGTGGTTGGGCTTTCCACAATGGCCTCCTACCTCCCCACTGTGAGATGAATAGATCAAATCTGTTTCCAAAACCAATAAGCTACTTAATTCATCCCAAAGTTTAAAGATGCTTTCTAAAGTTAAGCAAGGGGTTTCTTTTAATACAAGACAGAACAGAAGGTCCTGTTCTACTGGATGAGCAGAGGAGCCAGAGCAGAGGTTTCCTTGTTAGCTCAGGCTGTCACACAGTCTCCTCTAATGCCCTAACCAGAACTGACCTGGTTTTCACATGCTGGGCTGCCTCGTTGGGTGAAAGATCCAAGAGCTGCTAGACAATGATGTCCTGTGCCCATGAAGACCACAACCATATCTGAGACACTCATTTGAAGGACAACATCTCCTTTGGGCACCTGCACGTGTGTTGCTTGGTTTGAAATCAACACCTGCTGCTTGAGCTCACTGACGCCTCGCTGAGGCTCCAATTCAGTTATGACACTGATTCGACCATTGTACTATTTAAATACTGTTAGAGCAGTAGTTTCAGAGCTGGGTTTGCTGAATTTTACACACGTATGTTTATTACATTTAACAAAATACACTGAAAACTCTCACAAAAAGATCTTTGCTGTTTTTTGCATTTGCAGCAGGACTGATAATTCAGAGAGCAAAGATATTCAACTAAGGCAATAAAAGGCTCGGTTTCTGAATGAAGACCTCTGTCCCTCATTTTCTCTACATTACAGATGCCAGCAGATAGAGGAAGAGACAGGGTGGTTGTGCTCCTTTCCCCTGAACCCTGTAACATTCAGTACCCGCTGATGTTTCTGGTGCTGGAGGCTTCATGCCCAAGCATACTGTGCTGCAGGCAAGACAGAAGGCAATGAAAGTATGTACAGGGCTACAGCTTTAGTTGCAAGACTACAACTGAACAACACCTGCAGGGTGAAAGAAGATTTTAAAATATAGACTGTTTGCTGCCCCAGGCAGAGTTCCTCCAAAGATTTTTAAGCATCTGAGTCCTATTTTATATAGATGATTCAGATCTTAAAAATAGTAGCATCTGGGGAGTAACAAAATAAAACCGCTTACAGATCTGCAAAAGTTTGGGTCAGGAGTTCAGACCATTGGAAAAATACATTCTGCCTGGGACCAAGAGGAAAACTCAGAGAGCCCACTGATTTTGGTGTAGAGACTGGATAGCCTATACTTCTTTTGAGGCTTATTCTGCCCTTTAATTTATACAGCCACACTTTACCACACGTGTCCAATGCACCTCCCTGGTAAACTCTTCTCCTTCCTGGCCTTTTAAGTGCAGGATCTCACCTGCTTGGATATCTGAGTGATCTTCATAGGAAAACAACCCTTGAAATGCCAAACAGATGTGAAAATGCATCTGAGGAGGAATGTACGGGTGGTACCCATCTGTCATCACCCCTTTCACCATCTCATCTCCTCCCCTTTCATCTGGTGCCCACCTCTGCCAAGCTACAGCCAGGGGAGATAGGTGAAATGTGAGACAGCCCTACTTAACCTGACCTTTGTTTCTGCACTGGTCTTTACCTGGCTGTATGAAATTCAGCTTTGCTTCATGGAACATTTACTTTAAGGTGGAAGAGTAGTGCTTAGGTATTTTAAGCAGGTTCCTATAGAAGAGCCAGTCCACCTTAATAAAGATCATGAAGATCTGAAATCTCAGAAGTCATTTGTACTTACATAGAAAAAGCATAGTCACCACACACACCCCCCACCCCATAGCTAGTGTAAGAGGTTGTTACCTGTATTCCCAGCTGCTCACATTTTTTTTTCCATTTCATTTTATTCTTCCAGACCTGCTCTGAAGTAAGCTAAACACTTTTAAACAAGCTGGGTTGGTTTGGTTTTGGGCTTTTTTGTCAGTGTTAAATGCTTTTTTTTCAAAACAGATGTTTTTCCTATGAGGTTTTTTTAACAAATAAAAAAGCTTTTCTGGATCCCTCCCTGCCACAGCCCCTATTATAGTGATTATCAGATTTTTAATGAAAATATAAATGCAGGTAAAAAATAATAAACAGCATATGACTAGCTTCTATCTTAAAAAATAAATAAAAATCACATTCCGTCCACAAAAGTACAATAAATTTGCAGTGAACCCCTAAAGACTTAATAAATATACACATATATACTCAAAATTTCTCAGAAGTAGTTAAAAATAAGATTACTATGAAACCAAAAAAGTGACACCATCTTCAGCTTCTTTTAAGAAGGCTTTTTTTTTCCTCCATCAACCATTTTTCCTAAATGGTAAATTCCATTTTCTATAGGTAATTGAGTAGTTACATTAACCAAAACTCTCCTACAATCTTCCTAAATTATAGCATTCCCTGCAAATGCTTTGAAAGTATC
This sequence comes from Actenoides hombroni, assembly GCA_024336885.1. NCBI lineage: Eukaryota > Metazoa > Chordata > Aves > Coraciiformes > Alcedinidae > Actenoides > Actenoides hombroni. Next base: position 66,457,904 of record WUAM01000287.1, read on the forward strand.
TGATTTCTTGTGCTTTCAAAACAAAGACCAATTCTCTCCATCCCTTTCTCCAGTGCCACATGGGACAGAAAACACATTCTAGTTGCCCATATTGAGAAGGGGACATGATTTGTTTCTCACCTGTATCAAAATAGCTCTGCTGCCTGCAGTAGAATCACTATTAATTTTTTACCACTTAAACTCTTCTTTTCACAGTTCCACTTGCTCTCCTGTAGAAGTCCACAGAGTCACCATGAATCACTTAAGTCACACTCCCAGAAGACCCACCCCACTTCAAGGCTGGATCTTGAAGATGTGGCTATGAAAGTGAACAGCTTTCTACTGGAAAACAAGCTGTACACAGATGTGCAAACAATGAGAAGACCCTTGCAGCAGCTCGGGCACTGGCTGGGTGCTATAAAGCCTGGGAGTGTCTCTCACTCTCTTACAGAGGTGTCCTCAGACCACTATCATCACTGCCAATGCGTGGGAGCTCCCAAGAAGAGCAGACAGATTTCACCAGGGCTGGTTTTGCATTCAGTGCAGGGGGTGCAAAGGCATGTGTGGCTGAGTTCAGCCAGGCTTTCAGATGTCAGCTCCACAGACACCCAGTAGGGATATGGAGAACAGGGCTAGGTACCCAGTGAGATCCTTCAAGGTAGTGTTTCTCCATGGAGGCTCTGTTAGCCTGGGACACACAGCTTAGCAGCGTCCATTGCTTCCCACAGGCAGGAATAAATAGCAGCAGGGGAGAGGAAGGTGTCTGGAGCTCTAGCACCTCCAGTGAGACACTTGTGGGAACATAGTGACTCACAGCTCCTGTCTCCTGTCAAGGCCTAAATGCTTTGGGAGCCAGGATCCTCACCACATCTAGAGGCAGGACATTGCCAATTAATTATTTGAAAAAACAGTACTTGCCCCCATGTACTGGGATTGTACCTCTCTCTTCTCTTGGGGTAAGAGAGGCACAGTTTACCTCTCTGTTGGCCACCCAGGAAAGCTTCTCCATTTCTGCTTCCTTGTCACTACAAAGCATAATTACAAAGCAGAAGCAAGGACTGTTGATAAAAATAAAAAAGGCAAACTGTTACCTAATAAGAATGGACTGGATATGATCTTAGCATAGGGGAATTTGAGAGAGAAGCTTTACTTTAGGGAATAATATGTGACCTTTCTTTTTTCAAGAGAAAGAGGTTCTTGGTGTTCTTTGGCTCTTAATTTACCTGAAACCTGAGCCATGTTGATATGGATCTCTTAATTATTGTCCTCTGTTGACCTGGACAAAGCATTGTGAGAAGGCTTCTAATCAATCATTCCACCACTTTGAGTGCTCACCTGTTCAAAGGTTTGGTTTTGGTTGGTTTATTTTTTTGAAAAACTTGCAAGAAAGCAGAAAGGTAGAATATTTTTTTACCATCAGTAAGCTCTTTCAAGCAGCCATTGTAAGACCAGGAGAAACTGTTGTCCTACTCACTGATCCAAAAGCACAGAATTAAGTTTCCCGAGACAATAATAATTAAAACCAGAACAAAACAAATAAAAAAACCCAAAAAACCCAACAAAACAAAGCCATGACTTGGTTGATTGCACTGGAATGAATTTGACCAACAGATGGCAGCTGTGAAAAATAAGATGCGTCACTTTCCCAGCCATGCAAACAGAATGAGAGCACTAGAACACATCTGCCCTGTAAAAATGTTATTAGCCCTGCTCTTGAGACAAGTCATATAAAAAAAGCCATTCTCAAGTCAATTGGTTTTGGCCTATATGCAGTAGAAAACGCTGTGCAGGGATATTCACCACCATGCTGTGGTGTTCCCTGGTCAGCCTGTGAATTTGTAGCTTCCAGAGCACAGAAATTGTGCTCCGTAAAAAACCTTCTGGCGCTCAGAGGGTCAGGATGGAAATGGAGTAGAAGGTGTAAATGCAGGAATGCGCAGGGACTGTTCTGCCAGAGGACATGCAGAGGACTGGAAAGATCCCAGGAATAATAAAAACACCAACATGCAAATGTCAAAGCCTCAGAGGGAGAATTAAAATGGCTCACCGAACTGTTTCGCTAGGGGCCAGCGCTCAGCCCAGGGACAGCCAGAGAAGCATCGCTGTCCTACTACACAACACAGGCACCTGGCTACCAACTGAATGTTTGGACATGGACACACAAACCTCTCCTCTGAATATGACTAAGCAAATCCAACACCTCCGAAGAGCAGGGTGGAGTCAGACATGGCCAGAAGCTGGAGCGAGTGAATGCTTGCAGTAGAGATGGAAGTTTCTCTTCTGGTGAAAGTCTCCATTCAGGTGATAATTTTTAATTGAAAAAATTATAAATCTGTACAAGATTTCTTTTTTAAATGTGAATGATTTGAAGGTAAATGAAATATTTTTGATTCAAGAAAGTTTCAGTTTTGAATGGAGAAAATTTTTCTTTGTTGTCAGCAATATAGTAACTGGTTCAAGAAAAGGCAGGTGAGCAATCTGGAACATCCTATTCTTTGTCATTTTCATGTGGGCAATCCTTCTGATCTGCTGCCTTCCAAAGTGATGCTTCAGCTAGAAAAGACATGAGGAGAAAAGATGAGGAAGAACTTGTTCAGCAGGATGAAAAGCTTTACTCTGATTTGTGTCAGGCGATTTCAGGCAAGGATCAAACATGATGCAAAGCAAAAAGAAAAAGCTGCTTATGGTGCCCTCAGATTTTCTTCTGAGCTTAAACGCTGGCCCATTCAAAGCTTGAAGAATTTGATCAACCTCCAAATTCCCCACTATTCTTGCTGCAAATGTGAACAACATGCAAATTTACTCCACTCAACCATCCCCACAGGGCAGCATCTGTGAGAACAAGAGGAAGCAAGGAAAGCCCATGGAAATGAAAATTGTGTTTTTCAAAAGAGCTCAAAACCAGACATTGGAAAATGCAGAGATTGCTTATTGAATTCAGGATTTTAAAATGAAGCAAGCATTTTAATGACAAAAAGACAAGAGAAATGAGGCAGATTAAAGGAGACTGTTGGTCTGGAAGGCTCAGGGTCCAGAGGCACAAACTGCACAGACAGGTTGCCCGAAGCTGCTCTTTGAATGCACATTTTTCTTGTGCTCAGAATTTGAGTATCAGGCACTAATCAGACCAAGGTGCTAAATAAAGGCATCTAGAATGAATATGCTATAACACTGAGATAGTCTTGGCCCTGAGGTGCAGAGATGAGTTAGAGGATAGGACAGAATCAGCTTTTACTCGTTGCTCATCAGTCCATGCAAATGTTGAACTGCCTCATTTCTTTTAGACTGAGCCCATCCCACAGAGGCAGAAAAATTAAATAAATTTTGGTGTGTAATCATTTGGCTTGATAGTTTGGGCATATTTGAAGACCCCAATAGGAGCCCTTGAACATCTTGGGAAATGTGATCCTGTTCTGCAAGATGTAAAAAAGATCCAGAGCCTCGGAATGCAATTAAGCAAATGAGGCAGAAGTATTAAATCAGAGCCAGTGTATCTTGATTTCCCCAGTTCCTGGGTCAACAGACGAAAGGCAGACTGAGGCCAGCCCATGAGCACCTATGAACTGCACACCAGAGCCAGTGTGTGAGCCTGGCAATGGATTTCTGGGAGGAGCAGAGAGTTGCTGGAGTGCAGGAGGAGGATTAACTACCAGCTGTAGTGAGCAATACACATTCACTGGCCACCGGGAGAGGGGAACCACCACCCTGGGATTTGCATATGCTCAGCATTGCTGTGCCCACTGGCCCTGAGCCAGCTCAGCAAGCTAGTAAAGGACGTTCTTCACTTCATTCATAGGGGCAGGGTGATGGAATTCATGGGACAACTTGTCCTCACACACAGCCCCAGGTTCAGACAGAGCTTGTGGACACTTGCTGAATACGAATGACGACTGTGAGGAAGCTTCCCAGAACCAGCCTGTTTTGCTACGAGTTGTTTTTCCCCTCTGTAAACATGCTGCAGCATTCACACTGTGAGGTGCTGAGAGGGGAAGCACAGAGATTTTTAGAGGCTGCCTTTAAAATAGCTAATGATGATGCGCTGAGCCAGAAGCCTGGTGGGGTCGGATTGTGTTGCCATGCAGGCTGTTTCTAGTGGAACCAAGGCAGAAGCTGTAAATGTCAGGAATTTGTTTACCAAATGTAGCATCGTTTGTCAGCAAGCCTGCCCTGTGATGACTGTCTGGGAGAGGTAGTTAGGTGCGAGACTGTTCACTGAATAAAAATGATTTATGCTGGATTTTATGGACTTACTCAGCCAGCCAAGAAAGCAACAATCAGCTTGGAAAGAGATGCACAATTCATAGGAACACAACAAAAGGGCCATAGCTACACTGCTGACTGCGCAGTATGTGCTGTAAAGGGGTTTGCCAGTGCCTGGCAAGTGCAGCACATGTTGTGCCCCCACACCTCTCACCTCATTCACAGCTCTCTTTGCATAGTGTCACCTCTCCAGGTGTCAGAGCAGCTGGAACCAGGACTGCTGACTACATGGATTTTGCAGCTTATGAGATTGCCCTGAAAAGCCACAACTTCTGGTGGGAGGTGATACTTTTTATCCTCCTTGCTTTCCTTTATTTTCTCTCCAGAACAGTTTCACGTAGTGAGTCTGAAGTTAATATAGTTTCTGCAGCAGCCAAGCTTCTATCCAATCTAGAAGAAGACAGATACACATACTTTCCTGAATTACTACCTCCCAAGCTAGTTTGGATGCCACTGATGAAAATGAAACCTTATATGTAAACTCAGTCCTGATATCAGCACACCTCTGAGCTCTACTTGCCCTTTTCTCTTCCCCACCCACACCCTCACATATACATTATACAGACTTGACCTGGAGACAAGAAGGAGCTCTGTTCTCTATCCCATTGCCTTGCAGCACCATGATAGTTCCTGGCACAAGTGCCAGTACAGAAGCCTATCCATAAAATCTACCAGCTCTCTCAATCCCACCCACTACTGAAGGAACAGTATTTCTCGGGTCTTCCTTTAGACTGTAAACAGTCAGATTCCCAGCAGGCAGCAGCCCTGCCCAGCCACTATCCAGCCTCGGAGCTTTTACATCCAGGGACACATTCTTCTCCTATAAACAACAAAAGGTAACTCCAGTCCCTTTTCTTCACAAATCCATCAAACTTTCCTAAACACCTTTAGTGGATGCAAGAGCCATTCCCTCTTACAGAGTACACCATTCTTTCTGTTTGCAGGATCCATAGGTTAAGTCCAAAAAGAAATGTTAAACAGTCTGGTGTCTGGCATCACACTGGCTGGAGAACATTATCCTCTGTGATGTGGTGAGCCCATCCTTCTGCTGAGGAAAGTCTTATTTTAGAGGGACACGTGGTCTTCATTTAAAGATTAGATGTGATAGAGAACCTCATACTTGTAAATTATTTCCATAGTTAATTTGTTTCACTGTAAAAAAAAAATCTGCACCTTATTTCCATGCTGAATTGGTTTGACTTCAGCTTTCAGTTCCTTGGATCTGTTTGGACCACACCTCCAAGAGAAGCACTCTATCATCCAGCTGACTCATGTGAAGCAAGATCTGCTCACCTTTAAAGCTTCGTTTGAAGTACATCCGCAAAGTCTTTCTACAAAAGGCTTAACCCACACACAGCAAAGTGTGCTGAGCCAAACAGAAAAAAAAAAGCTAATGATCACTCCAGCCCAGATTCTGACAGTAGCCAGCCACAGGTATCTAAATTAAAATATAAAACCCAAGGAAGGCAAAGCACCCTTTTGCTTATTTGCATGACACATCCCTACAGCTTCATTCCCCGGCAGTTTAGAGGCACCACACTGCAGGTCATAGTGAGGTTTATCAGCTCAAGCAGAGAGTTACCCAGTTTGTGTTTGCACTGCTACCAGTCTGCTTGGGCATGGAAAAACGGAACTCATATTTCCTTGCAAAGCACTTCACAGACTTTCTTAGATAAGCATAACAGGTGAACTCTCATGGCAGGTTTTCCAGGTATCGGCTCACCCAGTGTTATCTTCTCAGAAAGCTTGATCAAAGATCTGTAACTTCTCATCAAGAGTCCCCAATCACTTTTCTCTAAGGTTTCCCTACACAGAGTGTGACCAGGACCATGGCTTGGTGCCTATCCAGTCGCACATGTACTAAATTAAACACATTTTGGCTGTCTGCTGGATGCACAGCTCAGCATTTCTGGCTCAGTTTACACCACTGCTACAAATGCCTTAAATTGACAGTATCTGGTTTACATTTATGGCAGTTTATACAACTCCTTTGGCTAGGGTTTTACAAAATTTCCAGCAATGTATATAGCCAAATGCAAAAAATCAGAGTAGATTATTGTGCTTTTCCCTGTCAAAGATCACATGCTTCTCTTTTATGTTTACTAGTTGTATGAAGGCACATAGGCACACCAGGCTCAGGCCAGGACGCTTTCTGTGCTCCGTGCTATACAGATACAGGAAGGAAAAGCCGCTGCCTCAAAAGGGTATGATAACACATACAAGTGAGGACAGATTCTGCTGGGACACTGCCACCTCCCAGAATGAAGCGCTACATCCTCCCACACATGAAAATACATGGTACAGAGAATCCTAGCAAGTTTCAGATATACTGACTGGCAAAACCATCATCTTATATGAGTTTGGCTAAATTTGAAACGCACCTGGTGCTAGCAAGGGATCAGGTAGCAAATTCTGCTGCTGACTGACAGCTCATTTGATGTGTGGTGAGAACGATAGGAAAAGAGGGGCTGGTTGACCCAACTACAACCCAACCTAGAAGCTCTCCCTCCTCTTCCACATGAAGTTCGGACCAAACATAAGGCTTTTTGTTTCTGGCTGGGAAATCTGCTAAGCACCTCCCAGCTAAAGCCGTGACAAGGAACTTCTGGCACCAAGCCCACACCTTGTGTAACCCAGTAAGGATTGCTGGCAGAGTGCCTCCTTAGTGGGAGGTGGGCTACAGGTCAATACCTGATTTCATGCTGGTAGTCCAATGCCAACTTTCAACCCTTGCATATAGCCAGAGGGAACGTATTTGCTCAACATACACCACTGACAACATCAAGAAGATTGCTGGAGCATAATGGTATATGGGAAACAAACTGATTCTTACTGTGACGTTGCTGAATTTCAACTACAGTTACTTGTGCCCATCTGCTCTCAAAACACAAGTAGGACAGGAGAAAACCGGCCATGATACAAACTCCTGCGAGTGCCGATAGGAAGCTCTGAGCTTTCTACAATCATTTTTGAGGTCTGGGTTTTACTTGCAGGCATGGTTTTGGAGAGCAACTAAGTGCGGACAACAGCAGCACCGTGGCTTCCCATCTTTTATCCCACTCATATTGCAGTATTTCCCTCCTATAGATTCACCAGTCTGATAAGTAGGTCACAAAGAAGCAGTGCAACATTTTTCCATTTGCAAAAACGCAACCCAGCAATATGATCATCTGTATTACGTCAGTACCATTACTACTGTACCCCTCAGTTGACACTGGAATTAAATGGTACTTTTTGCAGTAGGCTGTCAACTAGTAGTGCTCCCTTATTATCAGCCCCCATCACTTTGCACACACTGACAGTGCAAGCTGTGTCTGGATGAGAATGTGGGATGAAAGCCTTGGCACAGTTTGCTGTTAGGTGCAAGCTCAGGGTCCAGCTCCCTCTACCCCAACTTTCATACTTGTTACTTGCCAAGGTTTAGCAGATAGTTGTTGAGGCAAGACTGTCTCAACAACCACAGGGGCCACCCATTCCAATGCAAAATCACAATGGAAATAAATACCCTTCTCATTTCTAAGAAAGGATAGCAAAAAGAGGCCTCATCACTCCCCTTTCTAATGGCTGCACAGTCACTGGCTTTGCAACCTCAGTCATCTGTTAACACAGCAATCAATTACAACACATGCTGGGCAAACACAGATTAGTTTACAGTGGTTTAAATGTGAAGCTTGCTGTTGGTTTGTAAGTGATCAGGAAAAACTGCAGTGGTCAGTGGTCTTCCATAAGCTTGTTTCTTTTATCACAAACCCAAAGATCCCAGGATACTCACAGTGCAGGCGAAAATCCTGCTGCATGCAACAGGTAAAAATCCTACATGGAAAAATGGGACAGAGCATCCACTGAGCTCTGAGATGCTCAGCAGAGCAGCCCTTAACATCCTTAGCTACACATGCTTACTTTCATTCAGACAGACAAGGAGAGAGAGCTTTAGAAAAAGAAATCAAACATAAAACAAGAACTTCACAAAACAGAAAGTTGCCAATTATCCAGCCCCACAGTGGTAGCAATGATCCTGTCCTGACAAATCATGGGACATTCTGCAGTGCTTGTCTCTGGCAGCACACTGCAAGGATTGCAGCTGCTTTTTTAGTGACTGGGCACCACCTGGGTATCAGATGTTTCTCAGGAGCTCTCACAGATGTGCCACTGTCCTCTACACCCTCAGTCAGCAGCCAGTGCATCAAAAGTCACCCTTACACCATCGTCTATCATATGGCTGTAGACTGTGCCAAAATGTCAAGGCCTGTGCCTGGTTATGATGATTTCCAGAGAGTCACTGAAGGGCTCATGCTTTCATTCTTTCCCTCTCCATGGCTTAATGCTCTTTAATGTCTTCACCAGAATTCCCCACCCAGGAATCCAGGGGGGACAGACATCCTGACTTTAGCCTGGCAGAGAAGACAGGCACCACTGCCTTACCTCTTCAGGCTGTGGGGTTTGTGTTCTGCAGCCTTCCAGGGGCAAGAAGTGTTATGTTGGGGGGCCAGAGGTGGATGCAGCAGCTCATTGTGACGCCACACACACTGTCAGCCCAGAGGGATGTCCCAGGTGTCCAATCTGCCTACCCCTCCATGCACTGTCTGCATCAGTGCCTGAGAAAGCCTCTGGACTACTGTTTCCCCTCCCACATTCTGACTGTCCAAGGCAAACTGCAGCACACAGAGGTCTCCCTCTTTCTCTCGAAACATGAATGCACTACAGCTGGTCAGCAGATTATTTTTTAATGAAAAATAGCTGTAATATAATAGTTTGCCAGAAAATCAATTTTCAGAAGCAACAGCTAATCTTTCTTTTGAAAACACCGACCTCCTCTCAAATACTAGGGTTTGTTTTCTTTTGTTTTTTGAGAATCACTTAAGGTTTTGATTGCAAAGCGCACACAAAATCAAATGTCATTTAACACTAGAAATTTGGGAAGGATCATGGCTTTTTCTAATTAGAATATATTTTTTGTAGAAACTGTCAACAAAAAAAGAACATTGAAATAATACTACTAGACAGAAACATACAAAAACAATACTCTCAGCATTCTGAGTCTGGCCAGCACATCGACAAGGGGATTCCCAAACTCACAAGACAAGTGAACCATCTGCTGCACAGTGAGCCAATCTTTTCAGTGCACATCTGCACAGTCCAGTCTGCAGAAGGACCACAGCTTCATAGCACCAAACACAGCAAGCCCTTCATCCCAGTTTGGAACTGTACTAAACCGCATAATATAATGAGCTATACTAGCCTTTACAGCATCAGGAGGAAGCAGCTACAAGTTTACTAGGGCCCCTACAGCCTTTGCCATGAGCGGACATTGATCTTTGCCAGGTCCTGCGCTTCAGTCATCACAATCTTGATGCACACTGCTGTTTTCTGCTGCTACTGGTTTTAACTCATCTATTTAAAGACAATACTCGAAACCTGTATTTCTTCTGGATGTGGAAAAGAACCATTCTTTAAAACAGATTGATACAGCTTGCTACGCCACCTACTCAGAGATAAAACAAGCTGCCTAAGCCACCTCATGCTCCTAAGGGCTTTGCAAGTCAATGTTTAGTCCATGCTGACCTTCTCTACCAACCTGCTTCTGGTGGGTATGGAGCTCATAGTTTTGTTGCCCGACACAGCTGCACTGAAGCCCCACAGCAGCAGGAAGCACAGGTGCTTCCTAAGATCTAGATGAAAACTTCCTAACAGCAGGCACCAGGGCAGCCACCACTGCCATCGTTCCCCACACCATGAGGTCATGCTGTGGCCACCACCGTTGAGGAACCACAGCTCCTCACCACAAGGGAAGAGTAGAAGGAGGTGCCCCCTAGGAGCCTGCACCAGCTGGGTTTCCGCAGAGAGGAAAGAGCTGGGCCTCTGCACTGGCTTTAAAATTAATTAATTACCTCTGCACTGGCTTTAAAATTAACTGCCCCAGGATGCAAGCTGCTCACTTATTTTTTCTCCCTGCACACCAGCTCCTCAGGCCTGGGGCTGAAGGCCCTCAGAGTGGGGAAAGGGAGGTCCCAGAACAACATCCCTCTGAAGGAGGCTCCCACAGAGTTTCCAGCTCACCCAACTCTAGGGTCTTTAAAAATCTCCATGGAGACCCCCAGGTGTTACTACAGGGCTAGAGGCTGAATGGGCAACTGTGTACTCCTCTGCTAACCCCTGTGGTGGCCATGGGCCTGGGCCCAATTCACCCTCTTCAGCAGCAGGTTCCTGAGGGCACAGCTCAGTTCCCACCAGGTTTCTCTTCCCCACTCACCTCTGTTCATATTTTGGGGACACTACTGGCCAAGTGGGCCTCAGTCCCATCACAGGCATCACCACAAGTCCCCACTTCCCACCAGTGCCATAACCTCCCTCCAGCTTTCCAGCAAAATAGCTGAAATTCCTCAGCAGGATGGACCTAAACCAGGCATGAATATGTGACCCTATAAATAAACAAACTTTCCCCCACCTTATTTGGACTTTTAATATTTCAGTCAGCACAGGAAACTTCTGGTGAAGGGAACAGGCAATATTTCAGAGGGGAAAAGCAGCCTGTTGGTCACAAGTTTAGCAGGAAACCCCCCTCTGAGAAGGCTACAGAAGGGAAAAAGGCTGTGTGTGTCCATTCCTTGTCCCTGTTATTTTCTCTGTTATGCTCTGGCAGAGATAAAATACCACTGAGGACTATGTCCAGCCATCTGATATCTCAGTTTGAGTTGCCATTCTGATCTTTTGCCAGCTGCATCTAAGGATAAAAACTGCCTGATTCTGGGAGACAGAAGAATAAAAAGGAGAAACAAGTACTGATGCTCATTACACTTTTAGGTCAAATAGCTTGGTTTCCTCCCCAGACACCTGGTCAAGTTGCTATAAGATGCTTAAGAGAAAGCATTTAGGTTTTTTTAATCTGTGGTCAGATCTTTCTCTCTTTCCTTCATTGCTTTGACTCTGAAGTCTCCAAACTGCAGCTATGGCCAAAAATGTTTCTCACCTGGTCTCATAGAGACATCCCTCACACCAGAGTCACATAGTCCATAGAGATAGCATTACCTCCTGTCAACTGAGATACAAAGTAAAACCTTTATTATTAGTTTTCTGGAGTGGGACATGGTGCCTTTTGTCCAGCTCATACAGCCCAGACCTCTAGTCCAAGTGCAGACCCATCTGCAGCTCCATCTCATTTGCTTCAGCAGAGAAAGGGTTTCCTCACTCTATCCATGACCCCGTCCTGGGCACTGATAGCCCTTGAGGTCACTGGACCCTAAAGCAATGAGGTCTTTTTTGGAGGAACCACTTTGGAAAGCACCCCCAGCTGGGTACCTCTAATTCTCACAAGCAAGAAACAGAGGGCTCTGTAAAGTGTATTTGTCATTCAGGGAGCAAGCAACGGCTTCACTTCAGGGAACTGCCACATTGCAAGGGCTGGATACACTGGTATTCACCCTGACTGCTTACTGCTGCCCTGCGAGAGATGGGACAGGGGACTGTGCCTCAGGGGAGGGGAACAGGCCCACGCAGCCCCCCCCCCCCCGGCAGTGGCTGTGCAGGAGCAGGGCAGTGTCCAGCCCAGCAGCACAACGCTGACATCTGCATGCGAGCAGGGGGACAAGCCCCAGGGGGTGCAATGAGGGGCTGGCCTTTGCCTTCGCAGCACACGTGCAAAGACACATCTGTGATCTATTCCTTGTGCTAACAAGGATTCCCTGCATGAAGTCTTTCAACTTCAATTCCTGTTCTTGAAGGTGAGGCTAATGATAGTCCTAGGATCTCCTATACAAAAAAAATAAAAAAAACGTTATTAATACCTGCTAAATCCTTCAGAAAACAACCTGAGGAGGAGCAAGGATGACTTCACTAGTAAGCTGTGCATTAACCCTTCGCCTGAGTCAGGTTTGCTCCTGACTGCGGAGCTGAGCAGCTGGAGGAAAGTAGTTGTGTTGGAAACACTTCTATTTTGCCCACCCGGACTGCAGTGGGATCAGCTTAGAACTGAAATAAGCTTTGGGGAGTCATTGAACTCTGACCTAAGCTAGAATAATAGGATGTGTTTATTTCTGACAATAGGGGAGCTTTGCAGAAACCTTCAGTGAGCTCCACATGCAACACTTTTTATGGTACTCCTAAGAAGGGACTTTCAAGGGATCGTATATGCCTTAAGTGTAAATTATGACATGCCTTAAGGACCACCCGCATCAAATGGATGGTCGCCCCAGCCCAGGGTTTTCATGGTGAATTGAGAACAAATTCCACAGACCCTCTCGTTTGCACTTCCATAGAATAATATATTTTCAGGTCAGCAGAGCTGTCTGCTTCTCTCACAATAGGTCCTTTCTCCCTTTTCCCCATACCTGTCAATTGCTCTCTGCCTCTGCTGTAATTTATGTTTTACTTCCAAATGGAATGACTAAACTTGGGAATTGTGTGAGGGTACAGCAGCTAGGAAAAGCCTGCTCCCAGCTGTGGTCAGTGCAGCAATCCAAATAGGTCCAGAAATCCAAATGGGCACAAGGAAGCCTTGCAGACGCACTGCATCAATGCAGAACCTGCATTCAAGATGGCAATGCCTCTGCCAATGGACTTGTTTTTATAGCTTACTTTGACTCTTTAATGCTATATATTTATAAGGAAAAATGTGAAAAGGCATTTAGAGGTTAAGAAACTTGCTATAACTGACCCACAGCTCAAAGAATAGATGTAAATATATACAGATCAAGACAGTACATAAATCTTCAGTCTCACTTTAATATCTGTTCAATGTTGTTAAACTACAAGTAGGCTCTACCAGATGTTTCTGGAATGGGCATCTTCTGATTGCCTGCAGAGACTCTGGCTAACCCCAAAGAACTATATTTAGGACCACAAAACTGTGTCTGCCTCAGCTTTTAATCTGTGTTGCTAGGTTATAGCAGAAATAATCACAGCTCCCTTGTTAATCTGCAGATTTTCATCAAAAGCTAAATAGTACCTATTTTAACAGGTCAGAGACTCCTTATCTTCCTCCAAACTACACTACAGTTAGTGACTCTTCTGAAAGGTTTTCAGTAGATCTAGCTCATACTTTTATCAGACACGTTCATTTTAAAATGGAAACTTTAGCAGGCAGAGCATGCCATTGTGTTGGAATTCTTGACCTTGATGTTACTTAGCTCAAAGATTCTTTCCATCTTCTCTAGAATAAAGAATCACTGAATTTTTTTTGCATTGCCTATATTTGAAACCTTTCTGCTTTTAGGGATTAATCATTACAATTATTTTCAAAATGGAAAGCTTTTATTCATAATGCCAACAAATAATATTCTACTGCACAAATCCTCTCTTTTTAAGAGACTACTCACAGGTCTTCCATAGGCTGTTTTCTTTGTGTCCTTCTTAATCTTTCTTTGGGTTTTTCATTATCCCTTCATATGGTTCAAGACAGGCAGTGCTATTGCACAGACTGTTTTCTTGTTTAATAAATCCAGGTAGGTATCAGGATCTCTTGATCTGCCTCAAGCAGCATTTTCCAATATGTTATTTTCCACTGTTCCTTCTTCAGAGCAGGGTCCTGTCAAGAGTTTTTATCCCCAGGAGCAGCCTTTAAGTTGCTGTAGTGTATTACACTTTACACCTCAAGCTTTCTGTGGCAGTGAAAAGCTTCTATCCTTTTCCCATATGCAAGAACAGAACAGATCTTCAGATTGCCGGGCCTTTTTCTCCACTGCTTGTCTGGAGAATGGTTTAAATAAACTGTCCTCACATGAGGCTGCTCTATCATGACTATTAGACAGCAGGACACATCTCTGAAGACGGGCTATAATGCACACCCTGCATGTTTTTTCATGCATTGTTTCAGGCAGTAAGTAGCAGTGGAAAATGCCAGGGAGCTTCCTGCTCTTGGGGGAATGCCTGCTAGTCTAGATCTTGAGCAGTGGAGTCACTGGGCTCTCCACAGAGGTTGTGCTCTTTCACCTCAGAGCTCAGGCTAGAGGTAACAGAGTGGAGAGGAATATAGAATTTGGGATTGCCAGGAATGAACTGAGGTTGAGAACTAGCCCTGAGAAAGAGCTTGTACAAATGAGCCAAACCCATCATCATTTAGAAACACCTCAAGATGCAACTTCCTCCTCAGCTTCCCCAGAACACAGACCCTGGGACATAACTAACCAGTTCAGCCAGACTGATAACAATCTGCTGAAGAAAGAGCAGACACCCCAATGGACATCTAGCACAATCTGGTCCCATCAACCAAATGACTTGTAAGGATTTTGCTCTTACTGACTTTAAAAAAAAAAAATAAATGCAGAGCACTAAGAATTAACTATTACCCAATTCTGAATTTGGAAGAATTGCCTCTTAGAAACAAGGCAGCAAATTCCATCTTCACTTCTCCCTTTTTGTTGGTTCTGCTGTTTCCCATCATTGGTTTGCTCCTAACCTTTGTCAAGCTCCCTCTTCCCACCTCCTTTTTTTCCTATGCATATAATTCACTTAACATGAGATGCACCATTTTACGCTCTATGTGTTCCCAAGATTTTTGCAGTATAAACACATCTTGTCAGTAGGTTATATCTGCTGCCAATTCATTTACAATCTGACCCTGGAATAAGCATTTCAGGGTTTTTTCCAAGTTAAAATTGTTTGGGTTTTATATAGCAAATATTTTGTGTTGACTGCTTTTCAAACTGCCAGCCATCTGTCTATTATTAGCATCAGACCTTGACAACAGGAATATTCTGCTTATTAAATCACTGTTGAGCAAAGTGTTTAGGTTTTATCATTAAGAAAAAAGAAAGGCTTTTCATGTCATGTATGGTTCTCAGGAGATACGTGCTACCATTTAAAGCCAAAACTAATAGGGTCCTCAGAAATCACCCTGTTTCATGTTTCCAGCTTCAAAACCAGAGGAATGTAGGCAGGGAAAGGACTTGATGGATCATCAAGTCCACTTCTCATAGCACCACACAGTACAATCACTAGAGCCTTGGCTCGTGTTTACTTTCTTCATAAAGATTGGCAGCAGATGGTTACAGTCACATAGGCCCCCAAAACTTCAAGGTACCAGCCTATAGTCACAGTGATTTACAGATGCCCCATACAACACAATGGTGGGGGTCACTAATTTAAGTGTCCAAATACATCTCCCAGATTTGAAAATAATTGTGTAGCTGTTACTAAACATTGGACCTATCCAAGATGTGACATGGAGAGGTCTCACCCACAAAATTACACTGCCACACAGTCTCCCTCCTCTTGTGACTTCAAAGGTGCCACATTTGAGTTTCTTGGCAAAATGATAAATCCAGCAGCATCCTTTCTGCAACTAAACTTCCAGGGGCAGCGAATCTGTCTTTTGAAGAAGCAACATCCCTCCAGACATGCCCTGAAACTTGCAGTATAAACTCAGCAGCAGCCTTTAGCAGTCAGTGAAAGTTATATTTAAGAAGAATCATATAAGCACATTTACTGCTTGTGCTGAGGACCAGACAATAGTCCTCTACCCACTGAGTGAAGTCAAACCCCTGCATGCATACTAACCAAGAAGAGTAATTAAAGGCAATGTTCATTTCTGTGAATACTCTGACCTCAACTCAGCAAAATCAACACATTGATTTCACATGCCTGGCCCCACCAGCCAGCCCACCTGTAAGGACTTTGCTCATAGTGCCTTCATTATAACAAAACAGAGTGCACAGGCTAACTATTACTGTAACAGCAACCTTCAGCCGTCAGCTCAGAGAGGCAAAAAAAGAGTTGATGTAATCCTATTTTTGCAAATGCATCTTTTAATACTAGGATGATAAACAGGTGAAGAAAGAAGTTAGCACTGCAGACTAAGTGCAGTGCTTGTTTTGCATCCAGTTGCTATTCAGAGGAGTAAGCCTACTTCCAAGTTGTTAATAGCAGCATAGTTTAATAATAATAAAAAAAGACATCTGGATGAAATCAGATGACAGGAGCAGAACCACATGTGTGCAGGGAATTCAGGCTTGTCCCAGGCTCACTCACATATTTTGGTATAGAAAAGCCAGATTATTTCATTGAGAGGGGAGGAGGAAGCCAGCCAGAAAGCACTTGAATCCTGGAGCTCTGCTACTTTTAAACTAAACATCAGTACATTTCTGCTTATCTCCTTACCCCTGTAAAGACAGCTTTTGCTGAATATCCAAATGTTAATGGAACAAGCCCACAGGGAAAGCAGCCAAGCCAAGTATGTCTGCCCAGAACTAGCTTTTCTCCTTGATTGCTTTTTTTTTTTTCATTCGTCCAATGTTTCCCAGCTTGTGTTTCTCCTTATTATGCACAGAGATCATCCTGACATCCTCCTAATTCATCTTGACTTGTACAACAGGCTCCCCCAGCCCTAGGTACCTCCAAATGCATGTGGTTTGCAGCGATTAGGCAAGGCAGATAACCATTGCTTCTCACATACAAATCCCACTATGGATGTTCTTTGGCAGGGAAATGGAGATGCTCTGCCCTTGAAGGAGGAGGATGAGCCAAAATGGAGCAGCTCAGTCACTCGAGCAACATGAGTGCTCTCAGACATGCATGGGCCAAGATAACCTGTGACAAAGGTAACGCCATCCTGCACTGTCTTCCACTTGTCAGTCAAGTCCAGCAGACAACCAAACACCATTGCTGCTCGAGAAGGCAAAACCAGCCATGTTAGATCAGCCATATTCATCACACAATCACTGCAGGGAGGCATCCTGTTTGCACTTGAACAGAGAGCCAACCGAGGGCATCTGCTACCAACAACATGGGCAGGGCAGGTGCTCCCAGTTCTGACCTCTCTGGCAGAAGACATTAAAGAAACTGTCTGAAAAGAAATTTTGCTTTCTGTTTAACAGATCTTCATTCTAACAGGTGACCAACCTTTAAACATTAGGGGACAAAAGTGGGCCTGTTCATCTTCTCCTGTGAGTGGATGGTTCCTGCTGGGACAAGCAGTGGGCTGGGTTACTTGTTGAGGTGACTGTACCCTCCTTCGGCAGACAGATGTGAATTCATACAGAGAATGAGTTGGAGCACTCATCTTTTCTGCTGAAGGCTGCCACAGAGCATGAAAGTGTCAAGATCCACTGGACCAAAAAGAATGAACTGAAGCTATGGAGTTCAGGAGTCTTCTGGCAGGAGAAGCCCATCTGTGCCCCAGAGACTGTTTAAACTTTTTCATATAAAGCTGAATACTACCAAATCTAACATCTGATGTCCAGCCATCGAATTAAAGTATATTCCCAGACTTCAGAGTTGCCCTACTAAATGTGAGAATCAGCTTTACCAACGGTGTGTTACAAACAAAACCTCTGGAAAATAATGTAGAGCATCTCATTCAACTCCAACAGCACACAGCTCTCCTAGATTTACAGGGCAGCCTCCGCTTCTAGTAATTCAGAGCTTCCTCCACCCTCTTCATTATAGAGGCTTATGTATCCCTTTGCAGCTGGTTGCCTAGCCCCAGGACTAAAAGTCACTACCATGCCTCCCTGGCAGACTGCACTTTTACTGCTGTGCAAGCAGAGATCTAGAGAACAGCTGGGGATGCACCATGGCTCCACACAGCCCCAGGAATCACCCCAACTGACCAAGTCCTGTTGCCCTCAGCTGTTGTTCACCCCAGTCATGACATGGCAGAAAGCTGGGAAATCAGAGCTTGGTGCCAGCAAGCTGTACTTCAGCAGGCTTTGCAGACCCCAAATACAGATCCAGGTCAAAGAGTAATGGGGACACAGACAGTAAAGCCATTGGAGATTGTTCTGTTCCTTACACTACACTGAAGTCTCTGTCAGAGGGCTTTCTTCAGCAATTCCTGTGTCTAGGCAGATAAAATCAAGGTGGGAGGGTGAAGATTCCAGAAGAGACATACTTTCTCAGAAGTACTGGAGAGCTGACAGTGTTCCCCACAGGACCTGCTCCAGCAGTCGATCACCACATCATGGGAAACCTGCAAACTGGCTCCGTCACAGAAATGCAAGTGAAAAATAAGGATTTATGGTGCAGCAGACAGAAGTTGATTACAGTTTGTCTCAATAGTTACCCGGGGACTAACCATCTCAGAGATGAAATGGTGAGACTGTTAAAGCTGACTTAGCGAAAATAATTCAAGTAGTCCTCCAACAGCTGGACAGACAGGGATGGTAGGATTGGAGGTTGGAGAAGTACCCATCAGCACACTGCCAGGGAAATACTCTGCGGGAATGGAGTCTGCCATGCAGGATGCTTGCAGAGCCTGCTGCAGCAACTTTGCTTGTAACAAGAGATTTGTAAGGACAAAGACAAGAACAAGGGAATCCCTTTTCCTTCACTTGACAACATTATGTATCTTCCCATTTCCCCACTATTTTTGTGAACATTACCATTTGTTAAATAAATTCACAGCCTAGGAAGAAGCAGTATTAGTATGGAAACAAAGTAAGAGGAGGAGGAAGGGATACAATGAGGCTGCACACAATCAGTGACACAGGAGGGTGAATTTCAGGGAACTGGATTTTTTCTGGGGCAACTGCTCCCTATGAACTTTCAGTAGGCAAGAGAAAAAAATCCACCAAGTTGCAGACCTAGATGGTGTTCTTATTTCAGACCACCATCCCTACATCTTTTCTTGTGGTTGAGGCAACACCTTTGTAGTAACTTCGCTAATTAAGAATAAATCTTTTCCCTACACAGAAATAATATGGAAAGCTGATCTCAGTTTGAGCCTGAAAAGTCAATGCATCTCTACTACAAACAGGACTAGACAATTAAGGAGAACTCTGAGGAAACAGCATTAAGATATGAGCACTCATGGTTTGTTTTGGGGTTTTTTGTTGGTTGTTTTTTTACAAGATACATCTACAACAGTGTATAACTGCAAGACAGCTGAAAAAAGTCTGTATTTTTAATAACCCAGGAATGAAAGGTCACCACACTGCTAAAACAGTCACATACAAATAGGAGGGGAGAACAATATATATATATTTTTTTCCCCTATTATAAATCTCAACCATTTTCCTAGTCCCTGCTGAACAAACAGCTCTGTCCTAACTTTCTGAATATCAGCCAAAAGAACTCTCAAACTCTGCAAAGGATCATAAATTGAAAGAGGCTGCCACTCCTTAGAAAGGCAGGATCAGAATAAAAAACAGCCTTGATAATCAGAGAGATAGTCCTAACCAACATGAAATTTGCTAAGTACAAAGTATTACCATCATAAGGAGAAATCAAGTGCTGAAACAGGAGAGAATGATTAGCTATGCACTGACTGAACAGGAATGGTGCAGCATAACATGATCAAGTCTAACTCAATGAGTTGACAGTGTGATGACACTGAAAACAATACAAATTTCTTTCTAAGATGTATTATCACAAGTGTTATGTATATGTAACATAAGAGCAGTGATTTCACTCTTCTGGAATACTGTATTCATTTTGCAGCACCACAATTAAAGCGAGGTGTAGAGAACTGGAAGAAGTCCAAAGGACAGTAATAAGAATGATCGAGGTAGAGAAAATATGTCCCAGGAAGAATAGATGAAGGAAGTAGATTTGTTTAGTCTACAGAAGAAAAGACTAAGGAGAGATGTAATAGCAATCTTCTCACATTTAAAAGGTCAGGAAGATGATGATCAATTGCTTTCCATGTTCACTAAGAGTACGAGAAGAAAAATCAGTTTTACTCAGGCAAGATAGATTTAAAGGGGATATTTAGAAAGTTTTCTGACTATTAGCATCCTGCAGCGGGTTAGTTGGGGGAGGTTTATAAGTAGTCAGGCAAGTAATCATGAGCATTGTCTAGAAATAATCCTCCTACCTAAGTGCAGGCTAATGAGAGATCTCTGCAGGCCTACTTCATCACTACAAGACTAACAAATCTATGATTTTTCATATTAACATTAGCCCCAGGAAAAACTCAACACCTCTGGCTTCTTCAGCTTTAGAGAGGCTAAACTGACCTCAACAAGGAACAAAATTCCATCCTTGGATCACCTGCATCTTCCTTCATTGCTGAGCACAAATCAAATTAGTGTGTATTTAGCAGATGAAAACATATAAATACATAACATACATGCAAATGAACTCGAACACACACTTTTCTCTGTGCCCATAAGATACCATAGTTTGGCCAGGAATATCAGGCTTCTCAGAGCTGCTGGAATCCCAAATGCCACATGCACAGCGAAAAAGTTTTTATCATGCAATACTTTATTATGGTGGGTTACATTTACATTTCTGCAGCCCATTTCTTAGTTCAATAAGGATCTTTGCTAAAATTTCGTTCAAGAAAAATGTTATCCTGCTGGATTCAGTCCTGCTCTGGAAGAATGAGCTGGCAGGAATTTAAATGTCTTCAATTGTTTGGACACCCCCCTCCTCCCCTGGAGCATTCAGGCCCATTAGCCATCGCTAGATATCCAGGTTTCTTGCCCAGCCCTGGAGATACTCCAAAGCACTCTAACAAAGTTTGTTAGTCTCCTGGAATCTGCCCTTATATATTTATTCCATCACCATACAAAAGTTGCAACATTCAGGGAAGAAAACCAAATAGCAAATAAATTCTCAGATGAAATTTAATTGAGAAGTGTTACCAATAGTAGCGGACACAGAAAACACAAGTGGATTTAGAGAGATTTTAAAACACATTCCGAGCATACTAGAACAAAGAGCCAGACGGGAAAAAGCAAGTAAATTAATTTGGGGAAAATAAACTGAAACAAAAATCTGCTCTAGAAGAGCAGGAGCTGGATGCAGTAGTACTGGCAAAGCATAGGAATGGAAGTGAGAAGCAAATTATGTCTGAGCTCAGAGACCACAGGAGCTGCAAGGTGCTGTAAACCTGGGAAAAGGTGAGCATGTGCTGTTACGAGAGGAAAAATTACAACTTTTTTACTCCATACCAGATACAATCAGATTGCTCAGTCCCCTTTCTTGGGGGATTCCCCCCTGCACAGCCCAGAAACAAACCATTTGGATATTTGTCTCAAGCATTCACGGAGCAGAAGATACTGGTTTCTCCCTCCACCCTGGCATGTCCTGCAGGCCCAGTACCACTGCTAGACCCATTCTCATTCCCAGTACTCTTGGAGCAGAAATACCAGGCATATTCACTGTATGTCTCAAATGCCAGAGGGGCTCAAACCCTTGCAAGAAGTAACAGGGTGAGGCACAGCACCACTCTGCCGCAGCTGGGGAGAGGTGCCCTTGAGTGCAAATAGTCTCTAGCTCCAGTCCCTGGGGATCAATTCCTGACTCCACTCAACTGCTACATGCACAAAGAAAACCTGTCTGACCCTTGCCTTTGCTTCTCTGTTGCCTTAATTGTTCCAGCAGCCTTTTCCAAGCCCACTGCCAAATATCTCTCAATCCTAGTGCTGCCTGGCCTCTGTTCAGAATCCAGACTTGGCATACTGCAAACACCATAATCAACCATATTAGCAAAGAATTGGGAAGCTGCCCTGAAAGAACCAAAAATCTCCTGGTCCATAACACTCTTTCACTGCACACAAATGTATGGCAAGTGAGATGAAGACTGCTCAGAGGAGCATATCACTGGAGGAAGAGACAGAGCAAGATGATTGCAGGGAGCCAACTTGATTTGAAATCACACTCAGACAAAGAAATAAGCAACTTCATTATCATCAAATTGAAAACAGATCAGGGGCTGAGCCTGGACTTGAATTGTAATAGGAGCCCAATGTTGCTCACAGAAAGCATGGGTCTGGGGGAGTTCAGAGAGGGTTTGCCATGATGATAGATGTCATCCCCAGACATTTAACCTGTGGTATTAAGCTGCTCACCAAATGCACAGCAAGGCCAATGGCCAATGTTCATGGAATTCCTATTTGTTCTTCAGCAATACATCACCTTTCAGCTATCACAGCTACAGGGCCCCCACCACCAGCAGGGAAGTCTTGTGCCTCCCAGTAGGAAAAATCAGCTAGACAAGCCAACCATAGCCTCAGGGGTGTCCCATTTCCAGGCTACTTGCATGCTGCAGACAGATGTCAGCTGGTGTTGTGGTTCAAGGATGAGAGTCAAAGTCAGGGCTGGTTTGCCAAAGTAGTTCACTGGGAGTTACTGAGAACAAGTGCTTCAAAGCCACAAGTATTTAAATAACTGCCTCAAAAGCTTGGGGTACATAACACCTGGAGGAGGGACATTTTTGGGTGGAGGGTGGGATTCCTTAACCTGCCACAGAAACTCTGTGATGACAAAGAATTCAGCAGGGACCCACCCAGACCCTTCACCATGGATGTTAAATTCCCTCCTTAGACAATCCACATCTCCCCACATCCTTCTCTACATGTAGTTCTCCCTCTCCTTTGGCCCAGGCAGTTATTGTTCAGGTCACTGATTTTGATAAACACACAGGTAAGTAAAATGCTTGAGAGAAATTTTTTTTTTAAGAAAATACTGTTTTCTGCATCAATATTTATTAATAATTGTAGGCATAATGCTATAAATACACATTTTCCTGGTTATCATAAAATTTTAAATTGTGGGAAAGCACACCAAAACTTTAACTATCTTCCTCTTAAGAGAATACTGCTTCTGTGATACACCCTGAACTGCTTCTGGCAGATACAAGCTCCACAGCACACAGGATGAGGTGAGACAAAATGACAGCCCAAGGGAACTCACCTCAGAATCCCTCACTGTGAGAGGATAAATGTAAGCTCTGAGCTACTGCAGGCAGAATATAAGAAGTCTGAGTCTTTGCAGTACCACAGGCATGCTATACCCTAATGCTTGTCTGTGCCACCACACTCCCAGACCCCATCCCCTCCCAGCCCAAACCTTGATGCAGACCATGCAATCTGTTTCCATTCACAGCCAAGGCTTTCCGAGCTGCCAAATCAGCCACTTACTTGCCAGGTCCATACATTCTCATCCCAAAGGAAAGTGGAAGCTGTAGATTACAATTCCCACAAAACAAAATCTCTATATTGCATTCATGTTAGGGGCTGCTTCAAAAAACAGTGCCCCAAAGAAGGCAGCTCCCACCCTGCTGTAGGCTGTCTACAGGGCTGTTTTACAAGTGATGTGACCCACAGGGACCTTGGGGCTCTCCCCAACCCCTCAGCAGCTCACCCCAGATGCCCTTAGGGACCTCACATGGCAAACATGGAAGAACCTGTGCACTGTTGCTGTGCTAACACTCCTTAATTTAAAAGTGGGGCTCAGAACAGGGCTCCCACAGCCTCGTCACATCACAAGATATCAATGCCTATAGTAAACATTGCTCTGGCCTACAAAATTTGAAATACCCATGATTGAACAACTATACATCTCTACGGCTTGCAGCATCACTGAGGGAGGATTACTGCAAGTTAGCTGATGTGCACAAGAGCATAGAAAGCATTAAAGACAGAGGAAATCCAATAAATCATGAATTCTGACACTAAGTATCTCAGGCTAAAGAAGGTAGGCATCTAACTCCTTTGTGCAGCTCTGGAAACCCAGGTTTCAACTGTAAGATGGGCACAAGCCTGATGTCCTCCAGGCAGCTCTGGACATCAGGAGTTCTGGATTCAGTTCCTGACAGCTTGTTTTCCCTTCCTCTGTATGTACTCAAGCACTCTTTAACTTAGCTTGAGTGACAATTCCCATCTCAGAGGTGCTTGGTGAGCAGCCAGCAGCAACCCAGCAATAAAACACCTTCTCATCGCTGATAATAGAGCATAAGGAGCCCTGGAGAAGGAATGAAGGTAGCCTGTGATGGATCAAGCCCAGCTTCCTCTCTCCCTCCCCCAAAACAGCCTGGGTAGCAAAGCAGCAGAACCCTCCTGTGCTGTCTTATTTGACAGATGATTTTTGCTATTTTGGCTGGAACAGGACACAGTCAGGACATATAGTTGCAACGCTGCCTACCTACCATCTTTCCTTAGTCAGGTGGGAAACCAAGCACCATGAGGGATGATCTTCTATCCAGGGCCTGGAAGGCTCATTCAGGAATAAACTCTCACACACAAAAAAAAGGGTATTTTCCCTGCTATGATTTTCAGGGTTAGATTCAGCCTCTGCCCAAAGGCAAAAGCCATGTGGACACAACACACTACAGCTTGGAGCACAAAGATGACTGAGGGCATCACCACCTAGCACCCCTGGCCCTACACCAGCTAACACATGGTTGGAGGGTACAAGAGACACCCAAAGTCAGGTCTCATGGTTGGCCTGAAATGATTCAACAGTAGGCTCAGCACTTTTAATTTGTAAAACAGTTCAGACAGTAACTCTGGAAAGGAGAGCTCCATTTCTAACTCCCATGAATGAGACAAAGCAACCTTGATACTGCAAGAGTTTTTCCTGAGCTACTGAATTTTTCAGCTAGCTACATACTAGGGAACTGATTTGAGAGACAGGGACTCCCATTTTCTCTCTCAAGCATGTTACTGTTTAGGACAGGACTTTGCAAAGCACCATGGCCTTGGGCAAGCACCTCCAACAGGGGCAGCAACATGAACAGCCAAGTCAGTTTGTACAAGCTGGTCAGACATCTGGTTTTGAAGCACCAATGGCTGGCTGCATGCACCACTTCATAGCAGGATACAGGAGAGGAGAGCCTATATATGGCAGTCCTATGCATTTCCCAAAGCAATTGTATTCTCCCAAACAACTGCACATGGGAGACAATTCCTAATCCAGATGCTGGATATGTCAATGCAGGAAAAGGTGTGGTGGAAAACTTCTGAAGTTACTTTCATTGAATACATTTAGGCACCTTGGTTTTGATCATGAAAGTGCTCACCTGGCAGCAGTATTGGTGTATGACCATCAGTGTTTGCCAGTGATGCAAGAGTTTAAGGTGTGAAAAAACAGGATGATTTTTTTTTGAGAAGCTGTGGAAAACACACCACTTACTGTCACAGCCCAGGTGCTGCACTTCCTTGTCAGCAAGCAAAGCTGACTTTTAGGGATTGAAGGAGAAGCACTCACTCATACCCCTGTAATAGGTGAGTTTGTGCAGGACAGATATGTTGGGAAGAAGGCCCCCACCTCTTTTTAAAATATTTACATCTTTTGCTTTTTTCTCCTTCTTAAAATTACTATTGAAATTGCAGGGATTGTGTGGAAATTTAGACATGAAAACAACATTATCCAGCACTAACTCCAAAACATTCACATCATTGTTCCTTCCACATATGCATGTCTTTTAGAATTCAGAGCAAGCGGTGGACTCCAATGGGAGTTCATCCCACAAGTGGCAGAATCAACTCAAAATGTTGCTTCCAAATCCAGCATCCTCCAAGGCAATGCCAAGTCTGATATTTCTAGGAGCACAGACCAGTGACATTTCCAGCCAAGCAGAGATGAAGTAACAGACTCAGTCTGGTCCTGTTTGGCTTCAGTAACTACCAATAAAAAAACCAAGAATACAGAATGGTCACAGGCCTGCTGATAATTTGGGATGTTTCAATTTGTGAAACAAGCTCCACATTTCTCTCGTGACTAGCCATGGAATAACAAACAGGCTGATCTAGTTTCACTTCTGCTTGGATTGTCAGTTTGATTTGTTCTCAAATGTTATAGGTTACATACTGCTTTAGAGACATTCAGCAAAGCAGAAACCTAGAGAGCTCCATGAGCTAACAACACAGTTTCCTAAGGATTTCAGCCTCATAACCATTACAAGCTTTTCCTGAAGTTGCAGCATGGTGTGTTTCTCCTGAACCCCCTCCCTCTTTTCTTTTTTATTTCCAAGTGGGGAGTAAGTTTATAATGCCTAGTGAGTTCAGCTCCCTGAAGTTTTGCCTTTTACTCAAAATATTAACAAGGTCTTGCCCCTCTCTTCAGGCACATTTTCACAAAACATATCAAAACACAATTACCTTTGAGAACTGTTCCATTCTAGAAAATCTGGATGAAATAAGTTGCCACAGTAAAAACACGGGATGGGAGAGATTGAAAGAAATCATACATGTACAAGTGCATTAATTTCATAACCTTTGTTTCCTTAGGAGTTTAAAAAAATAAAATCACAGAAAAGAGTGAAACCTACAAATAAAATGAAATCACAGAATCCTATATTCATTTAGGTTGGAAAAGACTTTAAGATCATTGAGTCCAACCAATGAGGCTAGGAAAAAAAAAAAATCACACTCAGTATGAGTGGCCAACATATCATTCAATGAATAAAGGTAGTGCAATTGTTTTGTACAGCTCAGTGGAGTCTGGTGGGACATAATACTCTTTGCAGAGCAGATTCAGCTTTAATTCATTGTTTGACATTATTTTTAACTTGGATGGACCTGGGAAGAAAAGGGTTTTAAGTTACAAAAAATGGTTCAAACTCCGCTAGCTTTGTGAACCCATAAAACAGTTTGCAAGGTTCATAAAAACCTCAAAAGCCAGAAAATCCTCCACCCCTGATTTCCTCTTTACTTCAGCTCCAGTCTCACTTCACTCATTGTAGAATGTTACGAGCTCCCTCCTCTAACAGACTGTAACATTTACACTCAGAGCTGATTACATTGCCTTCACTCTTTCTTGACATCTCTATGCTGGATTGGAGCCTGCACTTGTGCATAATCCCCCCTGTAATGAACCTTACCCTCCTGCTTGCTGGCTGATTGTGAATGAGCACCAGTGGGTTTACTTGGCTTTGCTCTGATGCCAAGCAATTGTTTGCACAACAGCATATAAGTCCCTAATGCATCATTCTCTGTTTTTCTTTTCCATTCTGCTGAATGAAGAGAAATCCTATTCTGCTCCTGGGCAGAGTGCATCCTCTCTGCAGTACCCCCAGCCGAGTACCAAGTGATCTGGGGGAATAGGAAAGCTGTAGATTTTAACCCAAGGGACAAGCCTGGAGCAGCCTCCACCTCCTAAAGGCCACCTTTTTCCTGCACAGTAAAGCCCCGAAAAAAAGTAGTATTTCCCCAAAGAAATAAATTACACTGAAATAAAGCCTGTAAGAATACTGAGCCCTGAATTCCTAGTAGATCCCCTGACCCAGGTCTGTACATCCCACAGCCTGTATAGCTAGTAGTTATCAGTTCAGGCTGCTGCCAAATGCTAAGCAGGCAGTTTCAAGCTTCATACAGAGAATGTAGTGGAGCCACTGCAGTGAAAATGCCCTGGTCATTTCTTCTGTCTGATATCACTAAAGGCAGATGAAGTCTGTATAGAGCAGAGGGTCTAAACCACAGCTGATACATGAACTTTCCATGGCATTTTCAGGGGCCCATGCTCACAACCCACTCAATCCACTTCAAAAAGGGTTTCACTGAAGGCTCTCTAAGGTTTGCTTTAGTCTTCATGAAAACCTGCATGGTGCCAGTGTAGGGAGATACTGGATTCTAATCCATGGAGAGGACCCATCTGCACATGATGCTTTGTGCCAGCTTAGCAGCAAGCCGAGGCATCAGCAGTAGATCTGGTGCCTCTTGGGTCATCCTGATAAGCACAGTGACTACCACCTTAGCAGGTCCAGAAGAGCTCTGCCATGGTATTTTGCAGATGCTAAAAAAAGACTGGATTGTATTTCCATCCTCATTCCTTGAGAGAGCACAGCTAGCCACAGACTGCCAAGTCTGGTCCTGTCTATGGCAAAGGCTGAAAACACTCTCAAGGGTCTTGGCCACACCATCAGTGGTTGCTGCAGCTGAGGACTGGGGCACGGGTCACTTTTGAGTGATGTTCATACTTGGGGCATGCAAGTTGCAGATACATGGGAAACAGAGCCCTTGAGCCCAGCTCTCCTCGTGAGGGCAATTTGGACTGACAGGAGAATTCAAACACTCCTCCCTCAGACCTCTGCACTGTTTGACAGCTCTGACAACCTCCAGGGGCTGCAAAGGAAGCCTGTAAGGTAATAGTATAGGTAGACAGACAGAAAAAAGGCTAACTCACCCACGAGAAAATTCAGCCCAGACTGAGAATACCAAAGGAAAAGCAATAAAAGAATAAAATACCTCTCAGCTAATGCCAGTAAAAATGTACCACTGATCTGTCACCCTTGAACAACAGCAGAACTGCAAACTTCCCCTATCGACAAAAAATAAAATCAAACCCACATTATTTTTATTCAATTAAGAAAAATATATACACTGGGCTGAAGCAGGCACCAGCAAAAAATGCTTCCAGCTCAAACACAAGGAGAATGGCAAAGGTACTATCAACTGAGAAATAGGTCTTACAGCAGAAGCTGTGCAGTCTGCAGGCAGGGTTACTGGGTCTGCAACCCACAGCACAGTGCAGCCCTGATGCCTCAATTCACTGGCCAGCCTGGGGGCAACCACTGCTTGCCTTGAGCAGCAGCTGGGGGAGCCCACCCTGTGACTACCATGCACAGAGTGGGTACTCACTGGGGGCAGCAGCAGGCAAGAGCACTGATATATATGTGCTGTGCAGCTATGGTTTAGAACATGGAGGTACTAAACTCACTTTGCAGTAAACACTTGCCAGTCTTGATGAACAGAAGCATTGTTTTAATTGGAATTTAATGACTATCAGTCATTTACTCAACATGCAATTTGCATTAATGGTGGCTTTTCCTTTTCCCACAAAGCACATTCAGTATTTCTCAAGACAAAAAAATGCTTCTAAAGTCTGCTGAAGATCCAGAATCCTTCATGCACAGCAGCTCCCATTATGGCTGTGAGAACCCCCGAGCTGTTTGAAACATGGTACTAATCACAATCACTGCCAGCAGTCACAGACGTTTATCCAAAGCGGGAGTTTTAACTCACCGAAACAAATGAGTTAAGTATGGAAAAGGAACCCCCCATTTTTGCAACCACAACATCCAAATAGGCGGACAGGCTCTTTCTGTAAACTAATATGGATAAGTGGTTGCAATTTTCCTAAGTTGCCTTTAAAACATGAGCTTTATTTTCAGTTCAGCCAGAAATGACCTTGTGTGACTTCAGTTCTACTCTCTCTTTCTCTGTCTGAAAATTATTCTGTAATAGGCAGAAGGATCACTCACATTACCAGTGTGCTGTAGCCAACGTGCTATTTCTTGGAAAGAACAAGGCTGCCAGAGTCCAAAGTTAGAATCCGAGAGTACTCCGTGAGTTACGTTCATTACATAGCAAGAACTGAGAAAAAATAAACACTTCAAGTCTATGACTAACTGAAGTTGTAAATTTCAAACACTTAGTAGAGTCATAGCTTAGCAAAACAACACAGGATGTGTTACATATCAGAGGGTAACCTTTAAAGAAGGACTTACGCTCTGGGGAAAGTTTTAAAACAGAACAGGATGACGTTTATGTGCCTTTTGTCATGTGGTTCTTATAATTAACCAAACTGTCACAGAAAATCATCCTAGAGGTCTGGATCAAATCCAGCCTTTTCTAACACATGTCCCATCTTCTTCTCCACCACAGAAGTGTCCATACCTTATTAGTTAATTAGAACTGTTAAACAGTTTTTCAACATTTTTTTCCAGCTGCTCCATTTAGAAATTTTCTCTAGAGAGACTGTAGGCATTAATCTTTTAAATTAATTTATATTAATTATAAATTAAATTAATTTATTTAATAGAGACAGACAACTTCTCCCAAGAGACTAGAGCACCAGGTGATTTCCAAACTGTTCCTAGT
This sequence comes from Actenoides hombroni, assembly GCA_024336885.1. Lineage (NCBI taxonomy): Eukaryota > Metazoa > Chordata > Aves > Coraciiformes > Alcedinidae > Actenoides > Actenoides hombroni. The sequence goes on from WUAM01000287.1 coordinate 66,487,624, forward strand.
AAGTCTATCCAGTGTAAGTAATTTACTGCTTTGACTTTATGTCTGGTCATTTTGGGTGCACAGGCATGATTTCTGATCACTCACTATTTGATGACCTTAGTTGACTTTAATACATTACCTTTGTTTCAAAGTTAAACATAAAACTTTATTTCTTGGCTAAGTGCACATTGGCCACAGGCTCAAAAAAACCCAATCACTCTATAACAATGTAAATATTCCCATGTGCAAGAACTTGCTAAACAACAACAAGGAAAAGCTGCACAAAAGGATCATATGCTAACTTAGCTTCTAATTCACCAAACTCTTTGCAAACAGGTTTCAGATTTTCAGCCACTTCTCCATACAATCATAAAGGGCAGCCATAAAGGGATCTGGACTTATATTTTTGTCCAAGGTATTTGGGTGTTCAGACCTGGATATTGGCCTGTTCCATTATGAAGATTCACATAAAGGGAACTTCCCCACTGAAGGGTGGCTGAGAACAATCCTTAGTCTGAGAAAGTTTAGCTCTGCATGTCACAGATGGGCTATTATTAGTGAAGGTCACAGTTCATGTCCAAAACACTCTCAGACATCATCTCTATTACAAGAGTAGCAAGGATGAAAACATACATCAAGAGAAATATGTTGCACACATTTTCTTCTCTCTTTTCTTCCTCTCTCTCCATTAGTTTTCTCAGTTTCATTCAGTGAGAAAAATCTGTCTGGGTGAAGAAATATGTAAACACATGTGTTAACCCATGCAAATGTCTGGAAAATGCCTACTCTGTATACAAGCAGTTAATGATGGAAAGACATAGCCTGTGGCTGCACCATTTGCAGCAAGAGAACAAACTAAATTGATGATTCTCTGCCATCTTAATACATATCTTAAAAGAAATGTGTTCTAATGGAACAGAGAGATCACTGTAACTTTGTATCAGCCAAAGGTGTACCTGAGTTGTACAACAATATATTAAAATAACAGACTGAGGCTGGTTATAAATTAGTCACTGTTCAGCATGCTCAGTTTAGGGCAGAAGACAATTGTGTCTCCAGCTCTAGTTGTAGTGTGTATAGTTGTGGAACGACAAGACTGGAAAGGCTCACCTTGTTCATGAGTCAGATTGTTGCCTTTCACAACACTGACACAGTTACTTTGATTATACAGAGGAGTATGAAAGAGCAGCTAACATTCATGCCCTTATTCTTTCTTTTGTTTTTGATTCACATTGACAGTTGTAGATGCTCAGTCTGTTCTCCAGGTATTCACATGGAAGTGACTGAGACATGTCAAATTCACCAGCAGCTTCTCATTAGTGGCTCTTCCTTGATTATGACATCTGGTGAGGCTGATGACAATAACAGAAGAAAAATGTGAAGTTCAGTCATTTGGCAATTACTTAAGTGGAGGCTGTTTCACACAGTATGATGTTAAAATGTTAGGAATGATTGAGGCCAGATTTATAGCTCAAGCAGTCTTGCATCTGTATTTCATTTATGAGCAACCAATACAAAAAACACCTTTAAAAAAAATCTTAATCATTTCCCAACTGACCAAGAGCTCTGAATATTCTGTCAGCAATATAACCTAGACCACAAAACATTGTTCTTGTTGAAAGGAATTTCCAGAGTATTGTTATATGGCTAGTCCAATAGACCTGTACTAGTCAAGGCTGTCAGTATCCCACTTCTGGCTTTACAGAATGATATTCAACTGCTGGTCAGGAGAAGAGATTCCTATAACAATCCTGTGTTACAGGAGAGGACAAGGAGACCATTCAAAAACTTTTAGCTATGAAGAAAGAACACAGGATTTGGAAGCAGCTCATATCTGTCCCTCTTCAATATCTAATGGTCAACCTGCAGATTGGCCTGCTGAAGTAGTTTCTCCCCAAATACTGTCTGCAGCTCAGCATGACAGAATCAGGCAGAAACAGGGGAAGAGCTGTGAATTTGGTGGGTAGGCTGTTACAAAGTTAAATACCTTTCAGAGTTAGGCAAAACTTTAATTTGCAGTGTTGTTGAACACACCTGATCAGTTTATGGCAGTGAGCACAAACTGAGATTAAACTGTACTTAATGCTACCCAAATATTCTCCTCTCATAGCAGACCAGAAAGCTTAGTCAAAACTATTCTATATAAGACACTTGATTAACACTGCCACACACAATCAAGAGTGGACCAAGAAGCTCAGGTATATAAAGTAAACAAAACCACTTTATCAAGACAGTGTACAACACACATACATGTATTGTTTTTCAATGAAAGTTAAGCTCCTAATTAAGTACATAATAACTGAGTGCTCAGCCACAAGACAAAGATGCACTTAAATGTCTCATGTCCTTAGAAGGAAAAACTAGTTTTCTGACAATGCAGCTCTCCTGCTTGCACACCATGTAAGGCAAGACGATAATATATAAGTTTTATCCAAGATACAGTAGATAAGTATGCAGGGTAGAGACATTTCTAAAGCAGTTGAGGAATCATTGCCAGCAAAAAAGGATGTTTTTATGATTTTTGCATGCATTTGAAGTCCATGGTTGGGTCAAAAACCAAGATGCTCTGATTAGCTTCTAAAACCCTATTTGCCAGTGTTACAACCTTTGAGGTAGGAATCATCTTCATTACTTGTCTGCCAGAACCTCCTACAGGCTGGTGGGGAAACTTAATGAGTTTTGGTGGAAAAATTCTGACAGGATTTCCTGATGGGTTGCTGTGCTCCCAGAACTGTCCTCCTCCTCACTAAAGTCTAGCACTGCATTTGCAAGAACCATTCAGAAGAGCGCAATTCCAGCAGTTTCCCCCCTCACTGTCCTTTTCCTCTCCTATAGGCAGAAAAGTGAAATACATAGACTGGAGGGATGGAAATTCAACAGCCTAGTGAAGAGGGTTCTTTGAACAGATGCCTATTCCTTTTGAAGTGAAGGGACTGCTCTCTGGTAAAGCATGAAGCACGTATAGTAAGCTAGGAAAGTCTTTCTATACTTATTTCTAAACCAGAGCTCCCTCTGCTCTGAAGGATTCACCATCTCCTTTCAGCACCACGGTCACACAAGATGCACTTACCCTGTGTATTTGCTGATGGAAACTCTGCCTGGGTACACCACAGTTTGCTCTGGAAAGCCCTGAGCAGGAGGGAACCTGTCCTGGCTTATCAGATCCCCCTTCCACCATACAAGAGCACTGGCCCTGCAGGTGATTTCTCCAGGGAAACTGGCAGGGAAAGTAACATGCCTTAGATCAGTGCTCTAAGTGCTCTGTCACCCACAGGCCATTAAGGAGCTCCTGAACCTATACCATGTCAATAAGCAGCCCAAGAACTCACGGCCAGTTCTTGCCCACCAACCAAAAGCCATTCCTGTTGGGAAGATACCTGTCATTTTAACATGCTGTGGTTTATCTGCATTCTCCCTTGCTGAGGCTACCACCATGTACCAGAGCACCTCCGGGCACCAAAAGGGTATAATGAGAGCTACACAGCTACACAGCACCTCCAAAGATCCTATACCCCAAAGATCTTGTGAGCTAGTAATGTTGATAAGGCACTTTGAAGGTAAGTGGCACTTGACTACAACACAAATGCCTGTTTCAATCAAAAGGTGTGGTTGCTCATGTTGAATGCCGCAGGGCTGAACAGTGAACAGAACAGCTAACCAGGAGCCTCATTTGGTTTTACCTGACCAACTCTGTTGACTAAGATTAATGCCTCCCTGTTTTCCTTGTGAATCTTTCTGGGACAGGCCCCAAGTCTAAAGAGAAGTTCTTATGCCCCTGTCTGTGTTAGACTGCCCAACCAGAAAACACTGGTATGCAGAGCTGATCCTGCAGGGAGCTGAACATCTTGCAGAGCTATGGGCACTAGTATTGCTAAGCTGCAGCCCCAAAGATCTAATTGCACTGATTCACACTTCATTTTTTGTTGCTCTCCAGATGATATATTAATTATCCAGGACTGGTTATATTGGAGATCACTTCCTGATTAGGCCATGGTCCAGAAAACCACTCTGACCTACTCAAAGTTAAAATTTAAGGCAGACCCCTGAGATCAATAGCTAGTCTCATATGCTCAAAATTAGGATGCAAGTGCTTTGCTGAATCAACAGTGATTGCAGAGAAAGCAACAGCCTGCAGTAAACAAAAGCCCCAGAAAGACAGTAATTGTTGGCAAATAGCAGCAACTATTAATAAACATGAAAAACGATAATGTCAAGATAAACAAAGTAATTATCCATACACAAAACTGCAATAAAAACTCTGTATAGCTATGAATAAAAGTCTTTGTTTGTGAAGCTGGCCATTTCTCAATGCTTAGACGCATGCAAACAAGTTGAAACATAAATTGAAGTTATAAGCCAGGACTCCTCAACACTGGTGCTAATAGTCTTTAAGAGTTTGGACTGGACAACACCTTCCAAATAAAAGATATTTCCACAACAGATGTTTATTTTCTTCTACTTCCCAGTTGGCAAAGACATTGACCGACCAATTTATTTTTTACTGGTTTCAGATTTTCTGGCTGCGCCTTCTAATTGTAAACATCAGTGGAAAAACATTTATTTGTTTAGAAGTACTCTCTTGGGAAGACTGATAAAAGCTATTCTTCAAAAACCTGAAGCACAGGCCAAATTTGACAAGAAATTACCTTGGACTTGCCAAGTCTTGTGATTTTCACTACCTCTTCAACACGTAAGATTTTTCATCTAGAGTAAGCATAAAGAAAAGGAAATAGGAATCTTGGATTATTTTTTTTCAGTCTCACTACATAAAAAAACCATATGAAAGCACCTGAGCAACTCCTACCTCACCTCCTGCCTCCCCCCAGGCAGCAGGAGCAGGGGGGCAGCCAAGCAGCAAGGACACTAAAATTAAAACATGAGATGGGTTTGCATCAGTGCAAATTGGGACCATGGTGATGCTGTGGACATGGCCACGGGCACTGAACACCAGCCTGGGTGCTGGCCACATTACAAAGAACCAAGTTTTATTCCATGTTTCCAGCCATTTTGATCAATAAAAAAAAGCTAGAAAATTTGTCCCAGGCAAATTTACTCAAATTTCAGATAGGGAATAAATAGAAGGCAACAGCTGTGGCATTTTCCTTCTGTTTTTTTTTTAAATAATGATTTTGAAGAAAAAAAATTGAGTTCCAGATGAATGAATTATTAGCAAAGGATTAACAATGTTAATTTGTCTTTGAAAGTGTACTTATTAGCCAGGAACAAAGGGGATTTATTCCTAGTCTTCCTTAACAATTTATGTCCACAACAGACACTAGCTTTGCCACTAAGTAGGTTTCTTTTTATTAAACAGGAGCAGAATTAAGTACATCTGTCAGTAAAAGACTCGAAATGCTTCTGACAAAGGAAAAAATGCCTAACTCCATACCCAAACAAGTGATAAAGATTTGTTTTCTTGTTCCTGTGGTCTTCAACATCACTTGAGTGTCCTTGAAGGAAACCAGTCTGTGAGTGCTGACAATTTAGAGGAAAGGGATTTCTGTGAGGCTGTTGCCCTAAACATCAGTCAACCTTTGGTGTCTTTGACCAATGCAGTGAACAAGGGATAAGGAATTATTCCTTTCTGTCAGTTGTATTATGGAGTGGTTGCACTGGAAGAGCAGCCACTATCCTGTTACAATTTTAACTCCTTTTCCCACCAGAAGGCCTGTTCTGAGACCTTTCCTTCCAAGTGGGTGATTGCTGCCTGAAGTCTATCCTGTGTGGTCTCCTGCTAAATTCTTTTGTAGCGGAAGTTTGTAGCTAATCAGACAAAGCATTCAAAACACTCACATTTGGAAAAGCCATCCTTGCTTTCCTTGGGAAAGCACATCTTACAAACATCTTGTCTTAGAAAGTTCACATTTTTTCATTTGCTTGCCCCCACAGAGAACTCCTGGGCAAAGTGGTGTGCAAGTTTGAGTGATTCTGCAGTTGTTTACTACAGGTTTTCTTAACTACTGAAAACACTGAACTTTTCACTTTTCTGTAGAGAAGAAAATTCCCTCTGGACGGGAAAGCTTTACCTGGACCTTTCAAACTGCCTGCATGAGACTTTGGCACCAGCCTGCTGTGGGAGCAGAGTGTTGCATTCCCCAAGCTCCTTGGACAATCCCAAGCATAAATGGTGCTTAGTTGGGAAGGGAGAAGAAATCAATCATTGCTTGTCTCACTTGAGGGGTGTATGCAGCCCACTCTTCGTGAACAGGGGGACGGAGAGGATGCTGCTAGCATCTGGAGTGTTTCACACAGCACTCTTGCCCTCCGCTGCAAGCAAGCTGTATTTCACACCGCAAGCCCAAACAGCAGTGGCAGCTACTGCCTGATTCTCCAACTGGCAAATCAGGAGCTCAAAGTCTTGCTGCTTAGCTGAAAAGCCAGTTAATGGCCAGGCTTTGGCCGTTTCCAGATGGCATGACATGAGCTGGAGGAAGATGATTACCAAGTAAATGCAAATAGTTTCAGGGAAACAATTTCCATCAACTGTCAAAACAGCAGTTTGCCACCGGGCTCCACAAGTTCGCTAGAGAAAGATAACATCCATCATTCTGGCCTTGCCAGTTTTTTGGAAGTAATTTACTCTTGATCACTTTGTCCCAGTGCTCAACCAGCTAGCTTGACTCATTGAAGCCCAGCTGAAGAAGAAAGATGTCTGAAACAGTCAGCATACAGAGACCATCAGCTGTCTCCCATTTCTCCAGTGTCCTCCTCATATGCTTCATCATACAGCATTTACATACCTATCCCCACTTGAGCTTTACTGAACAAGAAAATCCAAAGCAACCATTGTAACAGCAGAGAAAAAAATTCCAGTGTAGCTGGTGTTAAAATACAGGCCATGGACTACTGCTCCATGAGATGCCAGCAGACAGGAAGGGCAGGTCTCATTTCACAGCTTCTCACTATTTTCTTTCACCTCTGTTGCTCAGCACGGGCTGTCCAGCCCTACTGTCTGCACAACACTATTGCTTTTGCCTCCCATAATTTATCCCGCGGACCACTGTTCAGTCCCAGGCCCCACAAACACTAAATTTGGCAATCCCCTGTGAGGGTAGGGCAGCATTGCCCCCAGCTTACAGGTAAAACAGCAAGGCACAGAGCTAAGAGCCCGAAGTAGCCATACAGAGAAATCAAGGCCCTAGTTCTTCTGCCCAGTTTTAGACATATACTTGAAGCAGGGTCATCATAATTTAGAGGGAGCGTAAAGGAACTAGCACTAATGGCAGACATCTACCTGCAACTATCAGTCCCGTGACATCTTGAGTGCATACACATTTCAGAATGATTTTCACAAAGCCTTTACACTCTGTGCCTCAGATTTAAGCAGCATTAGCCATTTAAGCCATACTGATCTTGTAACAGCATCTTTCTAACTGCTCTGCAACACTGCACATCTCTTCCAGACAACCCCAAACCACCACACAACCTGTCTTTTGTACACTCCACACAAGTCCCTGACAGTGATTAACCAGCCTCATATGCAACCAATTACCCAACTTTTCAGGCAAGTCCCCAAGACTCCACACACTTTGTCTCCATAAGGCATTTTTATCATGATTGATAACCCATCTTCAGCACTGAGAAACTCCTCCTGGGACAGGTAACTTTCCTAAGAGGTACAGACTGTTTGTGAAGCTCTCGTAGGCACATAGAAAGCAAAGAGGAGGAACCTGTGAGAGAAAGAGGGGCCAGAGCAGGTACAACTGTATGAATTTGACCAAAAGAAAGCAAATAGAAACTGACAAGAAGAAATGGCTCCTAGACCAAGAAGTCCAGGAAAGGGACATATTTCCCATCACTTAAGACCATTAAAGGTAGTTTGGATAGAGTACAGGACAGAATAATTGCCCTTCGTTTTCACATGCATCATGTGCCAAACAACTTACTTCAGCACAATACTGCAAAAAAACTGCTTGCTGCTCTAGCATTTGTTTTCCGTATAATTGTTTTGCAAATATCATTTCAGCTGCACAGAGAAACTATTATTTCTCTTGTCAGACGGCAGAAAGCAGTATCGTACTCACATCTGACCTTCAAAATCAGCCAGGCCCCTTCCACTCCATGCTGACAAGTTCTGCATTCCTCTTCCTAGGCAGAGCATTGAGGTACAGAGTGCAAATGCAACTGAACCTCCATAAAATATCACTATAATCCCTGGCACAAAGTTCACTGAACGTTTTGGTGTAAATTGCATTTCCTTTCAATCAGGAAGCCATCATACCTACAGGAAACATGGGTAAACATGTTACACCAAGCAGTACATTTATGTCCTCATGATCCTGATATTCTAATTATCCAGATCAGGAACTTAACCAGAGACGTAATGAATCTCTTTCTGTTCTTCAGGATGTCTTTGCAGTGGAGCTGATGGGATTCTGGTGCTTTTCTTATTACAGGGTTGAAACACAGCCAGGACAAAGATGCCAGTCCTGAAGCCACTGTTAGGGCATACTGGCACAACCCACACACACTGCTCTACAGACCCGTGCTAATGTCACAGCACACTTGCATGAACACAACACTTCCACAGATGCAACTTCCTCTTGCTGTGAGTTCTCAAGGAAGTTTTTGACAATGACTTTGAGGGTTTGCTTCTATTTCATGGGAATTTTTTGGATTGTCAACTGAAGAGAGGAGCCAACACCCCTGAAAAGAGCCACAAGCTCACGGGCCTCTCTAAAACCCAGGTGTACACTTCCCTCCATAGCAGCTATAGCCCTGCTGTCCTGGAGGAGCCACCACCACCAGCAGAGATAAGAGGCAGTTGTTTCTCAGAGCCTGCTCTGTATCACTTCAGAACAGATTGTTCCAATATGTTGTGTTGGTTTTATGAGACAGACAAGTGTCCATTGGGACATAAGGTGTAATTATAGTGCAATTTCAATTAAGAGTCAAACTGTGGTCCAATAAGGTAAAAAGGTCAGTGCTATATCTAGCAATGCAGCTGGCTGGTGGCTTTGTACTTGGCTACAAAACGAAGGGAAACCCTAACTGGGGCCAAAAATATCCCTGTCTTCAGCCATGATTTGCTGCCAAGCATCAATCCCAGAGCAAATTCTGAAAGGATATTTGTCTGGATTTACAGTTTAAACAAAGCATTATACAGTCCTTTGTTTTAGCAGGTTCAGGCTGAAACTTCCACTCTTTCCAAAAAGCTTTTTTCCTTTTTTTTTTTTATTTTTTCCTCCTTCCCAGGCTTTGATTACAAAGTAACTAGCCAAAGAGATTCTCCTTCATAGTGAGTTTCTCAGCTGTTGAGATTGAGGTTATAGCAAAAAAGAACTGGCACACTATCCTGATCTAATTTAAACGATTTAAGGAACAAACAGAAAACAGACTTTACAGTTTGTCATCAACAGTGGGAAATTATCTCAGAGCACCTCCTAGGGGACAAAGCCTGAGAAAATTTCTGCAGGGGAATTTGATGAAGCATTAACTAGGACAACAAATACTTAGCATAGCATTCAAAAGGGAACATCAGGGCAGCATAACACGTATGAGCTCTAAAAACACTAGAAAATTCAATATGATCAAAAACTAATGGACAGTGTTTAGCACAAAAAGTCAAAAGCTGGGCCAGTCACACGAAGATTATAGAAAGCTAGAGGCTGAATAGAAGACCTGCTGAAAAAGCAGAAGGAAAGCAGAGATTAGGTTAATTCAGATGGTCACTGGGACTGTAACCATAGGCAAGCCAGCCCCAGAACTGCAATTGTTTACTGGGGCTTATACAAGTGGCTTAGGCCATTTACAGAGCACTCCATCTTTATCAGATTTCAAAGAAATACTAGACAGCAAGAAAATTAGTTTTCTTCAAATAGATCTTACTCTGGAAGTAAATTCTTCCAACAGTTTGGAATACTTGCAAATCCTGTGTGGCTGCTTTTGACCAGTCAGATATGCAGGCAAATGACAGCAGCTTACAGATGTAATGAAAGCCTGAGTCTGGTTTCTTGCATGGGGTTGGTAAGTATCCACACATGTCCACGAACGCTGCTAATCCCAAGGACTGCAGATAGCAACCACCTCTCCATACAGGCCCTCAAGCATTTTCAAATGCCTCTGCCATCAGCTGGAACACTATCTATCCTATTAAGAGTTTGGCAGCAACAAATGGGAATCTGATTTTAAAACTGGGCCAACTACAAAGTCAAACAAGTGCTCATGTCAGGCAACCATGACATAGCATCCAATTTTAAGTGCAAATAGATTTTTATCTTTATAACTGTGTAAGAAGGCATCCAGGGGAGCAGCACCTCTCTGCGTAGTTTATTCCAGAAACAGAGGATGTAGTCTGTGGAAGGAAAGTCTGAGTCAGTCACGAGCAAAATGAATTTTACATTGGACTGGCATAGCACGGTCTTTCCAAATAAGTCAGACTTCACAGAAATAGTCGGTGTTCATCTGATGTCCACCAAAAAAGCTTCCATTGGGCCAGGTGAAAAAAATGGACATAGAAAACTATATGATAAAATGGACATGGAAGATAACATGAACAGCAGAATAGAAGGGTTTGAATTTACCATCCCTAGCTACCACGGAAAAGGAACAAGCCCTCAAAAATGAAACAAGAGAATTGGCATTTTATGACCTCAGTGACAATATCTGAAAAATTGAAATGGGCATAGGGTCACACTAACTACCCTTGTCCCCAGTGGACCCGACAGCAAATTATGGGTAGAATCAAATTAATCTGCTCCTTCTGTCATGGGCAACATTTCCACTCTGTTCAAAAATGCTGATCAAGAACTGAGTAGCTCAGAGCTGCCTCTTTTCCAGAGCTAACTGGCTTTCAATAAACCTTTGAAAAAGAAAGCAGGGCCATAGCAGATTTTAGGTTTCTTACTTATGTAGGCTTTCCAGAAAGTTGCCAAAGAAGCAGAAATGAACTGATTTGATCTTGCTCACACTAGTTGTCTGAACTGGGACTTCACCAGGGCAGACTTGTACCATGGAAATCCACCAGAACTGCCCAATGGTTTTGGATACCATTTGTCTCCTATATATACTTATGCACTATTGATGACAAATGCAGCAGCAGATCCATCATTTTATTGATGAAGGTTGGGTTTAGAAGACATTAAATCCATGGACAATCCCATCATAATAGAGAAAAACATCTTAAACTGCTCATGAGTTCACTTTTGTGGGAAACACCTTTTATTAGCAGTGGAAATACACCAATAGCATGTTTCAAGGCAAAGGCAAGAGCTGATTTCTGGAGTCTCAGGCCAACATGGAACTGTAACGTTATTACAGTATCAATGAGAAATTCTAGCAACAATGCATGAACAATATTCTATCCAGCTCTCAGTTATGGTGCCTGAGCCAGAAATATGGACAGAATAAAGAATGAAAAACTTTGTGAGTGTGCATGACTGCCTGCAGCTGCACAAAACGTGGAAGAGAAAGCCGCCTTGTTTCACAGTTGCTGTACAGAACAGCTTGTCATTTGAGCTCTGCTTTGGTGATACCCAAGCCAAAAGGAAGAGAAGCTGATCCTTAGGGGCCCAAGGCAAAAATGATGGAGGCAGCAACTTTACACACCAGCAACTAGAAGAAATTAAAGAAACAGCCCAGGAAAGTATTGGCTGGCAATTCTCAGCATTCTGCACCTGAGAGTGCAAGCCGCCAATTGGTTTCGATATCTTGCCATTTCCAGTTTGATGTGACATGGGAAACAAAACTTCTTGTCCTGACTGCTATTTGAATCTATCATTCAAATCCCAAAGGAAGAGGCTTTGTTAGAGATGCTGGTTTCCTAACCCTACAAGACATACCAAACAACACCCAGAGCTCTAGCTAATTAACATTTTCTCTCTTAAGCTCTCTGCCCTTTTGCTGGAATCGCACCCTGAAAACACCACTTTTGCTCCTGCACCTGGCTTTCCATCCTTCCCTGTGATCCCAGTGCCTCTGGCTGAGTGTGTGAATTCCCATCTCCTCCAGGCCAGCCTCTTGCATTCAGCTTTCCTGCAGCCTGACATCTAGATGTGGGGCTCAGCCTCAGGGTCACTTCACTTTCCTTTCCACAAGGCTGAAGAGCTGCACCAGCAACTGACAGCTATTTCATTGTATCTTTTTTTTAATCATTTGACTTCCATACATGTGATCAACTGAAAAGTCCTCTCAGCTACAGGAAAAACCAGAAACAATCTCCAGTTTGCCCTGTAGATGCAACAGAGGATCCGGGTCTCAATTTCTCAACAGGAATCCTCCAGATCACACTGGACACAAGAATCAGTCCAGGAAGTCAAGCTGCTATACACAAACCATAAACTATCTGTCAACACCCAGAACTGAACCTGCTCAGCTTTCTAAATAACCCAGACCCACAATGTTGTTCTGCTGAATTTCTAGAGCTCTGCCAACATTTCTTGGGTTGTCATATATTGAGGCCCATAGTGTCCATAAATTCATATTTCAATCAAAGACAGAATCTGGAAATGAAAAGTGTTACTTATAAAGCCTTCCCTGCTTTGAGGTACCCACAAGGTGTCAGAACAAGCAGCAGCTCACCATGATTCCCATTACACAGGTAATAAACCCGTTGAGCAGAGGAGAGTTTGCCGCTCTCACCTTTCTAAGTGCCTGGTGCAGATATGGCAGCATAGCACACCAGGTACGCTGGTACCTGCAGAACACCAGCAAACTGAGAAGACAACACAGGAAATAATCTAACACCTGCAACAAGGAACACAAGGGGATGGATACATTTTAGGCAACTTAAATCAAGGGGTCCTTATGACTCCTGTCTGAAACTGTTAGAAAAACTAGAGAAGTACAGCAACCCCAGGAATATTTTCCCACTTCTGGGCAAGGAGCATTTAGCTAAGTACAGCCCTGAGCTCATCAGTTACATGCAGTTACACAGGCTCAGCTCAGAATCTGTTTGCACAGAACTAGGAGTGCAGCTTTTATTTGTACAGCCCTCATCTAGGCTTCAGAGCTCATCTTACGATATTAATCATAACATAAAAATAAATTAGATAAAAGATAGCAGAGCAGAAAAAACCAAATACAACCAATGCTTCTAGTCTGGTTACAAACTGTGGTGGATAGAAAAGTTTCCAAATTCTTTGAAATATTGGAGTGCTGCAGGGATAACATGATAGATTTAGATTTAATACACTGAAGAACTATCCAAGAAAACAAAGCCTTTGATTTACACTCAAGTAAATCTTCCTCTGGATTAATCTGCCCAGCTCTGAGATAATATGGAGATTTTTTTACACAGCCTAACAAACAAATTCTCCACATGCAGTGAATGGTGGGGTAGCAAAAAGGAAAGCAGTTTGGGAGCGTGTACTTTCCAAGGAAGAGAAAAACACTGCCATTCACTCTGGGTTTGGCTTTCAGAAGTACTGCCAGGACACTGAGTGTTTGATATAATCATTCTGCTACCAACAGTTTCATTTAAGCACAGGGAGCTGCTGGCATTGCCGGGTGATTCCCAAAACAACAGGGGGTCTGGGTAACATCACCTTACCCACTTCTGCTCTCCTTCAGCTAAACATGACAGAGCAATTGTGCTGAGGGCTCCAGCCTGATGAAGCTGGGGGGTGGACTCATGCAATTGTATAAACTGGCTTTACTGATCCCCAGGGGATACAAGGCTATGAAGGCAGACTGGCAGTTTTTCAGCAGTAAATGAAATAAGCGTTAACAACTGGGCACCATGTCCTTCCCCACGGCCCCATCTTCTGCCATCAGCAGCACCAGTTTAATGTTTCACTGATAGTTGAAGGAACAAGACACGGTCCTACACAATGGACCATGGTGAGATAGGTTGTTTAACCTGCACAAACCTTAGAGGAAAAAAACCCAACCTCAGGTCTTGATTTCTGTTCCTGAATTTTGAGCACCAAGCCTAACCTCAGCAGTAACACACTCCCGGCCAGTCCTGGCTGGACTCAGCTCTTCTTTGCCCTTACACTCCAGCCTCCGTCCCGGGCTGCTGGGGGGCTGTCTGACCCAGCCGGCCCCTCTCCCCAGTGGGCTTCGCCGGAGGAAGGAGGCAGCTCCCTGGGGCTGGGTTGAGCACAGCCCAGGCCACAGAGCCCGTTGCCTGCGGGCTGAGAGCACACAGGTGCTGAGCTCTGCTGGGGGGAAAGATCTCAGCTCCACAATTGTCTGCTTCAAAATCCCTGCTGTGTCTGTTGGTTTGTTTTCTTCCCCAGCAATGCTTTAGGAACAGCTGAGCACTCGGATTCCCCTTTCCCTGGGACTGAAAACCAAGCAAACCCAGCTAGCACACACAGCTGCTCCTTCATCTAGAAATAAGTGTTTTGCATCTGGCTAGACCACTCCTCAAAAGCATGGTGAGAAAAAAACACTTGGATAGCAGTCAATTAACACAACAAAAGACACTTGGTTGTACTTTGCATGCATGCTAAACGCTATCCCTGCAGCCAGCTTCTTCTGGCTTTCTAAGCCACACATGTTCTTCATGCAAAAAAGCCTCTTCTATTCTCTTCTTGGCACATCTGAGGCAACATACCTTTTCCTAAAGACACAGACCTCTTGGTGGGATAGACAAATAAACCCCGAGTTAGCAATATGGGCTCTTCAAGCAGCCTCTCCTCAGCGGTGCATCCAGCAGATCTGTATCACCAGCAAGCCTTTCCGAGTGACTGTGTGTGTATTGCACTGCAACAAGTTACAGAGATCACAGTTGATGAGTGATAGTACAATAGTTTTTGGCACTATTCTGATGCTCTCCAGCATCCTTTCTCGCATGACTACGTTGAACCAATTCACAGCAGTCTGAAGTAATAATCCTCATACACCTTTGTGGAAACTGAGGCACAGACCTGCACTGACCATCTTGGGGATACCCCACCTGCTCACAGTGGCAGAATTGGAAAGCAAACCCAGACCTGCCAACTCTCAAGCCTCTGACTTTAGCAACAAACCACCTGATAAGGAAAGTCACTAGGATAGTCAGAGACCCCAGTCTTGTAGCTGTCAAGTCTCAGCCAATGAGGTGCAGCACTGCCGCGAAGGAGCACGGACAGACACACAGACTGCTGTTCAGGGCAGTTTCCCCACAGCTGACGCAGGGCATGAAGAGCTCCACATTACAGCCCTTTCCAGCAATACCAGAAGAAACAGCCAAGGAGGTTACAGACATCAGCACATTAAGTGGAAAGCTAAATGCTCGTGCCAGTTATTTTCCAACACCTCTGGCCCTCACCTTCCACACTGAGGGAGGGTGTGGAAGAAGCAGACATCTCCAGCTGAACAGCTCCTACTACAACCAGCTGACTGTTTAATAGGGAGGTCCCGGATATGGGGAGTTTTCAAACAAGTATGGTATTAGGTTAGTTAACATGCCTAAATTTACATCTGTTTCAGAGCGCCACATTTCCTGTAACAAGCCTCACAAGAAGGGGAAATTAGTTTGTCAATGTCTGGCTCTGTTCCAAAGGCTTTGGCTTTTTGTCCTTGCAGAAGCTTCTCCTTGAAGTCCACTTCCTCCTTGTGCCCAGCCTTTGCCTGAGCAATGGTTACCAAAGGGCCTCATTCCTACCTTCAGAAGGTCTCCAAGGCTGAGGCTGGCCAGGATGCCTGCAGACTCCCTCTGCATCAGGCAGCATCTTGCTGGCAGACACCCTCAAAGAAAAGGCAATTTGCACAGCAGCTTATCTGCTGTTGCCCAGTCTGCTCCCTTTGTAGAGGAACCCTGGAACAGGAATTGGCCTTAGCACATCCTTGGGAGGCAGTAAGCACACACTCCAGAGGTACCAACCTGGACCCAAAGTCTTTGTGAAGCTGAGACACTGCATTCACACACCACCTCCCAAAGCTGCATCACAGGGTTCCTGCCAGCTTGGAGATGTAGGAAGTGGAACTCCTTCCCTCCCAAACAGCATGGCTGGCACCCTCACCCCAAAACCTGAAGCTTAGCCAAAAGGCTCATGGAAGGAGGGAGGAGCTGGAGTAATCTCTCATCTGCTATCCTCCTCACACATTTCAGACCAGAAACTCTGTGAGACACAAAATAAGCCTCTGAGAAAAATGTAGTGACCGTATGACCTTACTCCTGCAGCACATTGTCAACACATTAATTCACTTCAAGATAAAATTTTAATAGATTCTGACTTCCAGAATCAGTAAGACCTTCCTCAACAGCCACACAGCCTGGCAGCCTGCTCCTTTGTTCATGTAATGTTTGTATGAACTTTGCTATAGAGTCAATGACAAGAGTACACACTTCAAAATAGTTAATTCTGTCTGTAGACACTTCTGACATCCTCAACCATGCAGCTCCTTGCCATCAATAGAGAAATCATTTAAGAATACAGCCATGACCACACCTTATCAAGAGAAACACACTTGAAACAAGCCTTACAGATCAACATTCATCTTGAAAAGTATTATCATTGCAAGAATCTGAGTCAATGCTATATTGGTTACTGGCTGAGTTTCTTACTACCACACAGCTGGGTCCAGCAAGGCTAGATAAGGTTTGTTTTGATGCCCAGTTAAGCAGACAGCACAGCAAGCATGCTCAACACCAAGGAGGTGATGGGAGCATGGTTGTGCAAAGAGTTCAGAATACGAACAGGTGAAGTTCAGGCTGCAGAAAAGCAACAACTATTTGTCCTTGTGTGATCTTGAGCAACTCACCTCACATCTACATATTTTAATTTGACCGACAAAAAAATTTATGTAACAAAACTGCTAAGCAGAAGAGCAGATAATGGCTTCAAGGACTCTCATCTACGTTAAAGCCTCACATGCTTTGAAGTTATTTTGTACCCTTCAATAGCAACATAACAACAGTTTGCCATTGATTTCAACAGGAGCAGGTTCATTTAACCTGTACCGAAGCTTTGTGGAGGTCAGTGCCATTCTGGTATGACACTATGGAGAGCAGCAAAAGCAGACAGGCCTGGGGGAGTGGGAAACCTCTTCAGTCAAATGATAGCAGTGTCCTTCTAACCTGGTTTGTGTGACATTTTTAACAAAATCTAATGCAATTGATAGATAAAGGTGTGGAGTATGACATACATTGCTTGGAAGGGCTGCAGAAGGTGGAGGCCCAACTCACTGCACAGAAAAGCTGAAATGGTGGCAGTCTTCCTAGAAAGGCACAAATGGTGTCTTTGTACTTGCCAAGAGGAAGTGAAAGAGAACCAAGGGGTTCCAGAGAATATTAGGGAGAAAAAAATTTCAGAGGCTGAAGAACTAAAGATTGCACATGCAAGTCAGACAAGTCTTTTCCTCAGGAGCCCCATATAGCAGAAAAACTCTAAGAGCCTGTGTTGGCCTGAGCAGCAGCAACCAGTATCATCCCACTGCAGATGGCACAACTCTGAGAATAAAAGCAGGCAGCAAATGTTTAGGAGGAGCCACATTCCCTCAGGCCTTCCACAGAGGCTTAGGAAAGGGTAAGGAGTGAGGCAAGGAGAGAAGCTCAGGCTGCAAAGGGAGAAAACATGCACTGACTGCTCGCTGGGCTGACAATTCCAGTGGGACTCAGTCATCAACTGCAAGCAGAGCCTGAGATAGAGCAGCCAGATGGAGAAGACTCGTCAGGCTGGAGCTGTGTAGGACAGCCTCCAGGAGATGTTGCAGTTCCTTTGCACAGGAAGACTGAACTATGCACTGCTCCTAGGATGCAAGGGACAAAGCTAAACCTGACATGACTGAGACTTCAGCAAAGAACAGTATCAGGCTTTAAGAGAGAAATCGCTGTTGGGTGGGTCACTTGCAGACTAAACCTCTTAACTGGTACAGCCTCTACTGAGAAAGCAATTAAGCAGAATAGCATTTATGTAAATCTACTTCAACTTCACTGAATTTGCATTGCTATGTTATACAGGCTGACAAACAGCAACAATACCTTTTAACAAACGAAACATTTACACCTCAAATACAGTCCTGAAGTACAGGTTTGCTTTCAAACAGTAACAGGAAAAAAAGACTCCCATTCCTGAGCCATACATCTGCACTCACCCTCTACCCCAACAGCTGTAGAGCTTCAGTTCTGCTTAATACCTCTCCAGATTTATTGGATGCCCAGCTAGAAGGCTCCGATTGTTCCCTATTGCAGTATTTGCCATGGGTGAAGAATGTGGGAGGGATCCATAATATTTTTATGACTATTATATGACCTTCTGTTAAGCTGATGGGTTAAGTCACAGGGCCCTCCTTGTGAAGAGGGCAAGCACCCCTTGAAATGGATGCTCATGGAAAGACATAGAGGTCAAACCAACAGTGAAGCCTGAACACTGGTAGGAGTTTTAATTGTGAATTATGAATCTAGCTACTATAGGCTGCTATTTTGGGAGCTGCCAAATTAACAGGCAAGTTAGAAACAGGAGGATCTTCTCAAAAGATAGGGCACTTCCACCTCCCACCCATTAAGGGATGTGAAATTTTTAATGCCTGATTTATCAAGGTCACAGAGCACCAAAGCAAAATCTTGCCTCCACTTCTGTCTTTCCTCATACTAAGAGGAAAGCTAATCCTGCAGAATCACTCTCACCAGCAGAGATCACACTGTTTAAGAAAGGGTATCATCTCCCTTCAGGTCACTTTACATGCTCTGGAGAGCAAACTAACTAGAGCTCAATAATGCATCATTCTGTCATAAGAAAATATTGCTGTATTAAAGCTGGGAGTTTTGCAAGCAGACATGAATCTAAAACAAGAATAACTTCAGTTAAAAGTGGAAATACCAGATTAAGAGAGGTTGAATTTATTAAAAGACAATCTCACCTCCTCCTAAAAAACTTCCTTTCCCCTTTCTGAAAACAGTTAAAATTTCCTTTGAGTTTTGTGCCAGAGCTGAAACAAGTTTTACAATAGGCTGCAGGAGATTTATAACTCTGCAGTCCTCATCACAGGAGATTTCGTATCAGTTAACTGAAAATGCTGCCACAGCTGTCCCATAAAGATACGATGTCACTGAACCAATGACAGTAAGTGAAATTTTTATCTGCAGACACCCCTGAGAGGCAGTCTTAGCATTACAGAGGCAAGCTAAGCCCCAGCTCCTTTCAGAGACCCCAGTGTGGAAGGGAAACCCCATTTGCAGGGCAGCAGAGTGACTGTGGAGTGCTGGGGGCTCACAGCAGGCATACCTGCTGAGGGGGAGAGTTTCAGCACCTTTTCTCACCAGGGCACTGCAGTATTAGAAGAGTAGACATTTAACCATTAGCTCCCTGGAAACACTGCTGCTCACACCAACTCCAGGTAAGCCAGCAGTGGGATGCAGAGACTACTTGAACCTCAAAACCCTGCTCATTTCTACTGTTACCTTATTGCCAGAAAGGAAAAAAAAGCAAAACAAAACACATCTTTCAGCTGGAACCAAAGCTATTTGTGGACACAGACTGACTCCATCAGACATCTCAGGAGAAATATCACAAGAGCTGCATCAGTCTGAATGCAACCAGAGATGCTCACAAGAACAGGTCCACTCTCCTCCCTCACTTATGTAGGAACAAAATATTTCATGATGTTATCTTCGTTCCACCTTAAAAGCAGAACCAAACATGAAGTTTTAAACTGTAGCAAAATGGAACTAGCCACCCCTGCTCAGCTAATCATCAGCTGTGACTCTAGGCTACTGACAGCACCAAAACCCAGGACTCATCATACATTGCCTAGATGACTAACATCAGATGATAATTTCTTATTTTCTCCCTTATCCCTTGCACCAGAGCTCACTCCTAGCAGTTATTCAGCCTAAGCCCATAGACCCAAGACTTCTGTACTGCTTTTAATCAAGGCTTATATCTGAGAAGACCCACTGGCAAGCACCAAAACACTCATGTCTCACTCAAAGCGCCTCACTACTACATGGGAAACACAACCAAGCCGGGCTGTAAGCCCAAAGTGCACATGCTGTAGCATCAAGGTTCAGTTTGCTACAGATGAGGGTACCACCTGGCCCCAGACCCCACCAGGGTCACTTGCTCCTCACAGCCTGCCCAGCTACCAAACCCCTCAATTTCCAGCAGAGTCAGACACAGCCCAAACTCCTGCCCACTCTGCCAGGCACACAGCAGTGCAGCTCTGACCAACAGGGTAGTGCAGTTCTCTGGAAGAGACACTTACCTTCAGAGCCAGCCTTTCACCCAGGTGTCTCTGGCCCCTACAGCCAGGCAGGTCCTACTTTGAAAAGGGACCCATGAGGTGGTCAGTTTGGTTGGAACCTCCAAGAGCAGAAGGAAGGCAACCCAAGAAGCAGCACAGCTTTAGGTAAACACCCACAAATCCAAACCCAGGCATCAAGTGACAGCACCAACATCAGGCCAGGCTCATTCCTTGATACCTCAAAGCTCACTTCCCAAACCACAGTGACTGCACCCAGCTTAGAGCTGCCTTCCCCATAGAAACAAACATCTTCCAGCAAAACTTAGCTACTTCCTGTCTTCAATATTTAAGTATCCTGCTGTGCTCCCATAGGCCACTACAACCAGCTGAACTCACCCTTCACCTAGAGGTGACCTTCTCCCTGTCTCTCCCAGGTGAAGCTGATCTTGACTCCTAAAAAGCCAACCACAATTCCCCCAGGTGCAGCCTGTGAAGCAAGCAAAACTCTGGGGAAGAAACAAACACATGGATGTCAGCCAGTAGATGAGTGACAGTATCTATTGCTAGCACCAGATCACAGCTCTAACTGTGGGGATAATCTCATAACAACATGCTGAGAATATTTCTGGAGGGCACGACAGCAAGCTGTGCTTGGGCAAGTTGTGGCAGTGCACAGCATACACTGGAGTTCACAAACACGTTGTGCTCAGGCACGTGGTCTGTTTGCATAACAATGTGCCTGAAACATTGCTATCTTTTTAACAGGAACAGTTTGTCAAGGGCTTTGTACCTCCAAGCAAGTTATAACTTTGTGTTTTAAATGAATAAGAATGCTTCACCTTTCTATAAAGTTGCCATCCAGAAACAAGGCCACGATAGCGGGTTCATGACATCCCCCAAACAGCAGCAGAGAGGAGACAGTCCAAGCAAAGACCTTGTTAGCATACACAGCCTGAAAGCCATCTGATTTTTTTTTTTTTTTTTAAAGGCTGTATATAATTAAAAACTCATGAGGTAGAGTTGGAGAAAGAGGTAATAAACTTTCATGCATCTCTGGAGATTTTATTTTGGGTTTTGCTGCAATTTTGACTCAAAAATATACCATGAGCTGTAGCACAGGCCAGCAGGACCATGTTCATAGAAGATCCTTTGCTGAAGTCTGTCTACCTCCCACCTGATCTTAACTGAGAATTTCTGAATAATAAATGCTACTTTCAATGCTTGTTTTGACCAACTTAACACAAACATTTTCTGTGAAGAAGACAAAGGCAAATCTGAGACATTACTTCCTATTTGGTACCAAAACCTGGGCTGAAGCCATTCCTGAAACTCAACCCTGTTACCCATGAGGCGACCAGATCTTTTCCCTGCTGCCCTCAACAGGCATCACAGTGCTGGCAAGTGGAGAGGGCAACCCAGCAGCTGCACTGTGCCCACAACAGTTGAGCAATGATCCTGTCTCTTCCCTTTTACATAAGTATTCCCAATTGGAAAGCAAATGCTGCCCCACAGTGTGTTTCTAGTAAACTAAAGGAGACCAACATGTACAAGACATGAGGGGTGTGAGAGGAAGAGGAATGCATAATCTGCTCCCAACTGTCATCTCGTGGTTTCTCCTTCTAGGGTGGTTTGCAGTGAGGGAAACAGCGGCAGATCTCCTGGGGGCTCACATGAGGAGAGGCCTGACTTGCAGCACTGCATCTAGAAACCTCAGGCATGACTCTGGTCAGATTTACATGATAAGCACAAATTAAAAAATCAGTATAAGACTGTCTCTGTAGAGACTTACATAGAGACATCTTAAAGTCATAAGACTGTGTGGATCAAACGGAGTTGGTTTTGCAATTACTGGGCGAGGAAAAGCAAAGTTGTATTCAAGTGTGGCTTCCCCTGAGAGAGTGTTTAAAGAAATGCCTGAATCTGACCTGAGTTCGCATCCAAAATTGACCTCAACTTCTGGCACTTTTTTTCTGCAGCAGGAGACACCAGCACACATGGCCACATAGCCAAGTAAGCTCTGGAGTTGCCTCCAGCCTCCTCAGTTTTCCCTCATATCCCCCCTCCCTAAGCTTCATGCATCTCTTTCTATCCTTTTTTTCTTTTAGCTTATTAAGTCCATGGTGGCCTCACAAACATACTAAATATAAATCTGTGGACCCAGCTATGTAAATAAAATAGCCCATGTGGTGAGTATACATGAGGGCAGGGGGTCTTTCCCATGGATGGGAAGGCTGACTGCCAAGCAAATCCCAAGCCATGCACTCCTGCAAAGAGAAAGGGAGTCTACAGTTTAGGAGCAAGTCACAACTTTTCTTAAAACAGCTGATCTCTACCTAGGGTGGGAAATGCCAGTTACTGGCAGTGCTAAAATCTTCCTCCAACACCAGGAGATAGAGACCTGGAGGAAAGAAGGTCAGGGGACAGAGGGGCATATAGGGAGGAATTTTTATGTCTGAGTAGTATGCAACCAGAAGGGAAAGGATTTCTCCAGTCTTACTGGTATAGTACTGGTGCTGTTATATGTGTCCATCAGTGTTAACCAGTGGCACGCCATATGGGGGCAGCTCTGTGCCTATTGGGAATCATTTGTTTGAGCAACTCCCTTGTTGTTCCTTCCTGCAAGAGAAGCAGCTCAGACTGGAAAAATGGGTCAGGGGGCAGTTCAGGAGAAGAGTGCCAGACAGCTGCCTCACTGTCTCATGTGCAATGTCCCATGACGATGGGAGATCTGACCCTCTGTCAGACAAGCAGATATGCCAGGGACTGTGTGGAATGTGGTGAGACTGGGTGTGCAAACTGTGAGCTCTCACTGGTGCACACCCTCTGCTAGGTTAGAGGGTGGCTTTGCTACCCATCCCACGGTGAGTCTCCTCTTTTAACTGAAGAAGTCTCATCAAGCTGCTGGCTCTGATACAGTCCACTGTGCCTCCCCAAAGGAGCGAAGGGGCAGGAGGAAGGTGGTCCAGGACACGTGGCCACCTAAGAGGTGAACTTGCAGGGTGGGACAGCAGTTAGAGCACACGCAAGCTCCGGAGACAGCAGCTGCTATCACGAGCTGTGGCTCGCTGTCGACTAACACAGCATTGAGCTTGCTCCTACTTTTCAGCAAGCGGAGAAAGGCCCACACTGGGTTCAGGGGCTGGATCTCAGTTCAAAGTGAGGTACAACACTGTCAGTGGTCCCCAGAATTGCAGGGGATGCCCAAGCCAGACAAATATAATTCATGGTCAGAAACCTCTGCCCATTACCACAGACTCACACCTGGAGATCTGATGGGGTGGACATACTCTAGTTTATATCCCAGCTTTCCAGCTGAAGCCAGGACAGCCTCCTCCTCTCCCTCCAAACCACACTAGTCATGACAGGGTCACAGGATTTGCAGGGAAACCTTCTCTTTTCCGATCCAATGCCCCCCCGTAGGCAAGGGGACTGAGAGTTGGTGTTTGGGGTCCCTCCAGGGACTGATCGAACCCCCATCTGACACCTGTCTCCAAGCAACTCCTCTCCTTTGCTGCTGCTTCTCCTTGCTCTCAGCCTTTTCCTATTCCCAGCCCCAGCTAAGGGTGATGTGATGAACTTTGTCATTTTAAACATATACACTTGAAACCTTTTTAAACAACATAGTAAAAGAATTGATGAATCCTGCTGTGCTTGTTTGCTTTGTGGCCTTTTGGAGGCAATGTCAAACAAGATGAAGCCCCAGAATAAATCCTACTGAACATAACATTTTCATAAATAACCTCTGCTACACAGCTTGCAAGTACTTGGGCATTTCTACATCTCTGCAGTCAAAAACATGTGTTTTGTGTTGTTTCATATAAATCTCCCTGGTTATTTATCTGCATAAACCTTTCTATGAATTGCTCACCGAGTCCTGAAAAGCAGCAGGCAGGCTCTTTGATGTATGTCTCAATCACCAGGTGAATCAATCACTGCTGTGCACACCTTGTTCTCTCCCACGCAGGGAGAAGTTACCAGTCCCCTCTGCCAGAAAAGAGGGCAAAAAGTCAAATGACTTTGATGGATGGATGGATAAAACTCTCTGTGCTGAACCTCATACACAGAGCTTGTTTGTACTGAGAGTTACTAACATTCCCTCCTTCTGCTAGCTGATAAACTACTCCTTCTTCATTCATCCTTATGAAACATACTCCAGACTAAGAGCCTGCACATGAATATTTGATTCTCTTGTGAGCTGCTTTTACACTACTGCATTTCCTTCTGTGGTGGTGATTCATTTCTGTACAGGAATAAGTAAAACATCAGCTTTTTTCTGTGTTATTAAAGTGGTGTATCAGTCTTGTTACAGAACTGCTCTGCACAGTGGTGAATCTCACTCTTCATCACCACAGCAAAATATTTACCATTTATTCTGAGTCATGCTCATTTAGGTTAATCTGGCTTTCTTGATTGAGAGCTACCATTGGATTTCACAAGGGACGTTCAGACTCATTGCCAGGCAGACGAGATTCATCACTGCTGTGCTGCTGATGTGCTGTGTGATACTGTCTGGATCAAGGCGTCACTCTGCCTCAGTTTCCCCATTCAAAATGAAAATGAGTCAGTCCAGTAGAAAAACTAAGAGCATTTACTTTGCGTTGACATAGGCTCCTATTGGCAATGTTTTTGGGTCTCAGTGATGAAAGTCAGCCTGCATATACAGCACACTATAACATGTCACACTTCTTCAGGGAAAGCAACCCCTTGTGAATGCTTTCTCACCCTGGCACATGGATCCTGCTGTGAGTTGCTGTCTTCCGGGGTGACAGCTCATACTAGAAATGTTTTTGTAGGGGGGGCTGGAAGGATGAAGAAGTTGGAAGATGGAGCCTTAGACAGCTTGGCCAGCAGTTTAAACATTTCCTAGTGTGACAGCCCAGAGCTGGCAGCTACAGAGGAAGAAATTGGCTGGCCTTGGGAGAGGGCTGTGATCTTTATTTAGGGGTCCCAACAGCAGCTGAACTGCTGATCCAGAGAGAATACGTGTGATTGATTTCATCCCTTCTTCAGCTACATACAAATAGGCTGAGGCTGCTCTGGAGTATCTCATGGGCAGTTTTTCTCCCTCTGCACTGCTGCTGTGTAGTTATCTCTGGTATCCCCCGATCTCTGTGCTTTCTTATGACTTGTGGTGTGGGTCTGGACTTTTTTAGTACAGCCCACTGCTAGAAAGAAAATGCTATAATTAAAGTTAGAGGTGGGTCTTTCAAGACTCTTATTCACCTCCCTGTTTGATCACTCCAGTCCCAAAGGACTTGTAGTGTGAGGAATTTCTCAGTGCCAGTGAGAAAAGTAGATGTGTGCTTACATGGATCACACCCTCCCATGGGGCTGAAATTCACGGCCTTCATATCCAGATCACAAGCTTTGTCTGTCTTGCAGTAGGAGATCCTAAGCATAGCCTTTTCCATCTGTGTCTGTCTTACCAGTCACTTCTAGCTGCTTCTTAGACAATGCTAATGAACGTACCCTCCTGCTAGGAGGGCTTTGTCACATCAAACTCAATATACTCTGGGAGTGTTTAGACTTCAGCCCAGCTGCACAGACTCTGTGGAAGAAGGAGATGGATCTATTTTTAGTGTGGCAAACCACTGAGAGGCATTGATGCCAACTTCAGCACGATGAGTCTCTCCAAGTCCTACAGCAGGCTGGCTGCTTCATGGTGTGGGGTTCCTGCATGTCTGGGCAACGTGGATGATTGCCAGAACAAGGCAGCTCATCTTAGTGCCTTGAACTTAGTCCTCTCTCTTGTTCCACTGCAATGTTTCTGGTTCAGCTTTACTGTCATCCTCCAAAGATCATGAGTTTAAGTAAGCAATTAGAAGTAATACTACTAACAGCAAACAAAGATATTTTTCCACATGGAAATTTTCTTTTCTCTGTGTTTTAAGTCTCTTTTGGAAGCTTTTCCCTGCAATTTTTTGAGCTAAAAATGTGTTTTCATGGAGAGTCTTGCGTAATGACATGGTTCTGGGAGCTGGGCACCAACCTCTGAGAGCCCTGCTATTGAACTGGAGATCAGATGCATAGTAAATAAATCTGCTATTGATAGTTCTTGTTATTACAGCTTGGTGTAAGACACACACATAGGTTTTCATACATACACACACATACGTGAACATCCTTATCACATACTTCTCTGCCAAGCACTATGTGAAATACCTGCAAGCTCAGTGCGCTGTGATTAGCCCAGCCAGTATGAGTGGATCAGGATGCAGATCGATCCCAGCAAAGCCCCAGGGGAATTGCCAGCCACAGAGGGCCAGTGTCAGTCCCCTTTTTGGAAAGCTCTAAGGTTGGTGTCAAACAGGTGACCAAATAGGAGAAGAGCAGTTTATGCTGACGTGCTGGGAGATCCTCACCCAAGTGAGGGAAGCAAGCCTGGGTTTGGGAGGAGGCTTGCATGTTTCACAGGGAAAGCAGGAGTCACCGGCAAGTCAGAAGCAGTCTACTTGGGCCCTTGGTCCTCATCCACCTGGCATCAGCTGCTTTAGAGGTCTGTGAGATCCCCGTAGGTACGCTAGATCTGTTCCTACATCTAGTTTCTGCCGATGATTGCCCTTGCCAGCCTCTGTCCTTTTCCCTGTTCCTTTTGCTGCTGGCAGCACCCCGACACCATCCCACACCACAGTGTGATGAGCTTCATTATTTATCCCTGGACACCTGGATGAAAGCTCAGCCTCATCCACTGCCAGGCATAAGCTAGTGCCTCTCCCTCTGTGCCAGCAGTGTGAAGGTAGGTCCCCAGGAGAGGTTGTAAGTTCTTCACCAGCCCCTCCAGCTCACCCTCTCTGCTGGCTTAGCCTCTGGGACTGGTGGTTGTCCTGCGAAGGGACAATCAGGGCAGCCTACTGCTGAGCCTTGACCCCAACCCTGGCAGGGTGGGAAATTCCCAAAGGAGTGGGCAAGTGTCTGGCAGCACGTCGGACACCCTTTGATTTCAGAGCATAAACAGAACAGGCCAGCTACTGATTCACGTTGGCTGCGGCTCTGGGCTCTCCCCAGCCCCCTTCAGATCTGTGTGGTGTTTCTCCTGCGCTTCTTGGCCAGACAGTACCGCTTCACGGTGCCTTTTCATCCCCGCCCCGCAGAGGGCCGGCCACACTCTGCCTTGTGCAGGGAGCAGCCGCTGCAGTGCTGGGGTCCTGCTGTCCCCTGCCGGGCAGCCCCAGCACAGCTTGCTGCGCTGCTCCACGTTTGAAGACTCACTCCAGAAGGCATGATCTAGTGGCTACAGCAAAGGAAGAGGGAGCACGCTTATGATTTTCTCTCCAGCTTTGCTGCTTCTGTGGCTTCAGGCTCCCTAGCACCATGCTTTGTCCCTGCCCCAGAAGGGGAGGGAGGTCTGCCAAACTCACCTCAGGATGCTCTCAGTTCATTCAGACTGGTTTGGATAGCTGTGGACCACCGGTGATAGAAGGCAGAGAGAAACTCCTGCTGACTGCAAGAAGATGTTTGTACCGAATGAGCCCACAGCTGCAATTCTTCCAGTCAACTGGTTTCATCTACCTTCAGCCAGCTGTTGTGAAAATCCATTTCCTCTCCATGACAGGTGACCTGGTGGAAGGAAGGCACATTGCACCACTGCAAAGGCTCTGGGAAGCTGCCTGTTGTCTGCCTGTCCTTCAGCAGCCCAGGGAGAGCATTGTTTTCAGTCTGTCTCAGACGAGCCAGCACAGACAGTAATCTCATTAAAATAGGCTGTGGTTTGGTTCATAGCATTTATTTACTGTTCATGTACTGTTCACATTGTTTGTGATGCTTAATAAATCCCCTATTTGTTATGTATGTATTTGTATGTAAGTAGAGCCTTCCCATGTGTCTGTGTGCACACATGATTATAGGAGAAATGTTTTCATCTGACAATACGTGGTTCTCATCTGATTCTTTCCCTATCTTTCTCATTTTGCCATTCGTTCTGTCCCTGCCTCTGATTTTCACCAAGAGAACTTTCTGTTTTCCCTTTGGTTACAAATAACTTGTTCTTTGGAGTTTTTTTGAGTTTACTAATGAGTGACCTCAGAAATACTCATAAGTGCTTCCTTCAAGTTAAAAGCAAGAAAGAAGAGGAATCTTACTGAGTAAGATGCACAGAAACATGCATATTTCTGCTGGATAACAGCTGCATGGATTCCAGTGACATGTAATTTGAGGAATACATTTTTCTACATATTTCCTAGCTTTAGCCTAGATTGTGTCATAATCCTAAACATTGCTTTTTGGAGTATCTCACCCAACACACTTTTTGATTGAAATGTGAATCTCTTCAAAACAGAGATTCACAACATTAAAAAAATATCACAACATAAAAAAAAAATAAAAATCTGTGGAAACAGTAAAATGACACATAATGTTATGACTGACTCATCACAAACACCCTCCACTGCTTGCATAGTAAAGAACAATGTAAATAAAGATGGCTTAGATGTATATAAATATAGTAATCAAGTATATAATCAAGCACAGTAAATAAAGTCAAATGATTGACTTTATCCTTTCAATAAAAAGCTGAGAAACATACTTGTTCAAAAGGTTTCTAAGCCAGCACAGGAACTTAAATATCAATATTGTGATACTCAGACTGGCCAGTGTTTTATGTCCAGGAATTTCAAGGCAGTGAAAAGTACAAGTCTAGTAGCAGGGAGAGGAAGGATGCAGGCTTCAGAAGCAGAGATAGATATAGATGGCAGAAATCTTTATTCCCACATTTTTTTCCTACCATTGCACAGGAAGGGTAGAGAAAAGGGACCTCCTGATAAGCTGTTTTTTAAAAAACACCCAGACCACTGAAAAATGCCAATAACTTCCAGGTCATATGCTATGCAGCATTTTTGCATTTAAAGGGACTAAAATATTTTGTTTAGAATTCAACTCCAGAATTATATAAATGCAAGGTTAATGGATTTGCTCAAGAAACCAGGCTGGGCTGCACCTGTGTGCTGTTAGCTGTCCCTCAGGTACTGCCAGTGAGGGTTCCTGCCCCCAGCACCCCAGGAAGGCAGATGAGATCCCTTTAAGTAGCTTCCCAGCAGTGAGTGGAAATTTCTACTTGTGCTGCAGTCTGGTGTGAGGAAGCTGAGAGGTGCTGGAAGGGTCTTCAGTATGTTCAGGATTAAAGCTTCAGGGAAAAACAGGCAAGTATGGGTATTAGGGTGGAGGTTGAGTGTAAATGTTTTCAGAAACAGTAAGAGTTCATAAAATATCTCCTGGGGTTGTGGGCTTCATAAATGAACTTGCCTTTTACTTAAGTGGTTACCTAGGGTGGGTAGGATATTCGTAATTTTTTTACTATCTCAGAGTTAACAGTTACGATGTTGATAGAGGGCCAGTGAGTCTCAGTGCCCCTAGGAGTGTTCTAATGCCAGCAGGAGCTGTGCCTGAGAAGGAAAGTCAGCCTGTAATAATTGTGCAGTGTTAACAAAAGCAGAGTTTGCAATTCCATTTTCACAGGTACCCAACTTTGCACTGAAATGTAACAAATTCATCAACTCCGAACCTACAGATTGGTGCAACAGAAGGATGCAAATCAGATGATCACAGGACAGACTGATTTTGACAGCAGATGTTGTCAGTTTGTTCACAATAACTTCTGTTTCTTGCTCCTCTGCATAAGCAGCTGCCAATCTGATTTCCAAGATGATTTAATGATCTGAATCTACTATGTGTAGCAATTTGTGCTATCTTTTAAAATGGCATTTATGCATATATCCTAAAGAATGCAAGGTTTTTATTTGTACCTTTGTACCTTAAAATAACTTTCAATTCCAGTTAACTAATAAAGAAATTTGTAATTAATGCAAATTGCTAGTTAGTACTTCAATATTAGCAAATAAGCAAGGAAAAAAAAAAATAGATCCACTCTAGAACAAAATTTACTTAAGTAGAGGGACGAAAGAGAAAGGACACAGGAAGAGAAGTAGGGAGCACTGAGGCAGGTCTCACCAGTCAATTCACCATATGGTCTTGCATTTTTCAGTACGGTTACAACCACAGCCTATCCACATGTTCCACCTCTGAGAAGCATTACCCAAAGTTTCTGTTGTCCATATGTACATCAATACATACCCTCACAGAGTACCATTTGTAGACAGTCTTTTTGACAGTAAAAAGATCTTTTTGCTTTACAAATGAGAAATTTAGGTGTGGGAAGAATAGATTTCTTGGGATTATAAGGACCAGTGTAGCCCAGTGAAAACTGAAACTAGATTCTTTATCCTTACAAGTGAATACATTTATACACTACAACACAAGGCATATTGCCCCCCCTCCCCCCCCCCCCCCCCCCCCCCCCCCCACCCCCCCACCCCCCCACC
>WUAM01000287.1:66521731-66569318 GCA_024336885.1 Actenoides hombroni
GCACTGCCCGCTGGGACTGTGCTGTTGCTCACACGGCCCTCCTGCTGGGACTGCAATGACCAGATGCTGCTGCCAACACTGCCTCTTCCCCAGGCAGCAGCACGTGGGGATCACATCGGTGACCCCCATTGAAATGCACCACGTTCAAGCACAGAGGAATGTGTGGCTGGGGTCCGGATCAGACCAGTGCTGTCCTGTCTTGGCCTTCTGACATGCCCAGAGCTGCCCCTCTCCAGAGGCAGTGTGTCCTGCAGAGACAAGCCAAGGACCCCCAAGCTGTCTGCTAAATCCAACACAAAGAGGTCAGAGTACCTATGCACCTCACTCCACATGTTAGGACGCTTGTGAGACCCTGCTGCCATTCAAATGGCTCTGGTGACTGCAACACAGAAATACATTTCACCAAGGTTCCCAAGAAGAGAAATACACATCTCCCTGCTATGATCAACTGGGGTCTGTAGGACCCTTGGGAATAGGTCTGATCTCCTTGTTCATGTGGTGGCATATCACCCTGGACACTGCCTGAGCTCCACAAGTCAGAGCCTGGTAAAACCTTCCGGGTGATCAGCAGCTGTGATGAGGGGCTCAGCTGCAGGAGACAGAGAAGCTGGGGTGCCCTGGGAGCCTCGCGACTTGCCGGAAATGTGCTGCTGTCTTGCCAAGAGCAAACATTGCCATCCTCACAAATAGTTAACCTGCCGGGATCTGCACAGCACTAATGACTTCACATGCATTTAATCAGCTTGGGCTTCCAGACCCTCCTCCACAGGAGCAGGAAAGGCCATGCACCCCGAGTGCAAATGCTCCCAAAGCCGCACCCCCCTCCCCCCTTACCAATCATTAATCACCACCGGGCCAGCAAAGCGAGCAAGTGGCAAGCTCGCAGGAAAAGGCCAAGTCTCCACAGCCCCAGTGGGAGCAGCAGGAAGCAGTGCTGACCGGTTCTCTGTGGTGCCAGCTTGCTTTCTGACCACCCTCGCTGGGAGGCCCCAGTGGAGTGGCCAGTCCTGCACACACTGCCCTCTCCTTCAAGAAGGTCACTTGGTCCTGGGTGCGGATGGCTTTGCCTGCGACTGAGAGCTGCTGAGCTACGTACAAGGGGGAAGCCCTGAAGAGGAGCCTCTGCCTAGTCGGCACTGCAGCCTTCATCTCCTCACCATGCAGCACAAGGCGTTTTGGAGTGCCCTGGAGTACACCTGCCGATTCCTGGGCATCTCTACTGCAGCAGGTAAGAGTGAGATCTCTTTTTCTTTGGCACTAAAAAGCACCAAGTGGGTGTTGGGACCCCTGAGCTGTTTCCCTGACTTTGGCCTGGGGCAGGCACTGCCCCATGCTATGACAGGGACAAGGAAGCTTGTTCTCCCTTGGTTCGGGACCCAAGGAGGTGCCTGGCCGGGCCCCTTCCAAATGCTATGGGAGGCACAGTGAGACATCAGAAAGGAAGAGCCAGAACTCAGTATGGCAGAGGACAAGATAAAGCAAAATGGAAAAGAAAACTAAATTGTATTCCTGTAAAACAAACAGACACAGGCAAGATGGGAATGAGACTGCAAAGCAAAATACTCATGGCTGAGCAAAACTGCTGGTCTGGTCTGTGGATGCAAAAATAAAGGAGGAGCTCCTTGTGCTGCACGCAGTGAGATGTCCTGTTCCAGGCAGGGTGGAGAGGCACCAACCATCATGGCAGTTACTGTCAAAACGCTGCTCTGCCTCACTAGCAACCCGTCAGGGAGAGGGCTCAGAAAGCAGTTCAGGTTATAGCTGCAGTACAAACATCATAAATTCACCCACCTGTCTAGTTGCATCCTCTCGCTGCCAGGGACTGCTTGGGATCAGTGTCCTCTGGATTTGGTGACACATCCGAGCAGTTGGTTTCAGTTGAAAGGCAGGTATTTTGAGCTGGATGTCTCAGGCACAGTGTCTCACCCGGGAGTGAACTGTGGTAAAAAGCCCTCTGGAACATGGGGAAATAGCTAACGTAGAGCTCTCAGGGGTTCACTCTGGCACTGCTGCTGACTCACAGTATAGGACAGACAGCGCTCTCTGCCTCAGTTTCCCCAGCTGGAAAGCAGAGATCAAAGTGCCTGATTTGCCTAAAGGCTGGATATGTGAACCAGAGGTTCCTGGTGAGAGGTGACGCCTGTGGTTCCTGTGTCAGACCCCTGGGAATTTCAGATTCAGACACTGAAGAGTAGGTTGCAGCAGGCCCTCCTACCTTCGTATTTCCTTTATCAACTGCAGACAGCCATGAGAGACACTTTGCTCAGGTCAGGGGCAAAGTAGAAAGCACACAGGTCAGCTGAAGAGAGCACAGGTCCCCAAGGACACCGAAAGCCCAGCTGGGACACTGGAGGCTGCGCTCTGGAATGTGCTTTAAACAACTTATTTGAGTCTCTGAGTTTATACAAACTCCTAGTAGATAAGTGCACATCATGATAACACTGCAAGAGGTAGAAGCTGGGCCACAGCTTTAACTAGCAGATGAAAATCTCTTCCCTTCTCCATTGCCATCCCCCATGGGACCACATGAGCCCCATGTTGGTCATATTCTCTCTTAAAGCTCCAAGGAAACTCCTAGAGACCTCCCTGGGAGGAAACATGAGCTTGTTGCCATGGGAAAACTAAATCTAGGACAGCAAAATTGAAGGTATCTTGTAATTTAGAAGTGTCTTAATAGAATATAATCTCTCTCCTGCTTGTTTTCATTTTGCATCATCTGCATCTCTTTCTGTAGTTCTTGAAATGAGCAGTGCAGTTGTTTCTCTGCTGAGCATCACAGAATGTAGATAGCTGCACTACTCATCTCTGTGCTTTTCCATAGCTCTGTTGCAGTCCCAGTGTCACCTGACTTTCCCAAAAGGCCAGTGAAGAATGGGAGGTGCCTGTATTTTATCCTTCTGTGTGTCTCAATGGAGTAAGGAAACAGCTTGATGTACTGCTTAGTGCCTGATGAGATGTGTGGGGTTTTTGCATGAAATGGAAACCATGCAGAAGAGAATCCCACGGGGTTTGTTTGGAAAAAAAAAGAAAAAAAATGAAAGGGAAAGGAAAGTGCATCAGCCTCACTAATTGATTCTGAGAAGGCCTGGCCAGCTCCATAAGCTGCTTGCAAACACAGAAAGTTACCTACATAATATAACCCTCCTCGTCCCCCAGGACCTTGGAGTGTTAAGGGCTGTCTGCAACAGTGGGGCTACAGAGCTTCTTTTGTGTGCGAAATTAGACAGCCCTGTCGTCAGCAGAGACTCATGGTGAGTTAGCAAAGGGTGATCAAACAGCCCCATGATTCACAGAATCACAGAATTCACTGCAGTGTTTGGGGCATCTCTGTAGTACAGAGGTTTTAGGCTTTGTGATTTCTACATGTAGGAGAGAGTCCTTACTTATTTCTTAATTCTCATGCTTTCAACCATTTAATTCCTAATCATGTGCCTTTTAGCCACATGGTTTGGATAAAATCCAAATCAAGGCAGCAACTAGTCCAAACAAACACCTCAGAAACAGCCCTTTGCTTCTTACAGATTCTTCATCCAAACAGCTTTGTGAATAGAGCAGAAGCTGTGCAAAATTAGGAAACCTCCCAATCCAGAGCAGAGACTCGAGCGTAACAGCCAAGCAGCTGAATTGTGCATTCATCCGCAGGGAATCAAAGAGTGAATGAATGAACTCCACATTTGTAGGGAAGATTATAAAGAAGGCATCTCAGTCACGAGACAGCAAAGGACAATACTTTGCATCTAGGATTACACAGCTCACACAGCTTCACAGATCTCTGATGAGACTGATTTCCCTGTGCCTCTTCTCAGGGCCGGAGAGGCAGCATCCGTGGAAAAGGGTGGCATGTGGGCCTCATGCGTCCCCCTGGCTGAGAGGGACCAGCAGCAGGTTGACACAGGGGGAACCAAAGCAAGACTGCAGCATCCCAGAGGTGCTTCGCTCAGCCAGAATGGGAGAGCCATGAGCTCAGGCATGGACTCTCAGCATTGACCGCCGCGCCCCCTCACTGGTTTGATGGACACTGTTCTGCATCCCTATTTAAGAACCTGGTACCCTTCTCCAGCTGGGGTAAACCACAGCTCAAAGAACTGAAGCCAGCTGGCACCTCAAGCCTTGACCAGCACGTATTGTGCAGGACTAGTGGTGAACTTCCTGAGCGCCAGTGGATGGGCAGGGACGGCTTGGTGAGATGTGGGGACATGAAGCACAGACAGGAGTGCCGTGACTGCCCAAAGCAATACACTGGCTGTGAGATCTGGGCTCCACTCACCTCCATGCCACTAGTGCTTGTTCACAATGACTAGACAGTCATGTACCAACCAGCTTGCTGCAGCTGGTGCAAGACACATCATTTCTGCTCCATTTTGGGGAATTGAAAGATGTTGAATGAAATTTTCCATCCCTTGAAGCTATTGGCCCCCAATGGCCAGTCCAGGGAACATTTTAGCCTTGCTAATACTCTTAATCCCCCTTAAACTGACTCCCTGTTGTGCTGTGCTGACTGGGGCACTGAGGAGGCGTTCATTCCCTGTTTTTAATCTGCCTGCTCCAGTTATATGTTTTTCTGTTTGGCTAGCAAAGGATCTCAGTGCCATGGCTACGGCCCTTTGTGAAGGCAGCTGGCATGGTTCCCTGTCCTGCTGCTGCCCTGCAGCCATGTGTTTGGTGCAGCAGGCCTGGGCAAGCAGGGAGGGCAGGGGAATGAGATTGACAGGCACTGTGGGGACCTGGGCAGAGAGGTCCCCAGACCGGCTGGGGGAAGCGGTGGGTGGAGCAGTGGGAGGGAAGTCCCTGTGGCAGCCATGATGGAGCAGTGTGTCAGGGGGTGGAAGGGACACAGGACACTGCTTCTCACTTCTTCCAGCTGTCCAAGGCAGTCTGGAATCCCCAGAGCACCTCTCCCCAGCCCATAAAGTGGCAAGGCTGCTGTGATACAGATGCAGCTGGAAGCAGTTTCTGGGCTGTCTGTCAAGGCCAGCATTCAGCTCAGACCCCCCTGGGTTGCTGTCATCATGAGTTACTGGTGCTGACAGTCCTGACATTCTTTACAGCATAGGAGAGGCAGACTCACCAGCCCCTGGAGAAACCAGGATCAATGGATCCTCAGAGCTGGTAGGGCACCAGCGAGCTGGAAACCAACCCTGCAGTCAGCGTCTTTCCTACCTTCTCTTTCTAGTGCTGATCGGTGTGGGCGTAGAAACTCTGCAGCGAGGACAGTTCAAAAGCCTGGCTTTCTATCTGCTGTGAGTATTTTTGCCCTTGAAGTCAGAGCTGGTGGGGGTGACACATTCGACTCCTTCACCATACAAAGCACCAGACCAGACAGCAGCAGCAGCAGGAAGCAGTGTCCAAGGCTTTGGGAAAGTCAGATGTCCATATTTAGGTTTCAGAAAAGTAAGCTATTTCTGTTAGAGAAAGTGATGCTACTGAATCACCCATGCTCCTGCAGACTCAGGCAGGCCAGAGCTGATGCTGGCTGCAAGCTGACCCCCTGGGGACAGAAGGGCTTTGAGGTCTCCTTCATAAACCATCTGAACAGAGGGTGTTCAGATGCCAGCACATAGATGCTATTGTGAGCTGGATAGTAAATCCTGGCCCTTTATGCCCCTTCTGCCACCTGAAGAGCATATTCAAGCCCAGTCCTGCCCCCCTGACAGCTCCACCTTTCAGTTTTTCAGGGGTTGCAGTTACTGTCTGTGAAGGCTGCTTCTTTATCAGTTTGTTCCTGGAGATGTGCTTCACGTGAGTAGACCCTGTACAGTCTTCTCCAGCCTTGGTGGGACCTCCATAAGGCAACTTGCCTCTTAGAAGCAACACCAGACCTCGCTCAGCTGCAAGTGCCAGACCAAAGGTCCTGCCCTTAATGCCATGGCAAGTGCATTCAGGCAGGGGGGAGGTAAACAGGGCTGTGTCCACAGCCAATTAAACCTTTGCTTTTACCCAAGCTTGTGCCTTAAGTTGCTGAGCATCAGGACAACAAACCCTGGTCTGCAGCATCTGCTTAAAATACAGTATGAAGCCCCACAAGAGACCAAGGTTGATGGAAGAGCCAGATCCCCAGAGTGAGCTGAGACTCCTTCCCAGAGACAGTACAGAATTTTAAGTTAAAATGGCGAAAATCTTTATGTGCTTCTCATAGGCTAAGCACTTCTGCTGTCTTTTAGCATAAACTCAAAAGCCCTGATTGCTTAGAGGCAACACCTTACTCAGCTAAAAGGCACTCAACTAGTGTCCAAGTGGGCAAACACACCAAGGAGAGGTGGCCTGAGATGCTGACCTCTAGCAGAGGTAGGCCCTGGCCTCTTCTCCCCATGGGAGAGGCTCAGGCTTTGCTTACCTTCCATGACCAACATACCAGTTTCCTGGAAAACAGGAGTGAGAATTTGTCCATCTAGATGGGTGATGGTTAGATCCAAATGTTCTTGCCATGTGCTTGGTGCGCCATCCCACAAGGACCTCTATTTCTCTTCCCAGATACGAGCCTGACTCCCTGGCACAGGCGTGCTGGAAGCGAGCTAGACGCCCAGGGAGCTTCCAGAAGTTCTTGGGGTACACGTTGCTCTCAGTGGCTTGCTTTCTGCATCCAGTCCTTGTCTGGCACGTCACCATCCCTGGTAAGGAGCCCATGCTGGGGTGGGGAGTAGTGCAGATAGAAGAGAAGCATGGTCTGTTGCAAGCCAGAGAGGGTGGGGAATTACGGGGTGCTGAGCTGTTTTCAGGTGGTGCTGAGCTAGCTTAACCAAGCACTGCTTGGGGAGTTGCTTGCCTTGCCACAGCTCTCATTCAACATGGCCTTCTCCCCAGGGTCCATGCTGGTGCTCACCGCCCTGGCATACTTTGTGCTGAGCAAAAGGAGGAAGAGCCCAGGGCACAAAGAGACGCATGCCCAGGCAGGCCAGTATGTTGACCCTTCAGTCACCGTGGCAGCCCCCACCATCGCTGGTGACACTGAGCAGACCTACACCT
This sequence comes from Actenoides hombroni, assembly GCA_024336885.1. Classification (NCBI taxonomy): domain Eukaryota; kingdom Metazoa; phylum Chordata; class Aves; order Coraciiformes; family Alcedinidae; genus Actenoides; species Actenoides hombroni. The sequence continues at coordinate 66,528,695 of WUAM01000287.1, forward strand.
TCCACAGGCCCCAGAGGGAGCAGCACCGCTCACTTCTGGGCCACATGAAGAGCATCCTGAAAGGAAGCAAGGAGAGGAATCTGGTCCCAGTAGCTCCCACCCAAGCAGCAGACACACCAGCCCCACGCAAGCAAGTGCACTTCCAGGAGAAGGTGGTCCAGATCATCCCCTCTGTCAGCGAGAGCTTGGAGGATGTGGAGAGTGAGACTGAAGAGACTACATCGGACACAACACCCATCCTCACCCCACCTGATGCCCCTGTCATCCTTGCTCCCCTCAGCTCCACAGGCCTCTTTTGAGCCCTCAGCAGGAATGAGAATGGGACAGATCTGCTACCCCCCAGCACTGACATCTCTCCCTGCTACTCCAGCAGCCAAAGGGCCCCAAGAGGTAACTCTTCCTGCCTTCCCTGCCTCAAGGGTGACAACTGTGTCATGCTGTCTTCACGGGGCTGCCCACACTACACGGTCCCACACTTTGTAACAAGGATAGTGGCAGTCCCCAACTCCTGAAGCACAATGCCCCGTTAAGTCAGGGTAGAGCCAAGACAGTAAGGTTTCTGCTCCCATGGCCTCACACATGGGTCACCCCTGTGTTACAGCACTACATACCACAGTCACTGCTCCTGGCTAACATCACAGCCATGGCGTGTACCTTCCATGAGGCTGCAGCAGACAGGAGGAAGGGAGACCACCATGACCCCTGAGTTGCCTCTGCTGGGGGCTGTGGTCTCCCTCCTGCCCTCACTGCACATTGAAGACATCAGGGCTAGGACACGTGCATCCCAGAGCACAGCACCCTCACCAGCTGCAGTAGGCCCAGGGCATCCAAAACATCATTTCAGAGGTGGGCTGAGACCTAGCACACCCATGAGGCTAGCATTGACTAAGTGCCCTCCCCTGAGACACACTGAACTCATCAGGGAAATCATCTCTGGCCTTAGGGACACCTATGCAGGAGCAGGGAGGACCCTGTGGCTTTCTGGTGTCCCCTGCCCAGAGACCCCTCTTGAGTTAGAAGAGTTTTGGGATGATGTAGTAGCTGAGGTCGTGAGATTTGGCACTGCGCTGGCACAGCAGACTCTGTGTAACACCCAATGTGAATTAATTATGGGCCCCAGAGGGCAAAGGCAACAATAAAGTTACAATGCTATCCCACCAGTCCCCTCCATGCCAGCCCTTCCCTGAACCCTTCACCTCTGTCTTAATCCTACCATATTTCCTGTCCTTTGAGGACCGCTCACATATAATCGGGCATTTCATTCTTGTTTGAGTCATCTGCTTGTCTCTCTCACCTGAGGACTAAGGCTCTCTGCTTCCAGAAGGCAAATGCTATCTGTACCTGCAGATACCATCAGCAAGGCCCTCTCATCAGCAACAGGCAACCCTTTTGGATACACATGGGAAGAATGTCAGGTGGCTGGGTTTTCTTGGACCTGGGACCTCAGTGTCACCACTGCTGGGATGAAGTGTTGTAACTTCCCTAAGCCCAAACAGAGAGCACTGGGTTGAGGTGGTGCTAAGGAGACAAGATCCCTAGGACTTACTAGACTATTTATAAGGTAGAAGCCAGAGGGGCTGGCTGTTTTTCTATACATTATTTCTTCTTTTTAAAATCTCAGCTCTCTGGGTCACAATCCCTATCCTCATTTAGGAAAGCACTGTAGTTGGAAGTAAAGTGTGAAAAAGTGTAAGTGTTCAAAAATCAGACAGCAATTGAGATAAGAACTCAGTGCTACTTTTTAATAAACTCTTTTTAAGTGACTCCTAATTTGGCAGATGGATGGGGAAGAAGGTAGAAGATACTGACTCACAATATTTGAGTACCTGTTTGATAATGAAACTGTTCACAAGAGCAGCTTATGAACAGTTGTCATTCCTACAACCAGATATAAACAAAAAGCTCTTTGTTGCATCACCAACATTTAAAATAATAGCTGGTATCAATCTGTTCTAAACATGATACATGGATTAGAGACCTGCTCTTTATGGATGCACAAAGTAATCTTCCACCCCATAATTGCATGCTGGGTAAGAGTCACGTACACATCTGCCTTTAGGGAGGTTTTGCACCTTCAAAAATGTCTTCAGAAAATCATGTCTGTTTACAGCGTAATGCCTCATGACTGACAGAAGCAAGCCCAGGATCCAACCACAGCTCCACGCTCAAGCTAGTGTATTTATCACATTTAGAAAAAAAAAAAAAAAAAGATATTTTCCTCTAAAGTTGGTGACCAAACAGAATACCTGCTCCAAGAAAGGTCCCAACCCAGCCATGCTAACAGGCTACCACCACTGTCAACTCTGCCCCAAGACAGTTTGAAGATGGCTCCTCAGCTCTATCACACATCTCCTCTGCAATTAAACTTACTCTCACAGCAAACTCGGCTTTCTGCATCATCCAAGCCTCTTCTTTGAACATTGCATAACTAATGACACACACAGAGATAAGGTTTGTTGAAAAGACACTGCTCCCAATAGAACAAGCACTCTGCTATCAGAGAAAAACCACATTTCTGTAGCCTCCTCTCTAGCCCTGAGCAAACCTTCAGGGCAGCCTGGGTGGGAACAGCTGCTTTGTGACAAATTCCATCCTCCAGCCTTTACTCAGTCAAAGCAGCAGCAGGGCCACCTGGCAAGGGGAGAAGCAATGCAGTGGGAGCACCTGTGGAACCCTGAACTGTGTGGAGAGCAAATTTCATTGCTCTGTGAAATGCCTAAAATGAGTTTGCAGGTGTTAAGAATCTGCAGAATTAGGTATTTAGGTTTTCAGACTCATCTTTTGAAAGTCTGTTCTAGTTTTCCCTTGAAAAACAAGACTAGGGGAAACTGTAAGCTAATGGTTTTTCAGCCTGCCTGGAGACAGCACCGGACCTGGTTGCTTTTCTTGCCTGCTCCTGTATATGGCTCTTCTGCAGCCTCACAGCTAGCTGTCTCAGGAGATGAAGGCTGGAAAAAAGCTGATCATCTTTTGTGTGATATTAAGTTGCCTCTTCAGTTAAGGCCCATGGCTGTCTCACCCCAGAGTCTGACGAGAGCCTGAAGCAGTGCCAGGGAAGTAGATGGTCCTCCAGAGGCAGCCAAGCTGTGCTCCGAACAGCTGTTCCCCAGGTTGTCCCCACCAAGGAGTCCATTTGCAAATCCTCCACTCTGCTGCTCCTCACTACCCATCCCCCTCCCGGTGCTATCTTCCAGCTCCATTAGCATACAGAGCTTGTTAGCGCATAGGAAAAATAATTAGGAAAAAGAATGGGGGTGTCTGTCTTCTTGGGTAATGAGTCAAATAAATTAATGGAAGGGCCAGCCACAGAATGAAGGGGATGGGGGATAAAAGCACCCCTTTCAGAGGCAGGCTGTTAGAGCAGCTCAACTGCTTAAAGAAATGCAGCCTCAGGCTTTCTTTAAAATCCCAGGGTAGAGGAAATGCTCAGCTTCAGGGGGTGTCAGATGACTTTGCAGAGGGCTGGGAGATTGTGCGCTCAAATGTGCACTTCTCTGTTGGCCCCTCTCCCTACATCTAGCTCTGAGAGGCATCCCAGAGGCTGCTGAAAGCACCAGAGATGCTATGGAGAGCAGTTGAGGGGCCTGTATATGCGAAACTATAATACATGCAGGATAATTGCAGGAAAAGGAAAAGAGGCAGAATTTGACACTATTAACTGTGCACTGCAGTGATACATTAATTGGAGCTGCCTGAACTGTAAATCCACACAGCACTACGTGAACACTGCTATATATTTTTTGCTTACATTACAGTTATTTCATGATACAGTCAATCCATTGAGGTTAATCCACTGAGTTAGACTGCATAAAGTTATAAACTCCTATGGATTCACATACTGAAAGGAAACAAGATGTATCATCCAAAAGAAATACATGTGTAAGGTAAAACTCCGTGAAGTAATCCTGGCAGAAATTGTTTCCTTCAAAATTTCCTCAAAAGATTTCCCTGCATGAGGAAAAATTTGCCTGCTTTGCATGTGCATATGCAGTGGAAACAGTATGCAATGTTACTTGACAGCCCCCATCACAATTTAGTGAACTGGTATGTTGCGAACAATTCCTTGATTTTGAGTTTTATATAAAGGCAAAAATAAATTTCATTGTAGGCTCCGGTTACAATTCCTCTCTGTCTCCAGTGCACACTAGTATGAGTAGTTGTTACACAACCCCAAAGGCAGGTATGCTACCTTCCCCACCACAGTGCTCCCACCTCGCACCAGGTGTTTAGATGGTTGCCCTCCAAGCCCCCTAGCTCTCCCTGTGGATTCTGGGCCCCAGTTTCTGTGAGCACTGCTTCCTGTTTGAAACAGAGATATGAATGTTTTACCCATACAACAGCAGTGTTAGAAAAACAAGGTACATTTGGAGAGAAGTGTTGAGTTTTTGCAGCATCAGTACGCGAAATCAGAAATGCCCTGCTCGTATCTGCATGTGCAACACTCACGGCAGCAAACACTGGTATTGGCATCAGTGTCATGAGCTGCTCCTAATTCAATATTGAGTCATGTCCACATGCAGGAGGGGACCTGTCTCCACTTGACTCCAAATGCTGCACACTCACACACCTGCAACCCTACCACTCCTCAGCCCAGCGCCTTCTCCCGTCCCATTCAGGAGATTCTCCTGTGTGCTGGGTTGGAAATGCAGGCTCTGTTTGGGCTGGATTCCTGTATTTTGTGCTGTGCAGGAAGTTACAGGAGCCAGAAACCAGATCCCCAAACTGTCTGGGATTCCTCGGGGCTGTCAGCTCCTTTATGTTCTTGTCATGGTGTGGGCAAAAGCAGGAATCGGGCTTCCAGCCACCAAAAATCAGCTTTTGTGCCACTGGTTAAATGACTTCACTTGGGTTATATTCCAGTAAATGATTAAGGTACCTTTGGGAAACTAATTCTAGGCATCTATTAACTCAGCATGTGATTTTATTGAATCTTGTTTTGAGACTTAATGTTAAACACCAGAAACCTGGCTTTACAACCCAGATCTTTGGATCACAAACTAAAAAGGGAATTCTTATTTCAGAGATTTAAAAAAAAAGAAAGAGAGAAAAAGAATTTAAAAACCCAGAAGTGAGTTCCTGGCAGCTCCTCTTCATCCCAGCCTGTACCTAAAAAGGACTTCATACAGCACTGAAGGAAACTGTGAACAGCATTTTAACAATTAATCCCCGTACCATTCTCATCTCCTCTTTCTGCCCGACCTCTCCTTCATCCCAACATTTTCCCCCCTAGAGCTGGCCTCATTCAGAAGAGCTATTTAAAAGGAAATATCATCTTGATCAATCCACGCTAAACAAAATTGTACATACTGTGATATTATTACACAGGTCCTCCCTGCCCTAAGTTTCCTTCTACTGCCTCCCTCTTCAAAACTCCCCTGTAAGAGGGACTAGGTTTGGTACTCACCCAGATGCCCAACTTTGCTTATCAGTCCCCAGCTCCCTGATGGTACCTTGCTTCCCGGCTAGTGCATCTGCTCACTGCGGCTGTACTTGCTCTCCTTGGAGAGCCACACTTGCAGCTGCAGTTTTCAGTGAGGCTTCCAATGCTGCAGAGGGAGTTAACACCTACCAAACTGTGCCTAGAAGGAAAGGAGGTGGCAGCCACTGGGAACATGCCCAGTGAAAGGAGACTTCATGGCAGTCCTAACTGAGCTGTTAGGTTTTTCTGTTGTCTTTGGGCAAACCTCACCTTCTGACTGATGTGCTACAAATTTTAAAACAAACAAACAAGCAAAAAAAAAAGCAAGTTTGCTTTTTTTCAGCAATGTTTCACACTAGACTATGTTACTTTCTTCAATAGCATAAGAAACCAGAAGTACACGAAAAGATTTTTACTGTGCAGAAAACTGAGCCAAGAAAGCTGTTCTACATTGGCTACTCTCTCAGCCACACTCAAGAGTTCTCTGGGGGAATTTGGTATAGTGACAGTAGTTTTGAATTTTATATAATAGAACTACATTTCTCCATTTCGAGGTGGGATGGCTTTGCCTGAGTTCTTTATTATCTCTTTCACTCCTGTGCCTATTGTGGACACAGTCCCCAGCATGGGAGCAAGCTCAGTCAGACAGAAGGACCACATTCCATTTTATGTCACACTGTAGAGCTATGTCTGCCTATCATGTTCTCAGGAAGACTGAGCCTGCCAGTAAAGGTGCTAGGTGTATTACAAGACTTGGATCCTCTCCATGTTCCCAGATCTGGTGAACAAAGTCAGATGGGCCGGGCAACCTGAAGCTCTTCCTTGGGCATATACATTTGTAGCAGCATGGCAGGGAAGCTTTGTCTGGGAGGTTCTTGATTGGAAGGGCTTAGGAAGGGAATTGCAGCTTCCTTCCTTTCAGAAACCCAGACCCAGGCATGAAAGCAAAGTCCATCTTATTTCTCTCAAATTAATTATTATTCCCTCTCAGCATCTGCAAAATCAGAAGAAATCATCAGCTGCATAAATAGAAATCAAAGTGTCTTCTCCAGAAACAGACATGTTATTTGTTTCACATTCAGACTGCATGCGGTTACAGTGTAAAAATACGACAATCTTACTGTCAACATTTCTCACGTGGAAGTGCCATAAGGAGGAAATTGCAAACAAATTTCTGCTCCCTGGTTTGGAAATGGAGAAGTCTCTGCTGTTGTCATTACTTCTCCTGGCTCTTATCCAGTACTAAACTATTGCATTTATGCTGTAACTATTTTATCAACCTCATGTTAACTTGTTTTATGATTTCTTCACTTCCACAAGGCACAAACATTCAAGTGGATTCCTTCTAAATCAAAATTCCAAACAAAAGCACAGCATACTCCCTTCTGATAATGTATTTACCAGATAGCTATAAATGCGAATTATCTCTAGTTTTTGTATCCTGATATTATTCATAAGGTTACTGTCACCGTATGTCTTTGTTTTCCACTTACATAGCACTTCCAATCATGGGAAATCTGGTGCAAAATGACTAAATATTTATTGCTTTGTGTCCTGCAGCTGAAACTAAGAATGTTGCAAATCCACTAATTACAGCATTGCTTTATCCTGAAGCAGCACCACATGTAAGAATAACTCCATCAATAGCGAACACTGCATTTTTAGAAAGGGTACCATGACAGATCATGCGAAACAAACTACCATGCAAGGCAAAGGAAAATATACCATACAGAATTTATATTGCCATGGAAATGTTATTGCAGCCACTGTGATGGTTCTGCCCTGAAACAGCTTCCCGTGTGCCATTCCGGACAGACTCTGTCCTTTCTTGTTACTTGCTTAAGAGTCATGAATGACATCAGAGAAATACCCAGAGCTGCTGCCTGCCTGCCCTAGACCTTTTCTGTGGTTTCCACTCTTGTGTGGCTGACATCTGTGGTTCTCTCATACATCTACCCAGGACTGCATGAAGCTACCATGCAAAAACTTAGTTCTGCTACTCAATAGGTTTGTTGAAAAAAAGGTAATTATTCGAGTTATTTTCCCACAGGCAGCTAGGTCAGTAAAACAATTTTAAAAGTGTAAGAAAAATCAGCTTAGGAAAAGTCTTAAACCTTTTTTTGTAAGACTGTAACGCCCATGTCACTGGTGTTCAGATGAGCCTTTCAGATGGGTTTTTTTCCTTGCTGAAAAGCGATTGTATGTCTCGGGCAAGCACAGTGAAGATTGTTAAGTTTAATAGGATGCAATCAAAGCTAGTCTCAAGAAGAAAATAATTAATGATAATTTGTAACCACATTTTGCAGTGCTTTGGTGTAAAAATTATTGGAAATTACAAGGTAAATAGTATTTCTGAAAACATTTCTTTTGGCACACTCAATGTTTTTTAATGCTGTAGCTACTAAGATGAAAGATGTTTTTATTAATAGCATTTTGCCTTTGTTCTACCCTTTTAGGAAAGTTTCTGACATCTTTGAAAGGTTTTCTTATGAAGCTGAGTAGGTGTGTGTATGGCTCAATATCCTGCCTCACGCAGGATAGCTGCTAAGAGCTTGCACTGAAGCCAAGCAGAATTTCTGTTTTACTATACTGGGGTTTATATTTCATTTGATCTATGTACTCATGTTTAAAATCTGATTTATTCAAAATAGTTTTAAGAAAGTTTAACAGATCTCTGAGTTCACAAGTCTAATAAATTTACTCTGCCTTGTATGAATCAGTCATAAATGCACATGTACAAAAAGCAGTCAGATACCAACTTTAAGGGCAACATCTAGAAATAACACCTACTGTACAAGCCTGGTATTCAGAAAAATACCTGAGACAACAGGTTGCATTATAGTCTCCTCTATAAGAAAGAATATATTGTGTTTCAGGAGGATACATGGGTCAGGGAACAGAGTAGATGGAATGAACTGGACTAGACTGGACTGGACTGAAATGAAATGGAAATAAACAGCTTCAGCTAATATAAACATAATACTGGTGTAGGTGTAATTTCAGATTGCCATTACTAGAAAAGTGGATTGCTGAGGGCTGTTCATTGAGGGAGCAGGGCTGAAGTCCAAAGGTAAGTTAGTGATTCTGTTTTAAATTATGTCAATTTCTCAAATGTACATTTTTCTCACATCTTCTTGTCCCCTCTGTAAAATAAAAAAGGCCATGCCAGCTGCTGTATAGTCTGGAGAAAGAGGCCACTGCTATGACACTGAAATGTTACTTCTTTGTATTCTTAATCTGATTTAGTAGAAGAAATTCCATGACTGGAATTTCACCTGGGGTATTGATATGCCTGAGCACTTCATGGGTTGTAAAGGCATATGATGAACAGAAGAGAAATGGCTGTGAGGCAAGAAAATACATATGAGGATCATGAAGGCAGAATAGAAAAGGATGTGCAGGAAAGCTGAGAAACAAAGGCTGGAGAGCTGAAAAAGGACAAACACACAAGCAAATATAATGTGATATTGAAATGAAAAGCAAACATGAAAGATAGGAGGTGATGATGGACATACAAGTAAACAGTGGGAGTAGAGAACATTGACAGGACTGAAAAGACTGAAGTACGGAAAAGTAGACAAGTGACAGAGGATGGACTAGGTTATGAGGTGGCCTCACCTCGTGAACAAGGAGAGGGTAAATGCAGATTTGTTTCCGTCACCTGAGCAGAAGTGTGGCAGCATATAGTTGGAACTGAAGTTGTCATGTATATTAGGAGTGGGTCCTTCGCCTTAGAAGATCAGAAGGCAGACTGAAAAAAGCAAACATATAGCAGACATAAGCAAACATGTGGATATGTGATAATTAATTACCCTGTATAACTTTTCAATCAGCTTTTTAATTCTGAGGTGATTTGAATGTGTTGTGCAATACTCTGCCTCTTGCAAATAGCTGTGTGGTTCTGTGGGATAAACAGCAGGACACTGGGCACCATCTCACAATGCAGGTGAAGATGACTGGCTGGGACTCAGAGACATGGCACACCAGGGTGTGTATGGGAATGGCACATTCTTATATCACCATGATTGTAGCTAATCAGCTTTTCCTCAGCTCATACAGGAGATACCACCACTCTTCATGCTACGATTGTATTTAGCAAACCAGGTCCATCATAAATGACCTCCCCTATCTATTATTAATAAACAAGACAAATGTGCATTGCATAGTAAGAGCCTGCTATTTCATTTTATGTTACTCCAGTAATTCCACATTGCTTTGATGGGAAATATCAGGATGATTGTCTCCAATTAGGTCCAGTTACAGTAATTCTTACTGTGATTTCCCAGGCAAAAATGCACGTGTGCATGCTCGGTAGCTGATGCACAATGCATTTGGTCTTTCAAAGGTGGCAGACCCTCTGGGAATAGCACACTAACAGAACTAACCTCTGCAGCACATGCTTTTCAGTTACACACACGCTCACTATATGTGTCATACAGATCTGTGCAAGCATAATGACCTGCTGCGTGTAAGGAAACATACTATGACTAGGGAAGTCGGGGCATAAAGTAACTTCACCATGAGAGTTAATACCAAAACCGGATATATCAGTAATGGAAAGAAAAACCCTAAAAAACACAACACCCAACCAACAAAATGAAAACCTACAAAAACCCTCTAACCTGCATAATATCAAAGAAATGGATAAAAATCTACCAAATTACCTATCAAGGATTCTGAAGTCCAACAATAGTATCAAACTCTAAATGCTCATACTAATACTTGCTAAGCTTGCATTAGCTATGAAAAGCCATAATTTAAATTATAATGTGTTATAAATCAGTAAATTTACTAAGCTTTTATTGAAACATTGGTTGGCATTTCTATTAAAACTGCTGCTTCTGAAGCGGTGCGAGAGTATCAGACACTAGGCTCCTTCTTGTTCGAAGAGTTGCCTTTAGTCATAGAGAAAAATCTTGAAAACTGGGAGCTCCTGCTGATCCCAGGAAGCTTGTTGATGGCTTTGCATGCACAGAACTGGTAGTCTGCATTGCCTGTCAAAGCGAAAACTCTTTTGAGTTCCTCTTGTAAACAACTTCCCACTTTTCATTCATATTTTTTTTTCCTCATAATGTTCAGCTATCAATAGTGAACATTTGGCAGACAATAAACATTCACAAGTTCAACCAACTTGTGCCCATCAGTCAGCACAGATGGAAAACTTCTTCTACATCTGAATACACGGCTGCTGCTTTGCTTAAACCATGTGAAGGATACCTGCAAATCAGTCTTTATTATTTCCTAGTATTTTTGTAGATAAAACAATCTTTAACAGATAAGGATAAAACACCTCACACCCTCCAGATGTGATCCAGGAAGAAACTGGTTCAGCCAAAATGAATACACACAAAGCCTAGGACAAATCCCAGAGGCAGGCAGGATTCTCAAGGACATCTCAAATGGTGCTAAAAGCCATGTTTGTTAACTTCCTGTTGATGCATCCAGGGACTGATTACTGGAGTGTGGAGCAGCCCCTTATCTTGCTACACTGTTTTTCTTTGTCCAATGTGCGAAAGGTAGCAGACACCAAAATAAAAAAAAAAAAAAAAAAAAAAAAACAGATGAAATTCTGTGATTCTACAAAAACATTTTCCACAAAATTTCCTCTGCGTTGTCATCTAAGTGAAAAAAAATAGCCACTGTGAGTAGAGGTTTGCACATACACACCCTGCATGCATATACACCCTGTATTTATGATTTCACCCACTAGTCATTGACAGTTGGTGTACAATGTAGAGAAGTTGGTTTGCCATAAGCAATTATCTCGCTCTGGCTTTGATTTTATTTTCTAATAAATAAATTCCAAGGTTATAATTCTGTGCAGTTCCAAATGAAAATTACAGACTACTGGTCACAGAAGCCAACTCAGAGCTGACCTGCCCCTGATACTGCTCCCCTTCCCTGGCGCCAGTAGCAGCAGTGTGGGGATGGTATCGCACGTGGGAAAGTCATTGCACGTGGGGAAAGCATCATGTGGGAGATCTGCTGAGCTAGGCAATCCTGCAGTGGTGAGGGGAAGGCTGACTCCTTCCACAGATCATCCTAATGGCCCTCCTCAATGTCCCTTGTTAGGACATAAAGTGTGACAAGGATATGACATGGTGACATGGTTTAGTTCTGAACAACCTCCAGGATGCTGAACATGCCAGGTGAGAATTCATACTATGCAAAATGGTAATCTGTCTTTCTATGTACGTGCCAGAACAGTTGGAGACTGGGACCTCCCATATATTTTTATGTGTGTTTTATGAGGTTTTCTCTGAAGTGGTCTAATTTCAATTCCTTTTTTGTTGAGATTGAACTATGCACAGCCATGCAGAAAGCAATGACACAAAGTTCAGGGTGCTTCCTAAGCTGGTGCCTTCTGTGGAACACAAATGCTTTCTTATGAAGTTAAGAAAGGCAGGTACCCATATATGCACCACATACAAGTTTTACACTACACGTTGTCCATAAGGCTAAGGGTAAGTCTGTAACATCAGAGGGTCTATAATCTCAGAATAACTCATTAATGTGAAATGTTTGTACATGTGTTTGTAATTTGAAAGTTATACTAGGCTAAAAATCCATTATATTTTGCAATGGCACAATCCCTTTTAAAATGAAGACAAGAGCAATCCAGCAACAGTATAGAACCATACAGTGATTTTATTCAAAAGCTTAAGGGAGGATGGTTTAGCTGTCTTCTTAGAGGAGCAATGCTCAGGAGATTTCTGTGTTTCTGTCTGTTCCTTTGTAAATTTTGAGCCCTGTGTCCAGTTTTCACTGATAACAGCATAGTTCTCTAGAAAATAGTTCAGGCTTCGTGTGTCCTATGAAACAAAGATGACCAAGTAGAAGACAAAGACAACCTGACCAGTAAAGATGGCAGAATGATTAGGAGATAAGAATAGGAAGAAGAGCAAGAGACATACTCCAGTCATTAGCAATATTTAACTGAAGCTTGCAATCAACTGCAAAGTACAAACTGACAGGAAACCAGTGTTGCTACATCTGGTACTCAGGGAACAATTTTTTAAACACAGAAGAATTCTGAGAGGATCAGATAAAAATTTTGAAATCATTGCCTGCACCAAGAATCTACCTGCCTGTTAAAAATCTGTTTAAATACAACTTTTTTTTTTTTTCAGATATTTCTTTCTTTTTTTCAAAGCAAAATCTCATCAGTGACTTCTTTATGTCCAGTAGTCCATTCTCTTACTTCTCTGTCAACACAGCTTGTAATAAGGACTTGTCTGTCTTTAGGGCTTATATGAATAAAATCTGACATCCCATAGGGCATAAAAGTAAGGATCTCAGCCATGAATTTAATTTACTTATCTGAATATTCATCAGATTAACAGGAATACAACCTGAACTGAAATACCCCTTCAGATACTTGTTCAGACAAGTATTAGGGACAGTCCGTGCACAAAATCCTTGTAGCTGGAAGCACCAACAGGACAACAGGAAGAAAACAAAAACCCTGGAGGTAAAATGACTTGGGCAAAATCACACAACAGTGACAAGTGGTTCAATGGCCTACTCATTACATCTAGACAGCAGTTATTTCAAGATGCCAGGATGACCTGAACGAGACTGTGGATGCAAGAACTGCAGAGAAATTTGGCTGAGCAGTGCTGCAGTGGTGCTGAGGAATGCAGAAGGGAGATGCCAGCCCAACTTTGCCCTCTGAGAGGCAGGGTGCAGTGCAAGGGGTATGGGCCCTAAAAGTGGAGCTGCCAGAGCCAGGTCTGAGCTGGTATCTCTATACGCTTCTTTGTAGGCATGCCACCAGCTCAGATCAGAATCCACACCACAACTTGTTGGGCAGTAAAGACATGGCCAGTTTTCACGTTGGCTTTCAAAAAGGTAATACAAATTACCAGCTTTCAGATCTGTTTCTTGTCTGACATTGGAGCTTCTCTACTGTAGACTGACAGCCCCAGTAGCAGAGAGCATAGAGCCACAAGGCATCCCCGCTGAGGGAAATTTTGTTCTCCTACACTGACCTTGGGAACGCACCACTTTCCAGATGACCATTCCAGGGGAGCAAAGCAGCCAGGAGACCACTCTGCAAAGGGATCTTCTTGCCTTAAGGTCCTTCGCAAAATACTTCCAAAGCAAAGTCATTATCCTGGCCATAAAAAGATATGGATTTCCTACGTGATGGTAAGAATTATGCTCTAGTCTGGTATTACTTGGCTTAATGCAACAATATTTCCTTTTTTCCTATAAACTTTTAATGTCTAGTGCAATATCAAATGGAGCAGAACATGAAAGTGGTCCATAAATTTAATTTGTCCAATTTCTGTGTAATGTGAAACTATTTGTTGTCACTAACAATTTAGAAGTAAACTTCCTTCATGTAGCAAGAGAATGAAATATTGTTGACATAAGTGAAATAGAATGTGTAGATTCTTCATTTGGTTTTGAAAAGTATCATCTTGAGGTCAGTAGACAAATTTTGTCTCTATAAGGGAAAGCTTTTATTGAAAACATGGACTATATTAATGTTGATACCCAGAGCAGACTAGCAATTTGTATTGGTAACTGTATCTTCACTTTTTAAATAAAAAGGATGAGATACTTTTGCTGTTTCAAAAGAAATTCCTACTGTGTATAAAGATATAAAGGTAAAAATAAAAAAAAATAAATTACAATTTGGAAAGACAGAGCTATGTTTATCCAAGTTGTTGACCTAGGAGAAATTAGTAGGAAGTTGGGTTTTATGCATGAAAAAATTCAACAAGCCAAGACTGACGTAATTAGTAATGGGATTCATATTTGAAGATAATTTTTCAGGAGAAAGCAGGAAAGGAGACAGGCGTTCATGGGAAGAGAGTTGTTGAACCCAGTTTCCAGCCATCTTGAGGCCCAGAGCTGACCTCGGCTCACTGCCCACTCCAGGCTGCCACTAGTTCATCTCCAGCCCAGCACCGTGACAGGTATGCAAAAATCCCAGTTTGAACAGAGGATGGAGGTTTTGCGATGCCACCCTCTAACCCCCCAGCAGCCTCCTTGTATCTCAAAGCAAACCTGTTACTGTAACTCTCAGCTCTAAGAAAAACCCAAGCCATTCTGCCCACAGACCCTCTAACCCATTCTTAAAAATGGTTGGGTAGTTCCTGATGATGCCAACACAAAACTGACGGGAGCAAACTGCCCGACCCAACACCAGCCTCATTCATTAGTCCTTCCTTACCAGTGCTTAATGGCACCTTGACTAGTGCTGACTGGTGCACACTTGAGTGTAATTCCTGCTTAGTGCTCATACTGGTTCCAGTTCTTCTGCCAGAGGATTTGAGTTCACACTCTCAGGACTTTCATTTAGCAACAAGTGTGAGAGAAACAAACCGTATTTAATTCAGCTTTACACACATGTAGAGCTGTATGAATTCCCTTTTTTTTTCTAATTACAGGTGATACAAATGGTGGTGAGGATATATTGCTGTACATATTACTACAAAATTAACAGAAGGATAAAAAGAATTACCTGTGGATTGTGGATAAACCAATTTGAACAGTTATGCAAAACTCATGAATTGCAACAGAGACTTAGCTTCATCCACCCTCAGAGGTGGCTTGCATATATTTCACAAACTTCAGCATCAGCCAAAATGTACTGTGGAAATTATTTGTTTTCAGAGGTTATGTTTCCTTTGGATAAGTCAACAGGGGGCCTGGTCCCAAACTTTTTCTTTGCAAGCTGCCCCTTCTATGGGTGATGAGGCTTGGGCAGGAGGGCAGCACTGCCTGGAACATTGCTAGACAAGGTGTCAGCAGTGTGAGCAGAAAAGACAGGCATGCAGCCCTCTCTGCCCCTCCCGAGCCCTTCCTTTTGACACTTCTTACTTTACCTTCGTCACACAAAAGCCCTCGCTGTCCCTCCCGAGCCCGCCCTTTTGACACTTCTTACTTTAACTTTGTCACACAAAAGATTCATAATTATGTAAGTGCCAACTCAGAGCTGCCTCACTCATCACTTAAGAATACCGTGCTGCTCAGCCTAGCTGCTGGAAATCCTCCAGGCAAGCCCTTGTCATTTACTTTGATGACAAACACCAGGAATACTTTTACAGGCCTGACAGAGTTAAGAAGAATCTCTCACGCAAGCAGCACCTATTCTTACTTGTACTTTATGCTTTTGCATAAAGTCCCTTTGTGTGTGGACTCTATTGGAAGGACTCCCTCCACTGTTAGGAGGTGGAGGGGCCATTGCTGGGCAGGGGGGCTCTGGCTTCACCCCCCAGACATGCCTGTGATAGAAGCCAACAGTGCTCCAGCCAAGACAATAGCATGGGCTAGGGTGGCTGAGGGCAGACATTGCCAGAAACCAGGTATTGTTCCAGGGATGCTGTGGAGAAAGCACTGTTAGACCTTGTTCTTAATTCCCCGTGTTTTGCTCACTCTCAAAAAACAATTGCTTCACCATTACGGCATGAAGATTTTTAAAGCCATATGAGTGCACAGAGGGGTTTCTTCTGTTTTTGCTGCTCTGTGTTCCCTTGGATACTCCTGACTGGCAGCTTGCACAAAAACAAGTTTGTCTCTCAATAAAGCATACCTTCCTTTAAAGGCCCTCCTTAACATACTCAAAATAGCCAAATGTTTCTGATAACTATGTATAGCAGCTGGATGAAGAAGCCAAAAGGACATATTTGATCCATGAAGAACTGCTATATTCAGCTGCTTGCAAATACCTGCCATTCTTAAGTTGCTTTCAGAGCCAGGCCTAATTCCTGAAGCAGGAGAAAATGGAGAGTGAAAAAAGTTTGCAGAAAACACCAAGATGATAGGGATTATATCCTGTGCATTGCTGGTTTTTTTTTTTTCCAGAAGGAGCACTGGAAGGAGATGAGGTTTTATAAACCAAGCATGCAGCCAACAATTTATACAAAGTTACTTATTTATATAAGTGTGCCTAGACTGACCAGTTTAAAGTTCATTTGTGTATGACCGCATTTGTGAAGCTGCAGTCACACCTCTGACAGCAACATTTGAGCCTTTAAGCATTTCCAATGAGTTCTATGCTCCTGTTTATAGTGTGAGTAACTTCCCATGAAGCCTGCCAACTTACAATAATGTGCACCTCTGTGTTTAAAAAAATCAGCCTAACACTCACCCTTGTTCATCTTGTTTCCCCATCTCAATTACTCCCTTCAAAATACACTGCCAATGACCTGCAATGATGACTTTATCTGCTTGTTTGCTATTTATGGTATTATACCATTCATATGTTGTCCTTTTCCTCAATATTGTTTTATTGATTTGTTTTTGGCAATGAAGCATTGCTTTACACTAAAGAATGAAGCTGGCTTTGTTTACAGCAAGTTAATAGCCTATCTTGATGAGTTAGAATAGCATGAGGTACTCGAAGGCAAGTACATATTTAAACATACTTAAATAGTTCACTCGTGGAATTCATGTTGAGCTTCAAAAACACTGAGACTGTAAAAAGGAGAAAACCTGGTTTCCCTAGAAGGAAGATGAAAGCTCTTAAAGCATATGAAAGGAAATAAAGACAAGGTTAAAAAAAACACAACAAATCAACTTCATGTTTAGAGTCAATATTTGGAAATGCTCGTGTTCTTAACCAACTCTTTGAAAATCATTTCCTCTCACATATATAATAATTCCTGCCAGAACCCGAACTCAGACCTTTGTATTTCTCTTTGAAGACCTGATAGCACATCTTGTAGGAGCAGGTCTTCTGAGATTTTATTTCATTGTTCTTTCTTGTCTGTAAACAGTAAAAAAAATAACTTCTGAGTATATTTTAAATAATTCTGGTCCTAACCAGAGAAAATATGCAAGCTATAATATAAATAAAAAACTAAAGCCTATTCAAAACCTTGGTAGATGTTCATCTCAGTGTATAAACTAATCTGTTCTTTGTGGATGAATGGTATCTGTGAGACAGAATGTGTATTTTGCAGTATAACTCGAGTCACCTAAAAGTGTGGGGAATAGAACAAGAAAAAATAATTACTTTCAAGGTTTTAAAATACCAGGCTGGAACAGGCAGAATGCAAAGCCCACCAGTGTTATACCAGAATATGCAATTAAAAAGAATACTAATACTAATTAAAAAAAAACCCTCAATCATACTTCTGCAATGTTTGTGTTACAATAATAGCTAGGACATCCATTAGGGAATATGGCTGCATGATGCTTGTATGCCATAAAAATAAGAGCCTAACAAAGGTCACTATCCTGAAGACCTAACAATCTACTCAGACCTACCTAATTTCTACTGCTGGGCAATACTGGCCCACTCCCAGTATGCTTGTGACCACTGAGGCTAGTGGCCATTATGGTAATGTTTCCTGAGCAAAAGCATTCTAGATTCACAACTGCCAGTGCAGGGAATATCCGTTTTATTATATGGTCATTTTAGAGGTGAAACATGAATAAAGGAAAATCTCCTGAAACCACTTCTGCAACAATATAGAATTATGGAACAACATCAACATTAAAAGAATAAAGGAAAAATATGTGCAATAACATCTATAGAAGTATCAAAGGGTCAGAGTTTCTTTTATCCTTTACACATAACATCAGAAGCTGGAACTGGCAGGTTCTTAGTAAGAGAGAAAATTGTTGCAGGTTTATTGACAGTTTCATTAAGTATGATAAGGTATATCTATGAACGTGTTTTCAAAATTCCTGATCCTGCTCTTCCACTCCACAGAGGCTGGTATTCTCCTTAAAAATCCAGCAATCTGTAGCAGTAAAAAAACCCCCTTGTTATAGCTGTGGTGGCTAAGGAGATGAAAAGCACGAGGTTTGAGAATAAAAGGAGTTGCCTCTCTCTGGTACTACCCTAGGGAAAAGCTGAAGTGATAGCAGAAGGAATGAGAAGTGGGAAAAAAATAGATGCGTATTGTGAAGGTGCTGCATGATTGGAGAACAGTTGGTGCATGACCATCATTTTGGGGGAGTCTTTACCCAGAACATCTTCCAAACAGCCAGGAACTGAATTTCCATTTCTCTGTCATCTCAGTCACTCAGCTGGACACATGATTTCTGGCACAAGGTCAGTAATGCTTTAATTCATCTCTGACCCCAGACCAGTGAAGGCTTTGTGGGAGCTGCAAAAGATGGTATCAAACCTGGGCTTGAGCAGTTGCTTTATTATTTGAGGTCAAATATGCTTCATTGTGTTGTTTTGTTTTTAACTCACATAGATGAAGGGATGGCTATTTCTTGAAAGATTCCATTCAGATAAAGAGGAGTAGCATGACTCAGCTATCCTGAATTTAGGTAACTGTGGAATAACTGGAGAGGTATGGGAAAATGACAAGTGTGGGAATAAGATAGCAGTGTCTTTCAATCAAAAGAAAAGAGACTAGCTCAGTAATAAAAAGTTTTTTAAATATCTGGTTTTTTTCCTACAGAAGGAGCCATGTATTTTCAAGATGCAGATTATATCAGGAAGTAGTCTTAGGAAACTAGAATATAAATTGTTCTGTGATAAGAAAAAAAAAAAAAAGCTTTTCATATTATTTGGGGAAAAAAAGGTACTGTTTGGAGTACTGATTGGACAAACAATAAATGCAATGGACTTGTTAGCTGATTAAGTCTACCTTAGAGACCCATCATGGGGACAACATAGGTTTAGGCATGGCTTCTAGGGGTTTGTATGGCTCAGAGAGAATGCTAATTCAAATACTTTGTATTCTCTTTGAGCTAAGAGTATGTAGGTGTTCTCAGGCTGTCGAGCTGTTATGTGTGTACCTCAGCAGGCTTGTTTCCTCTCAAGTTTTTTAGTTCCTTCCTGCACTCATTCTCCATTTTGCATTGCATTTAGCAAAGCTTTCTTTTCCTTTCTCCATCCTCACCCTAGAAAGGGGATACATTTTGCCATTGAGCAGTTTTGTATAAATTATGCTAGGCAACTATAAATAAGTGCTTTATGTAGGTTTCTAGCTTCTTAATTAAATCATAAATATTTTAATTAGCTTATTTTCAGTTCTCTTTTTAACTATCCAGTAATATGGCTGCCTCCACTTCGAAAACCTCACTATGACAATTGATTGATTTAGTTAAGATTTGCCCAGTAACTCCAGTGTTTCCTGGAGTTAGCCACAAATGTTTCCTAATTAATCTACAGAAAAAATGCATGGCATAGTAATGCAAGTGACTTACTTCACAGAAGAACAAGTGAAATCCATTTCTCCAAAACCTTTGCTCCTTTCCTTGGATTCACTGATACTTGATTGAGAGCAACATCCTGGTCCAAACCTTGACAGACAATGCAGATTACTGCCCAAATCCCTCAGACAGGTGTTTAAAGTCAGCTTTATTCCATTTAATTAACAAGTAGGGAGTATCAGACTAGCTTCATTCAGTATTAGGCAGCTCTTCCCTCATCAGAAAAGCCCAGAACCTATCTGGATTACAAGTGCAGAGCAGGACTATTGACAGATGAATATACTGTTTTATCTAGAGAGAAGATATGGCTGTTTGTTGCTGTGTCATATTTGTTGCAGGGAATTACTTATTCAGAAGAACTCAGACGAATGAAGAGAGCTGTGGATCCTGAAGCATTTATGAATACTGTAAGTTGCCTGGTGGAGTGACCTCGGGATGGAAGGAATGCATGTCTTACACCAGAGGGGTTTCTAGGCATTAGAAATAAGAAGGTAGATATGCTGCCTTCATTTTTTCTAATCACTCTGTGTACTACTGCTTGCTCTTCTTTCTGTATGTGTAACAGCACATCTTATGTTTGAGAGAAATGAAGGCAAATACCTTTCCTCCATAAATTCCAGAGTTAATTTCCTTTTAAATATCAGTTACCAGTTTGGTATTGCTTGCACTATCCCCCTGTCTGAAAGAATGACCATCTTGCCAGCATTTCATCACCCAAGAAAACTCTAAATAACTAGTGTATTATGTTTTCTCCTTTTCTGAATGACCAGCATAGATCAAAAATGGCCACCTTTCAGAAGAGCACCTCTTGACAAGCAAGCTTGTTTAGATCTTTAGTCCCTTTTAAAAATCTTGGGGTTTCTGTCCTATGTGACAAATTACATTGAGTAATTCTCCAAGTATAAGTTATAAAAGCCAATTCTCTACTGTAACAAAACAGGTTGAATGTTACAGGTAAAACATAATGTTTGTTTCAGAGCTCAATATTGGCTGTGCTAGTGATTTCCCTTGTGACAATGCAAGTGACCAATCCTGGTTTTTCCGTGATGTAGTACATTTTTCAGTGGTACTATTGCATATGTGCCTTTCACAAAAGCACCGTTGTGAAGCTCTCTGGATTTCTCGGAAGGTAGTTTAAAGAAACTAGTTTCAATTTGCGTTGCAGCAGATCAGGAGCATGCACCCAGGAAGCTCCAGCTATGAAGATCATAAGCTCCTGCTATGAGGTTATAGTGATTCTTCTATCACCAGAATGCAAGGGCTTGTGATTCTATGACAGTAGTATAACATGGGGGTTTTATAACATTTTAAGTGAATAGTCAAATCCTGGATATAACATGAAGAATGAAGGAAATGTGTTGCAGTTTTAGGGTTGTTGCTTTATTCAGATGCTTAATATATGTAGAGTAAATCTGCAGTTGTATCTGCTCTCTAACATTTCTTCAGTGCAAATATTTTGTGGATGTAATATATGAAGTGGGTTTGTTAAAGCATATGCATTTGTACTTTCTCTTCTAGAATGAGCTCATTGCTTACAAAGGGTACCCCAGTGAAGAATTTGAAGTGACAACAGAAGATGGTTATATCATTACCATTAACAGAATTCCTTATGGTACACAGAATCAGAGAAACCCAGGTACATTTGTAAATTTGTAAACATTTGTAAAAAGTCCATCAAACTTTGTATACAGAAGTGAAATTTTAATAGAGAATTCTGACTGACTTGAACAGCCTGCAAGATCAACACAATTTATAGCAAGTAGATCTGTTTGTAATAAAAGTCCACTATAATAAGAAGCATATATCTTCATAATAAGAGCTGATGAGTTTAAAAAAAAAAGGTAAAGGCTCTAATCTGCCCAGTCAGCCTGCTTTGATAAAGCTGGTCCACCTTCTAATTTTGCTTTGCTTTTGCTTACACCTGGTTAGTATCAGTGACTGATTCATATTCCGGGTAAAGGAAACCTCTGCAAACAATCCCCCACCTTCATTCTAAATATTGGTGTTGAGAATCTCAGGCTAATGTAGTAGAGCTATACAACGATTGGAGGATGCCAAGCCTGTTTTTGCTGGTGTCAGGCAGATCTTTCCATAAATCCTTACAGAAGCTTAGAAGTTCTCCCTTTATTAAAAGGATGTTTTGTTCTTACGATTAGTTGTCTTGCTTTAAGTTGGTGCAGGAACAAATCTCAATATTGAATATGGGACAGTAAAGTCCCTGAACTACCAGAAAAATCAAGACATTTTATAAATTATTCTTTTGTTTCTGATTTGCTTTTCAGCTTTGAGACCTGCTGTATTTCTTCAACATGGATTATTGGGAGATGCTAGTAACTGGGTCACAAACCTGCCCAACAACAGCTTAGGCTTTGTTCTAGCTGATGCTGGCTTTGACGTTTGGATGGGAAATAGCAGAGGGAATCGCTGGTCCAGAAAACATCTAAACTATTCCATCGATCAAGATGAATTCTGGGCTTTCAGGTAGACTGGAGGACATCTCCATTGCCCACCCTTATATATTTATTTAAGCTGGCTAAATCAGAGATTTACATATGCTACCTTTTAAAGAGCATTCGTTACGTTCACTTTTGCTGAGGAACCCCTAAACATGCATGCAAATCTTAATAGTGGTGGAGACTACTTTCCTCTAATTTCTGCCAGAAGAGGTTCTTCAAACTAGAGATATAGCAGCAAAGCAACTCAGAGAAACCTGAACAGGTCGTGTCCGAGCCACTCCTCAGTTCTGGAGGCTGTTTAGAAGTACTATTCTGTATATTACAATAATGCTAAAATCACAGAAGGAGAAAATGTAAATCACTTTTGCACCATTTTTAATGAACATTTTAAAATAGACCTTTTCTTTAACATCAAATTGTATAAAATGTATGATTCCATGGACAAAGCTGTTACTTTATCACCACTTTTTCCTTCTGTGTAGACCATTACAATTAAGCCTGATACTTCTTGAAGTTGTAGTCCGTCTGTTGATATCAAGAGATAAAATACCCCTGAAAATTTTGTGCAGTGTCTTCTATATCCAGTGCCAGAAAATCACAGAAGCTAGCATATCTGAATTATTCACTAAATGGTTCATATTATTTCTTTGCTGAAAAGCCTCTAATAAAAATGTGAACTTAAAAGGACTTGTAATTTATGCACACTTCTCTTTCAATCTCCTGCCAACAGTTTTGATGAGATGGCAAAGTTTGATCTTCCAGCAGCAATAAATTTCATTGTGGAGAAAACGGGACAGGAAAAGTTGTACTATGTTGGCTATTCACAAGGTACTACCATTGGTAAGTTACACACAACAGACTGATGTTTCAGGAAAAGAGAAGTAAGATGTGATTTGAGATACTGGATGTATCTGGGGTTTCCATTAACTCTTTACAGGTATGAAAAACACAGGGTAAGCTGTTTTCAGCATGTAGGCTTTTTTAATTTATTATAAAGATGATAAAATATGAGTCAAATGCACTGCTTCTGTTAAGTCTTTGAACTTAGAATTGTATTGGAAACTATTATGGGCTATGAAAATTGTTTCTTTTCAAGATGCATGGGTGTGTCCAACACCAGATGGTCAGTTGACCAAAATAAACAAAATAGGAAGATAAGAGTACAGAAAGAGAAGTTGGCCAGTTTGGACAGGACATACGTACAAAAAAAGAAACTATGAAATTGGATTGACCGGAAGAAAAACAACAGCTGCTCCAAATAGTGTATGAAATGTATGAAAGTATATCAGAGGTGTGCATTGATGTTTAAATGGATTTGAAAGAAAGCTGTAATGGCACAATATAGAAAGAAGGAAATAAAACTACAGGTTGGTAACACACAGAGAGGGGGCATTTCACACAAATCTGGGCTGAACCATAGTCTCTGAATGACTAACAAGGTTGCTTGTAGGCTTGAAATTGCAGAATAGTATTTATAAATACTGAAAATGGTCTAATGTACACATGATGATTTTCTGAACTCCTCTTTTTTGTTTTCTCAGCTTTCATTGCATTTTCAACAATGCCAGAACTGGCTCGAAAAATCAAACTCTATTTTGCATTGGCACCTGTCACTACTATTAAGTATGCTACAAGCGCAGCAACAAAACTTCTCTACCTTCCCGAAAAATTGCTGAGGGTACGTGATATCTTGGTTTCAACTGTTTAACCATATACTTGTTTGTTCAGATCTTTAAAATGGATAAACAGAAAGTGCAGGGCTTTATGACGTCTACTCATTTGCATGTGGGCAGGTTTACCTTATGACTGAAGCCTTTGGAAGTTCATACTGGACATTAAGACAAACTTTTTATCTAGGGCAGTAGTGCTGCACAGGGACAGGTCACCCAAAGAGGTACAGAGATGCTGATTTTCAAAGGTTCCCCTAAACAAAACCCCAACTGATGTACAAGCTTAGAGATTAAATACGAGTTAACATTTAACATATCTCTGTTAAAAGTGATGTAACACAAATTAAGTAATGCCTGAGCAGGATGATGCAAGGGGAAAACACCTAATTTATTTCTTATTTGTGGGAACATCATCTGGCAACTGAAGAAAAAGCAAGTTAGAACCACTGCAAGTGCTGTAGAAGAGGAACAGAACACAAACACCTTTTAAAAACAACAGCACAGCATAAAAATATACATTCTGAAATTAATGTTACCTTTGTATTTCACAGGGTATGCTTGGCAAAAGAGAATTCCTTCCCCAGACTGAATGTCTAAGAAGGCTAATAGTCCCTGTCTGCAGCCACCGAGCTTTTGCTGGGCTTTGTAGAAGTGTCTTCTTTAGTCTGGGTGGCTATAACCTGAAAAACATTGACGTGGTATGTATAACTCAGGGTACTGTGTCCTGGTTCATACTGTGACTGTGGGTTTCATTGGAGATCTTCAGTATGCTGGCACACCATGGAAGAACAAATAAAACCCTTACCTGCTTCGTGTTTCCAGAAGCAATTTGCAACAAAGAAAGGAACACATGTATTTCCATTGGCCATCCTCCAAGCCTTGGACCATCAGGGATGTGCTCAGAGGCACAGGATACCCATGGGGTACCTGAGAGACAGTTGGCAGACACTGGGCATTAAGACATACCTGGGCACCTCATGCTAGGTACAACTGTAGGACAGACCACCTGGCCATGGAAATTTTCTTTCAGCTTTTTCCAAACAATGCCTTAGAGCATGTTCTCTGAGGAAGGATCACATGAAAACTTGTTAAGAAACCCCTGCAGGACTAGGCTGTGTTTTATTTCAAACAGTTGTGCATTCCTCAGGCAGTTGCAGTTCCTTTTGCTGTTCTGTCAAACAGTGATCCTTCCTCACAGAGGATCTGTTACAGACTCCTGAAAAAACCCACCTAGTTCAGGATCTAGACTGCTAACTTTCTATTCTTTCATTTCCACTTGTAGATTCATTTAGATTTTCAGTCATCCTGGAAAATGTTCTGGTTGGAAGTTGTTCTTTCAGTGGTACTCAGAACCTGACATATTACCACACCTGGAGTAACTCTGAGGGAGTCTCTGATCGTGCCACTTCAATTTCCGTTGGTTTTATTGATACATGACACTGCTGATACAGATGTTTTGATGTATACATTTGTATAGAAGAGAGAAAAGGAAAACTCACTGAATATTTTTTTTCAGAACCGAATCAACGTGTATATAGCACAAACCTCTGCTGGAACTTCTGTGCAGAACATAGTCCACTGGAGTCAGGTACTAGCAAACTCCTGGAAGAAAAAATAGGTACTCACCTCTGGCTGAGTGGTATAGAGTGGGTATAGCTGATACCTTGCTGTGAAGCCATTGCTTACTTCTTGGAAACACATGTAACTTTTGGTTTACAACTGAAATCTTAATTCAAACCACTATTTTTCATGGATCCTTCTTTTGCCAGTAGGATAGAAATACCCTATGTGATACAGGTACACTTGAAGGTAACAACGAAACACTGTATTTGTGTAAAAACATGTATGTTGGAAGCTGTGTATGTAGGGCGGTGTGTGTGTGTGTATATATATATATCACTCTTCTTATTGTATATCCAGTAAATTTTGTAATTTCCACATGTAATGTCCACAGTTCTGTACAGACCTTACCTTAAGAAATCAGTTAAGTTTCCAAGGTGGAGTAAAGAAATAAGCAAGACATAGGCTGCTTTGTAAAATATCAAATTTTACTAGTGATTTTTCATCTCTTTCAAAGCTCTCAGTGTCTGGCCAGACACAGAACTATAAATAAGAAGCTTTTTCTGTAGTGGACTTGTTATATTCCTTAGTTACAAAGTACTGTCACAGTACATCCTCAGCAGCAGTGCTGATGGGAGCTGCCTTTCTGTCCACGGGCCCACACTTTCAGGATTCTTAAAGTCTGGGCTCAGTCACCGAAGCTGCTGCATGCAAGGCAGGTTTTCTGGCAGCGCTGCAGGCTCTGGAGCAGAGCAGGAAGCAGCTGAGAACATAGTGAGCTTGCAAGAGTGTTAACACACCTTTTTACACAGCAAACGCAGGGATGTGTTTGAGTGATATCCACACATGCATTTACTCAAAATCAAACAATACTTTTGGCTGTGAATTTACATCAAGTACTAGGCTTGGTTAAGTTGCTTTTGTAACCATGGC
The DNA here is from genome assembly GCA_024336885.1 of Actenoides hombroni. NCBI lineage: Eukaryota > Metazoa > Chordata > Aves > Coraciiformes > Alcedinidae > Actenoides > Actenoides hombroni. The sequence continues at coordinate 66,554,869 of WUAM01000287.1, forward strand.
CTAAACCTGCAAAGAAAAAGTTACAAAGGCATATGGGGGGAGCTCTGCAAATTGGCTTAGATTTAATTCATCTTCTAGCCCAAACTGGCAAGTACAAACATGTGGGAGTAATACTCCTAAACCTTTGCTGTCACTGTTGTTATTACTATTAAAGGAGTTAACAGACACCTTACCTTCAATATTAAGATCCCATTGATGGTGTCTTTCACTGTAGTAACAACCCATACAGTAGGCAAAGCCAAGGAGCACAAGGGAAGAACTAGAAATGATGACTTCTGCATTCAAAGTGAGAGGGAAGAGAAAATGAAAGAGACACTCACAGAGCTAAGTGATGGCAACATGACTGTTAGAAGAGGAGGAACAGTGAAAGGAACTTACTGGAGACAGTTCCTAATTACAGTTTTACAAAGTAGAACAAATTGCCTGCAAGATCATCCCTGGGTCTTCCTGCAGAAGCCACAGTAGTGGCTTTATTTCAAACAGTTGTGCATTCTTTGCACAACTTCTTTGGTTCTGAAAAAAACATTTGACTCCTTTTCACTGATTGAGACTTTTAATTAATTTACCGTTGGCTCTTTTGTAGCACTTAGAAGAACTTCTGTTGATGCTTTAGATTGGAGTTAGAGGCTCAGCAGGGAAAGAACCCACAAACATCCTGAATGATGGCTTTGTAACTGCCCTTCTCTTATTCATCCTCTTAGGAGGCCCATTCGGGGAAGTTCCAAGCTTATGACTGGGGCAGTCCAAAGAAGAACGTGGAAAAATACCAACAGGTATATTTTGGTGCTACATGTTTTAATGATTACTTGCATGAAATGCAACTTCCTTTGGTTATTCTTGAATTTGCTTGTTCCTGGAAAGTCACTGGATGCCTTCTAGGTTTCGTGTTGTGAGAATTAATGGGTAATTACTTCCCATGGTCTTTCTTCATTACCATTCATGATTGTACAAGCCTGTCTCCTGTCCTTGCTCTGGCCTCTGTTTTCCAAACTTGGAAGTCCTAAGCTACTCCTCCTTTCCTCCTACAGAAGCCACTCCATGCTCCTTTTCATACTTGTCACATGTGTTTTGTAATTAGATGATGTATGTGGCTGACCAGTACTCGAAAAAGGACCAAGATGGAGTTTCATCCAGAGGCACTCTGACATTTTCTGTCTTGTTCCAGGTCCCTGCCCTATGAATTCTAGCTGAGAAGGCAAAGACTCAACAGTAACTCTTTGTCAGCTCAGGAGGCGTTTTTCCTTTGTCTGTGCTGTCAGCTGGGTCATCCCTGCAAGCACAGGCAGAAAAGCAAGCAAGGGCACTTCCTTCATGTTTGATTTAGGCTTCTCTACTTTGAACAGTGCCAGAAGAGAGACCCAAATGCACTTTTAAAGTTTGCTGTGCTTTTCTGTACATTAATTCCTGTACTGCTTCATGTTTTCCAGGCTACTCCTCCCTTCTACAATGTAGAACAGATGACTGTACCAACAGCAGTATGGACCGGGGGACAAGACTTGCTTGCAGATCCCAAGGATGTGGCCATTTTACTGTCTCAAATTAAGAGGCTGATCTATCACAAGAGGATTCCTGAATGGTCACACCTGGATTTCATCTGGGGATTGGATGCACCTTTGCAAATGTACAATGAAATTATTGATCTGATGCAGAAACATCCTTAACCTGCAATCAGTAGCCATATCTGACTCATTCAACAACACCTGCTTTCACTGAATACAAACAAAAACTTCTTTAGCATCAGATGGTTTCTGCTGGATTCAGAGAAAGGGTTTCTCCTGATGCTATTTTCATACCACATGTCACTGCAATACCTTTTGCATCCTGATGGTGCACGTTATATTTTCTGGCAATCTTATGAGTTATTAATTATTGTTCATTGATACAGCCTTGATTCTGCAGTAACCATACTTTACTAACAGAAGACAGGGTTTTCTTGGAACCTGCTCTCTTCTTTAGACTAACAGTAAGGAAAGGACTGACTTTCTCTGGATATGATCAATGATTCCAAGACATTTTCCATTTATCATATTATTTCTCAGTTTATTGGGCTGGCAGTTATTGAAAGGTGTAGTGTAGTGTACTGTAATCCAACATTAATTCAAGCAGTTATGGTATTGACTAATTTTATTATTAGATGAGACAATGACCAGAAAGTAAATAAGTTCATACAAAAAAACCACCTCGCTCCTGACAAGATGGTTTGTCTTAATTTGAAATAGGTCTGCTCACTTTTTTTTCATGAAGAAGAGCAAGGGACATAGAAAGGGTAGACAACAGCAGAAAACAGTAGCCAGTCTTGTGGTTCAAGCATGCACCTGGGAGATGGGGAACTTGGGTTCAAGTCAACCACTGAGATGGCACACTCAGTCTCTGCTGACAACACTTTCAGAATCTATGTACATGAACTCTCCAGGGTGGAAGAAAGGAGCTGATTTCATCTTGGCAATGATAGCATTTCAATAGGATACTTTGGCTCAAAGTTACACTCTGAACCCAGCAGAAACCTCACACCTCCTTCTATTTCACAGCGAAGCTACTGGCTACCACAGAGATGAGCTGTTCTAACCTTTATCATGGCTCTGAGAAGCCTCTTTGGTGTTTAAACACTAAAATGAAAAGTACCCAAACATTATCTCCACCCCAAGACATATTTAGAGCTCTTTGCCCATTAGTGGGAAGGGCTACTTTGAAAAGAGTGCTGAAGAAACTGTCACGCCACACCCTCCCAACCCCACTCCCCTACGCTAGTCGAGTAGTAACATTAGGTTACAACATTATAGGTCACCATCTTTTCACAATGATATGCCATTAGCTTCACTGTGAAAAGAAATACAGTGCATTTAGGGGTTTCCTTTCAGCATGACACCCACATTTTCCATTTGAATCAAATGTTAATGTGGGCCCTGTATGGAATGCTAACCAGGGCAGTTACAGCTCACTCTAAGGCAGTTCACTGGTGACACTATATGACCAAAGAGCCAGTGTCTCATTCTGTGAAATAGTTAAGGTTCATTAGCTGAACAAATTAACTATGGCTGGTGCCGCTTTTGTCCCTTCCCCTTCCAAGACAAACAGCAGACCTGTTTCATCTCCTGAGCCCACTGCTGAAGCCTGTCCTGTTTCCTTGTGCTCCATGAATATACGTAGAGCTTGATCCAAACAAAACTGCTGCCCTCCAGACGAGGACATTCCTTACACCAAATACAAATTCCTAGGGACAAATACCCTCTAGAGAGTCATCCTTTCAACTAACTCACTGCTTGTAGGAAAAATGCATGAACTTGAGACTTACGAATTTTCAGTACTTAGAATGGGAAATACAAAAGCAACATACCTGAAAGAAGCCAGCACATGCTCTAAATTCACTTAGGAAAGAGACTGCAGCCATCTTGCAACATGGGAGAACACAGAGGAGACAGGGTGTTGAATTTTCTGGAAAATCAGTAAAAACAGGTTGGACAAGCAGCATTGGAAACATCATGGGGACTGTGGATCCCACCCTGGAACATGAGGAAGTACTACACATTGCGTTGTAGAAGCCCTTCTGAGTGATTAATTTATGGTTTGATGAAAATTATTGTCACTTAGAGACATCAGAGCAGCCAAGTTATAATGCTCTTCACTAACAACTTACCTAATTACCTTTTTCACCATCCCAAACAATATTTTCTACTTTGTGTGTTAAGTAGAACTGCTACTATAGCATCACTGACATCCTGTTCTTATTTCACTCCTTTCCTTCCCCCTTCACCTGAAGGCATCATATTATTTGCAGTGGTGTTCCCAAGAACACATCCCTTCATCTGGTGTTCTTCTAAATGTTCATCACTCCATAATGAAACACAAGTTCTTCTGAAGACGCTTGTGAGTTAATTGGCTGAATAGGCCAGTCCTCAAATAGGAGGATTCTACTTTGTTTGTAGCCCAGCTGCATAAGGACACAGAACATGTTCTTATGATCATTGAGCCAATTTCAGTAAGGACTGAGCCCCAGGCTGACTACAATTAATTCAGCAGACAAAGATCTCCAAAGATACTATGTTTTCAGAGAAGGTGAAAATGGCTTGGGAGAAACAAGAATCCTTGCTTGTTCTCTCACTGTGAGAAAAGTTATACGATATGTTCAAGACTTTTTTGTCATCAGAGGGTTCCTACAGAAGCCATGACTACTCTAAGTGACTAATGTAGAATAAGACGGATTTCATGAGTTGTGCTGCTCACTGAAAAACAGACTTAAGACAGTCTGTAATTTTAAAGTTAACATAAACAAAATGAAAAACAATAGCAGAGACAGTGTTCTTGAGGGAGTATGTTGAGAGAAGCTGGATACATTCTCTTCATCCTGAAAGGTTACATTTGGAGAACCCCTCAGTTGGGCAACAGTACAGGTCAAGGTCCTCCACAGCCCCAGGGAGGTGGAACACCCAAACCCCAGCTAAACATTCTAACCACTGATTTGTAGGTACTTCTTAAACTCTCCTGCTCCATGGTGCATTTTGAGTTGGTGAATTTAACCAGATCTTTTTCATCACAAAGATTTCCCCACTTCTGAAGCTCTGCCAAATCAGCACTCAAACACGCTCTACCATACATGCTGCCAACTCATGACACTCACAGCTGCTACCCTGAAGTGCTCTTGGTGTTTTGACTTCCTTTTATCTGTTCAGGTTTCTGCCAGTGAATCAGTCTGCTAGTGGAGACGGACAAGGAACTGCAGTAGAGGACACAAGCAAAGCAGTCAAAGTAGAGGTAAGTTGTTTGTTCAAGGTAATTTTCTCTGTTGCCTGTCTCCATAAAGATGTTCAGTCTTGGTTTTGTGCAGTCGCTTGTAAGAGTAGGCAGGTTTTTGCCTCTTTTGACTTGTAAGCCTATTGCTATGCACCGAAGTGCTCGTTTACTCTAGTTAGAAGAGAAAGAAGTTTGACATGTGCAAAAGGAACAAAAAAGAGCAACTATTTAATTTTCTTCTACTTGTTTTCTTCAGTCTGAGAACAAGGGAATGAAAGTTCCAGTATTGTTAACAGTGGTGTAAACTAACCATCCTGCTCTTGCAGTATAAGGTACGTGTATGTTTTGTTAGTGAGTAAAACAACAGATTCTCTTATGCATTTAGTCACAGTTGCTTCTCTGGTTGTTGTGTACATGCCTTACAGCTCATAGGCAATACATTTTAGACTGCTCAAAGCACAAGTATAGATGGATGAATTTCTGAATAGCTTGTATCTTACTTTCACTAAATCTTACAAATACCTAAAGAACTTTCAAGGGCATTTCTCTCTCTGAACTTTTTTTCCTTCTTAGTTTGTCCTTTTATGACAGAAAGTAATATTTCCTTATGACTTCATCTCACTGAATAAAAACAGCTGTTCGTGTCTCCTAACTGTCTTTATTCCTGATGCTTAAGGGAGCAGTGGCCTGCCACAATTGGTATTGCTTAGCCGGCTGTATCTGATTTAAAAGGCAAACACCTGGAAATCCATGAGCCGTGACAGCTAAGCCAGGTGATCATAGGGTGCACTGATAAAAATCTGCCCTAACAAGAGCAATAATTTAGCCTCTGCACTGCCTCAACTAATCCTGGTAGTGATTTGAAAACAAGCTGAGATATTAGCAGAACTTTTTCTTCCCAAATAGAATTCCCTGTGCAGGGAGAGGGAGGCATATTTTACTCCCATTACAACAGAGTAAAACAGCATAAAGCAAAAATAGTGTTATGCTGACTGAGTATGTAGCTGTGAGGCTTCCTGTTTTGACAACAAATATTAAAAAGTATTTGATATACAAACGGATTTGAATGCAGTGTGTTTTGATGCCAAGTTAAAAGCTTTGGGTGTTTCCAGATGCTGCTTCATTCCAACTGTCTGATGACTCATAAGGTTTGACTTCTTTAAATTTGTTCAGTCAAACTGAAAGGTTAAATTGGAGATCAGAAAAAGTAAAAACTCCTTCTCCTATAATGGATATTTAGAGAGCACAAAAGTCTCTTGGTTACCCCTGACTCATTCCCACAAATCCTGTTCACCTTCCCCACTACTTGCTAAAGCAATAGTCTCTTATTTTCTCTTATTCTGTAGCTCCATTTCCAAGTCCAAACAAACTTCATAGAGCAGCATGTCTCATCATAGCAGATGTCTTATGTTAGAAGCTGACTCCAAAAACATGTGGTTGCATGAAAACCTCTGTTCATTAAAAATTGTATTCTCCATGCCTAGTGGACCTAGCAATGCCTGATCTCAGAAAAACTTGTTTCCCAAATCTGCTTAACTTCCTAACTCAAACTATAATCCAGGCAGGTCTCCTAAGAAATTCTCTCACAAATCCTGATGGCTACCTTGAAGCTACATAGACAGTGACTAGTTGGCTAATTCACTCCTGCTGACTGTTCAGCTGGTTGCAGAACATAAACCAGCTGCTTGCACCTCAGCAAAGTACTAACCCTGCTGAATAGTCCTCCCCCAGCAAACAGTCCTCAGGATCTCCTATGAACTGCATTACCTTGCAGGCTTGTATCTCAGTGCTAAACGTGGCAGATATTTATCAATTACATTAAAAGTTAATTACAGGATGAACAGAAAGGTGAACTAACATTAATACACCACAGTCATGGAAGCATGACCTCGTCTTCTGAGGAAACCAAGCCTGCAAGAGCAGTAATGTCCCCAGTCATTACTGGTGAGGCAATCTTAGAAGACACCTTGATGAACTGAACCCTGACATTGCATTACCTATCCCTTTTGACCCATGCATTCTATTGTTCAACATTTAGGTAGCTTGACTGATCTTTATGGTCACATGTAGAATAGCTGCTACTTTTCAAAGCCTTCATTCTCTTCTCACACACCCAGGTAGAGCAAACAACAACAATTAGATGTATAAGAGCTTTCCAGAATGTATAAGTACTGTCCTGAGCTTCATGGATGAATCCTTTTTGTGCAGTTCTTCAGACTGGAAAGAAAAATCCTGTCTTACCTACTTGCAGCTCTCTTGTAGGCAAGGAGCACTGGATATGTCAGCACTTCTTTTGCTCTCCGGCTTTAAGTCATAGTACCACACCCAGTAACTTCCTGGGACACAGAAACTACTCTTCCTTTTTCTAAAGAGTATTTGAGTCAAAATTTACATCCTGAAAAAAAGGTTTGGGAAGCTCCCAGAGAGAAAAGTTCCTGCACTCATCAACTGAGTTTTGGAAAATAAAGACTAAAACCTAACCAGCATAAACTGGTGATAGATGGATGCACTCTGCAGTTTCTATGAAAGAAAAAGCCTAATCCGGCACCACCGGTCAACCCATGAAAGGGCAAGGTCTTGCATCCCCATGGCAAGGACAAGATTTGTAAAATAAACAGACATTTCTAAGAGATAAAGGAGGCAAGCCCTTGGCAACACGAAGTCAGTGTCAGGATCCATTGTTCACTGCTCTAAAATCAAATCATTTCATAGTTTCTTGGCTGGTGGCAACTATCCATTTTGAGAGACAGAAACTTTGGGCTCAGAAGTAGCAGTAGGGAAAATGCAATTATCTGGGAATAGCAGAGCAGGTTCTTGGAAGTAATCATCAAGAGGCTGGTGAAGAAGCCTGGGGGGATACTAAATGGAGACCTAGATGACTCAGTTTCAGTCTGAAAGACAAGGCTGTCTGGGAACTGACTCATGGGACCTCTGGGGAGCAACACATGGTCATGTTGTTCACCTCATATTCTCAGAGGAACAAATTTCAAACAGAACTTGAAGCTGATCTGGAGTACATCACCCCACTGTGAAAGCGCAAGCTGGCACTAATCTGGTGTAAGCTTGCTCCCCTGAGCTCTCCTCCCAGAGTCCCTGAATCACTTCTGGCCCCTGAACAACCCTTCAGGAGCCTAAATGACCGATCCCTCACCCTGAAGGAGGAGAGGGCAGGTGGAAAGAGAGCCCATACCAAATCTCTCTTACCACATTCCTGAGGAGAAAGGACACAAACAGTACTGTCTTCTCCTTTCACCTGGCAGAGAAGTGGAGGCAAATAAAAGCAGATAGGCTGGGTGTTGGTCATCTCAGGTACTCATGCTTCTTTGTGAAGGTTCTTCTAGACTCACATCATGAGCTGGCCCTGTCTACCAAACACAGATTCTTTGTCATCTGTAGTGTGCTCAGGCATATTCTTGCATGGTAAACCCAAGCGTTTTCCTCACCTGCTCTGCAACACTCCATGTTACACAGGGTGATCTGTGGACAATCCCTCCTCACACAGGTACTTATTCTGGCAGCCCCTTGGGGAAAACAGACCTTAGGCAACCTTCAGGAGACTCCCCACTTGGGCTTTTCTGTGGAATCCCACACCACTCTCTTCCTAACGCGAACACCCATGTGTGTGCTCTTTCACACAGCCCCAAGATGTGGTCCCTCCTCATGCTGCTCTGCTCCCAGGGAATCACCTTTTCAGCAGGATTCACAACACCCTCCACTCTGAATTCAGACACAGACCACTGCAGGAAGACTCGCAACCCTGAATGCTTTATGAATGTTGTAAGTTGGGTTACCTTCTCTCCCTTTCTTTCTAAAACATCTCTCCAAGTACCATTACCACCTCCCCATCACTAATAGTTCCTGTCAGGAGGCTAAAAGTAGGGCCCCTTCAAAGGGTTCCCTCCTGTACTATGATAGGGAGCAATGGCCTAGAAGAAACCTTAATGTTCCTATCCAGAGAGAAGGACTACATTGCAGTGGAGGCAAAGGCAGGTTTCTAGTCTCAAGAGAAGCAAAGTACTCCCCTTCTGTAAAAACATGTTTGCTCAGTCCGGTGGCAAGGGAGGATGAATCCCTTCTTCAAACTGCAGCTTTTCACAGCACAAAGTAATCCAAGCCCCCTTGCTCTGAATCATCAAAGATTTCCTCACAGTAGTGTAACAGGTGGTGATGTGAGAGAGTTTGCAATAGGAGATCCACCCTACCTGGCTTGCCTAACCACACTTTGGGAAGGAAGTGTTCATTATGGCCCTAAACCCTTATCATTTGGCATAGTCTTATACAGATACTGCTTCATGTTTATTCTCTAGAAAGGTATGATCTGTTTCAGCCTTGCAAAACATAAACTATCTCCCAATAGGTTAGCCAGTCAGTCCAGTTCTGCTTTGGGGTCAAATACCACTCAAATACCACCTAGGATGATATGAAGAAAATTTTGAAGTGTCTTTTTACAGTACCTGTAATATTTATTCTCAGCCACGGTCCCTATGGCCAGGGGCCTTGCACTACCATCACAGAATAGCCCACATCCACACTGCTCAGCCTGGTTACCCTCTAAAGCAGGATGGCTTTATCCGACCTGTTTAATACCATCATCCCCAAAGCCTAAAAGAATATGGATGCACCAAGGAAATATGGTGGAGGGCACTGGGATACTTGGGGAAAAGCTACTCCCAGAACAATCCTAACACACGACAACACATACAACCAAGCTGCAGGGCCCAGGAACAGTCTGATTTACTGCACAGGGGAACTCTATCATCCTGCCAGTCTTAGAAGCCTGTGTAAGTGCTTGGGTACAGCTGCTACATTAATTACTAGCCAGTCAAAACCTAAGCAACATGGGGTATGTCAGGAAAGCTCCGAGTATAACTAGGTGCTTCTACCTGAGCAAACACAGCTCTTGGTACTTCCATTTGGGAGATACAGCATTAAAGAGCATGCACAAACAACATCACACAAACAGCTCAACTGCTTTCACTGACATCTGCATCTTCCAGCTTCCATGCCTGTATTATAGCGTATATCTGATAATTCCCACCAGAGACAGGCATGACATGTGCTGTCCCATAGAAATCTCTTTTGGGTCCATTCCTATTACTACAACACAGAGCAGTAGAGAAAAAGCTACTGGTATGTTATCACATTCATCTTCCTAGCACGTTCATGGCTAGCTTCAGACTCCTGGACAGAAGCAGCTCCTACACACCTTCTCCATCCACCTCTACACTGTAAATTTGTTAACAAATTCTCCTTTGGCCTCCCCCAGAGTGAAATTATCAGGTATCATGGATACCCCAGCGAGGAATATGAAGTTACCACAGAGGATGGATACATTCTTGGTGTTTTCAGAATTCCCGCTGGGAGGAACAGCCAAAATACAGGTATGACACAGCTACAAGACATAAGGAAGGTCTAACTCAGCCAGCTCCTGCAGGGGTCCCCCACCTTTCCCCTTTGCAAATGCAATGACATGTTCTACACCTTTACATATCAGCAAGAGCATCTAGTCAGGAATGTGGCTTGAATTCTGTATACAGGTCAAAACACTCCTGCAAAACTAGACTCTGCACCCTAGTTCTTACTACACATTGCTTACTACTACAACATAAGAAAACCCTCTTCTTTTTCAGGAAAAAAACCTGCAGTCTTGCTACACCATGGTACTTTAGGAGATTCTATTCACTGGATTTCTAACATGCACAATAACAGCCTAGGCTTCATCCTCGCAGATGCCGGCTATGACGTGTGGATGGGAAACAGTCGAGGAGACACCTGGTCTTTAAAACACAAGACCCTTAAGTCTTGCCAGAAGGAGTTCTGGCAGTTCAGGTACTCCATAGAGAAAGAATTTCTGAAGAAAGCAACTTTCAGGGGACTAGCAAGACAGGGTAGTTAATATTGGGATGCAGTACCTTTCCCCTTCTGATAGTATGAAAAACCAAGCCCTTCTGAATGATAGGAAAATCCTACTGGTTTTTGTATGATCTGACTTAAGTGGAAAATGAAACATCAAAGGAGCCTAGACCATCTCTTTTCCCCAGATGCAGCCACTTCTGGGCATGTCAGGGTGGTCACAAGAAGGGGTTGGTTAGGTGACCTGGACAGGCCCTTCTGGAATCCGCACATACAGAAGCAAAGCTGGAAGTACTCAGGTCACCTTTGTCCATACACAGTACTGGTTTCTTTGAGGAAAAGGCTTCCAAAGCTGGAAGGCATCTGTAACCTTGAAGTCTCCCAACAGTCTCCACACCATGTTCCAAGTGCAAACAGGAAAGGAGACTCCTCAGCTCAATCTAGAAATCTGATTTATCACAACTGGTATTAAATGAGAGAAATATTTTTTGTAACTCATTCTGGTGAGAGCAATGATTAAATTAACTTCTGCGAGAGCCTCATCTAATGGACAAAATCAGGCAGCCTAGCAGTACAGCTGTGTCCCTCTACCCCCTTTCCCAGCTCAAGCAAGAATGCAAAGTGTGCAACCTCATCTTTCAATGAATCTTGCTTTGGTACGATGACCAAGACTGACATTGAGTAACTCACACAGAGCCCAGCTACCTGCTAGATTTTTGTGTTTCTTTCTTATAGCTTCGATGAGATAGGTAAATATGATATTCCAGCAGAGCTGTACTTCATCATGAATAAAACTGGACAGAAGGATGTATACTATGTTGGTCACTCAGAGGCTTCAGCTGCAGGTAATGTATTAAGATCGCCTGGGTACAAAACCGTTAGTGTTAGTGTTTATGATTTATATACAAGATCCAGGAGTAGATATTGGGGTTTATCCATGGTGTGCCATTGCCCTTTTACAAAAATAAACTCAAACAGGGGAAGAAATGGGGAGAAGTGACATGTGGCCACATTCTTAGACAATTATTTTCCTTTCTTCTTATATATGCATTCTAAGAGTCTTTTTGCAGAACAAATGATTCAGGCCAAGACCTCACCTTTTTTTGTCTTTAGATACGTATCTTTTAGGCAACTAGTTAAAAGTTCTTACCAAATCCATCACTGGAGAAATTTATACATGTTCAGAAAACAGGATGAGATGCACTCTTTTTGGTTTTCCTTCCTTCATTCCTCTTCTTCCTTCCCCACATCCTTCCTTTATATGTGCATTCTCTCCTATCTGAGTTTGCAACTAGTTAACAACTAAGAGCAGAAGTTTAGTTTTAATTAGGAATACATATTACTCCATGTCAGAATAAACATATACAGTCTTTTAGAGACTGCAAACAGAAAAACTCACTATTTTATTAGAGTTTGGGAAACTTTAGAAGGAATTTGAATTAAGAAAATCCGATTAATGCTTCTTCCCCCCAAAAATCGCATTAACACAAAATTGTCAGTCTTGAGAAAAATCAGTATAATGAACTCTGTCTCCTAAGTAAAAGTTTCAAGGATCAAGCATTTTCCTTAGTTCTGCAGGATAGAAATGGACAACAGCCAATGGGCAGCTAATCTAGTCACATTTCTTTGATGCCTACTGCTTTTTTATTTATTTGGTCTGTGGAAATCTCTTCACTAACTTGACCTGTGTCTTGTGTGTTTGAAGGCTTCATAGCATTTTCTACTTATCCTGAGTTGGCTCAAAGGGTTAAAGTGTTCTTTGCTTTGGGACCAGTAGCCACAATCACACATGCTACCAGTCCTCTGGTAACATTTGCACGTCTTCCCGAGCCACTGATCAGGGTATGTTATTCCTTTTTTCTAAAAGACATCATTGTCTGCCTCATCTCTCCTGGACTCACTCAGCCTGAACTGATTTTAAGGGGGTGATGAGTTATGAATGAATTTAGTTTATCAGACTGTTGACAGTGCCAGTAGACTTCAGACATTCCACAGAGCTAAACTGCAAGGCTTGATGAGGTATCTCTTTTGCAACTTCTTTAAGATAACAGGCTTACTTTCACCATTATTTGTTTAATCAAATATTTTTGAAGGAAGCACACAAATACCAGAATAAAAGGAGCCTAACAGTCTACTAAATCTAGCCTTAAGCACTACTAGAAAACTACAAATAAGATATTTCACATATTAATTTTATTAGACATGCAGTTCATTTATGCTTGTGAAATATTTACTTGTAAAATGACAAAGGAAACTTAAAGGGAAATACCTAGTTCACATCAGAATTTGCCAATTTAATAGAATTTGCTGGGAACAGTGGAAATCCTGCATGCTATACTTTATGTCAAACTGCAGGAGCACATTCTCCTTCTGTCCAAGCTGGACCCATTACATGACTATAGAGCATCCAGCTCTATACCCTTCTCATTTGTCTGCTCCCTCTTTACTTAGTACCATAATTCACAGTACAGTTTTGTACACCTGCCTAGAAGAAATATCAGGGCAAAAAGGGACTTGCTATAATCTGCAGTTGTGACTGCAGCCAACAGCCCTTTCTCACTGTCAGTGCACTAAAATCAGATGGATAGTGACCTCCAGGACTCATGTCTAATAAAAATAAGCAGGAAGAACATGTATGCTTTTGGGAAGAACACAGTTTAAAGGTTACTGGGGTGGCAAGCAGTTTCAGCAATTTTAGTTGAGAGGCAAGGCTACTAGAGAGGTTAGGAGTGACAGTTTTCTGGATGAAATAATCTTTCAACAAAGGAAAAAAAGAAAAAAATTTGCACTTTCCTCCCTTCAGTTACTACTTGGCTGCAAAGGAGTTCTTCAACAGAATGAACTACTCAAAGGGCCTCTAACACAGATCTGCAGATCTCTGGGAAAAGTTTGTGGCAGTATCTTCTGCTTCATAGCTGGGGACAAGATACAAAGTCTGAACATAGTAAGTATGTCCAAGAAGACATCAATACAAGTAGAGCTAAAGTAATACTGAAGGATAAAAAAATTTCTGCCTGATGTTGACATATACTTGCAGGGATACAGAGAAACATGTTGGTGTTTTCAAGTGATGCCAACTAGGACCTCAGCTAACGATGAGATGTTCCACGTGGCACATTCAAATCACAAAAGGAAGAAGGGACTGAATTCAGAATGGTCCCATCTTACAATGATGTCCCTCAGTGTCCCCTTTTCTGGATTTATGCCAGAGAAAAGTTGGACAGATACCAAAGCTTTTCAAAATGGACAAATGAATGGAGAAAGATATTTTTCCTTTTGCACAATTCATATTTTCATTCCTAAATAGGAACACATCCAGATCATTCAAACATAAGAGATTGTTTCTTTTTGGTTGCTACACATCAAAACATTTCCAGCCAGAACTCAAAGCTGTTTCTTCACACTTCTCTCAACAGCAAGATGTCATTCCTTTACTCTGGCTGCTGCCAACTTTTTTTTTCCAGACCTTCCACATCTGTTCTCCAGTGGCCTTCGATCTCTCATACTCAGACTATTTCACAAGTGTTCCCATAAAAAGCTCCCACATGTGTAGCCTCAGTATGCTCAAGCAGTCTATTAACAATCCTCCTCTACTGATTAAGCACAGCATTATTTAAAAGCATCATACAAGCTAGAAACTGGCAAAAACAAAGGCCATGCACACCTCCCAACTTACATTTTCCATATTGACTAAACACTCATGTGGGACTGACTCTCCCAAAGGGATCAAATTCTACATGCTAATTAATACCATAAACTGACATATTTGAGAGTCTCTGCTTTCTTTTTCGACATTTGAAGAATAACCTATTAAAATGGGATTTTACCACAGCAGCAGTATGTTGCTCAGGTCCTTCACAGCTTTATTC
>WUAM01000287.1:66586074-66619581 GCA_024336885.1 Actenoides hombroni
TGGAGGGGGGAAAGTGCTTGAAAAACAATTTTTTTTGCCCAAAAGCTCTTTTTGAAAAAGAGAAATGAATTGAAAAAATTTCCGCCCCCTTTTCTTTCCTTCCCCCCCCCCCCCCCCTCATAAACTGTACAAGCATGTTGAATACTTTAATTGAAAAAAAACAGGTCTTGAAATTGAATTCTCAGACCTGTGACATACCTGATAATAAGAATAAAAATCTTGAAAATGGTAAACATGGGTATACAGTCAAGCAAGAGTATATTCATTGAGACTGGGAGGTAAAACTAGAGTAAGATTGATTTAATAAGTTGGAATGAGTATGCCAGTAAGGGCTTTTACAAGTAAAGCTGGATGATTCTGATTATTTTAAAGAAAGTGTTACTTAAATGAATTTAATGGTTCCTGTAATATTTGCACTAATGGTTACAATGAAAGACTGATCTAATAGATACTGTTAGTTTTTGGAAAAAATGAGGAAGAACCAAATATAGAAATCAATACATGAGAAATTCAGCCAGCTAAACTACATGTAAGGGTTGTTTTTCTTCCAACCCAGAGTTCCCTGGCCGCCTCTAGAGAGAGGTGTGCTGAGAAAATCTCTCTCCTGAACAAATTCTGTATGCTTTTACAAAAACTCAAAGCATATTTATTGCAATATATAAAGTGCCTTTGACATTCAGGATCAAATCTTGTGTAGACTGAGTGCCCAGAAGTGAAAAACTACATTAGGAGCTTCATTTTCCTATTTCCAGTATAATTTAAATAATTCATTTCCCTTTTGTTAGGGAAATCTTGGGGTTTGTTAGGGTTGGGTTTCTTTGCTGATGGCCACAACATGTCTAAATATTTGTCTTTACTTGTTCAGAGCTGTGTGAGAAACAATTACTATCAGTTGATTCATTGAGTTTATTGTAGTTTTAGTGTTGTTGAAGTCAGCAAGCTGTGCAGGTGAAACATGTGGTGCTTGCATTACTTTCTCTGCTGTACATTACTGATACAAGTTTGTGTGCTAAGTGTTATTTTTACCAGTAGGCTTAGCAGAGAAAAATGGATGCCAGATTCACACAGTTTATAAATATGTTTGTCAAAACATATGCTCTAGGAAACACAGATTCTGTGATGAGCCTTTCACCTTTGAGTTTTTCACTTCATGCTTTAAAGTTGGGGTTTTTTTTTTAAGTTGCTGTAAAAATTGTAAAAATGATTTGTTATATTGTGTTCTAATCCACTGTAATAATATTAGAACAGGTCAGCTAGTCCACGCCTGTCCTGTAAGCCCCCATGCATACCCATTTGAAGTTATAGATGCCTGGGAAATTTTAGATTAAACATTTAAGTACTGTGATACTGAAGTAATGAGTAGGTGCAGGCATGAAAACTTCCATGACATTTGAATGTATTTCTAATCTGAATGACTTGTCACACTTTTTCCAGCACATGACCACAATCAACGTATCTATGTTCAAGTTTCCCTTGGGCTAATAAACCCTGAGACAGCTGGCTGCAAATAGTGAGTGCTGGATTGATACTGTCCTTTGCAGTCAGATGGAGACTTTGGAGGAAAAGAGCAATCTCCTTGGTTTGCAGGCAGACAATAACATGGAACAACCATTCACTGTCAGCTCATTGGTATGTCTTACAAAGAAATGCTTTAATAGCTGAGCACCCTCTCAAACAGGAAACAATTGAAGAAAGCTGTTGGACAGTGTTGGCTGTCAGTCTCAAGGGTGTCTTCCTGCATGCTGCCAGTTCCTCCCGTGTTTGGCCAGATGGTTATGTCGGAATTTATTTCTCTATATGTGGTTTGTGGGTTTTTAGCTTGTTTCAGTGATCAGGTTTTTAAGAAGTTGAAGTGAACATTTTGAATAGAAAGAGTAAAAATTTTCATCAAAGTAAGAGGAAACAACTTACAGTAGCCAATCATTTAGCCACCTAACAGGAAGGTAATGATTGTAATAAGCAGCTATGTTCCTTCTTCAGTAGAGTGAGTTCTAACTTCTTAGGCTTTAACTGCCTCATTTGAAACTGGAAGTGAACATTTGAAGTGAATGCTAACTGACCAGGAGAACTTACCGCTATTTGTTAGCGGAACTAAACCCCGCAATCACACCCTATACATCATGTAATGGAAGTGTTGAATATTCTAGCCTGTCATCAAATTGTTTCAATAACTTGAGGCAGAAACTTGTAAAATTTCATGTGTGGAGGATTCAAAAGAGGACACACTTCGTGTTGCTTTTGATACAGGAGATTATTTGATTTTATCCTTATTTTTTTTTCTGGGATTTATTTTTAGTTTGAAGATTTGGGGAGGTGGGTGAGATCACTTTTTATTTGTAATTGTATTCACAGTTTATTTTCAGTTGAGAAACACGTTGGAATGATTCATCTGTGTCTAGTGGTGGGGAGAATCAATTCCTGTTTTGAGAAAAAAAGCCGACGATTCCCCTTGAGTTTCTTGAATGAGATCACTTACTGAAAGTGAAATCCAATATCTGGTTCTCTTTGCTAATCTCTCTGTTCTTTTTCAGAAAAAGCTAGTAGCTGTTCCTGACCACACAGACATCTCTGTGACCCCAGAAGAGAGAGTACGTGCCTTAAGCAAACTTGGCAGCAATATCACAATCAATGAAGATATCACTCCACGTCGTTACTTTAGATCCGGAGTAGAGATGGAGCGAATGGCATCAGTGTATATGGAGGAGGGAAACCTGGAGAATGCTTTTGTATTTTATAATAAGTTCATAACGTAAGAAGCCATTTTTAGTCATTACAGCTTATAATTCTGAGTAAAGTGAAATGAAGAGTTGCAGTGAAAAAAGGGCACCCCTTTAGCTAGGAGAAAAATATTCAGGGTGTTCTTGCAGAATAGCTTTGTTCTCTGGAGATCTTTAACCACAGGCTGTGTTGTTATTTCATCTCATCTGTTAGTGTGGTAGTCCTATCCATCTATTAACTGCCAGGCATGAACTACCCTAATATAGAGAGGTTTAAGTTTACTGTACTGGGCTATACTAGGAACACTGTTTCCCATAGATTATTCTGCACCTGTTGGTATGTTTGTTAAATACAGTGCATGGCTTAAAAAGCAATGTTTAGGTAAGATTTCTGAGCCTTGAATTGTTATGCCCTATGAGCTTCAGCTGGTCTTAAAGATGGTAGTATTGCACAGCACTTAAAAAACATGAAAAAAGTAATTTTTTCCTACTTTTACTTTTCTTCACCAAAAGGACTAAGTATAAGTTATTGCTTCTTACAGGAGGAAATACAGAATCTACAATATATGTTCATTGTATGGTTATTCTCCCCACCCAATGAAAACAAATCCAGACAGCTTTCATTACAACTCTCAAAATAGCCAGCTGAAAAATATATCAGTGGCAATTTTAAACTTCTTAACTAGCTAGTTTTGCTGTAGGATTGATTGGGATTTTTTCTTACCTCTGAAAGGGTTTTTTTCAATATGCATATTTTAAAAATTTTGTAATAGATCTCCTTCCTCCTCCTCATTTTTCCTTGTAGTCTGAAAACGAGGCCAGATATTTCTTATTCCACTTAATTTTAAATGTATATATCTCTATAAAAAGAGGATCTGGAAGTGAACATTGTACAAGTTGGTGAAAGAATGATAGCAGCCATGTATTCCAAACTCTTTGCAGCTGAGTGTTGCCATAGTTTATATGTCTGGGCAGGTTAATAATACTTCAGTTATCTGTGCAGCTTGATCTGGTAAAAATAACTGCTCTAGTGGTAGTCAGTGCTGCATTCTGGATTTCCCATTTAAGATTCAGCATTTCAGCTAAGGAAAGATAAATACAGCAGAAATAGGATTTAACACTGGCTAGAGTGGAGGGTATTTTTGAGGGTTATTTTTAGGTGTTGGCTGATAGTTTGTAGTTTGGTTGGGTTTTTTTAATGCAACTCACTACTAATGAAAACCAAAATATATTCAGATGTAGAAAACATAATCTCATATCATTACCCTATGTGTCTCATACAAGTCTATACAAGAATTTAAGTGTTAGTTTAAACAAATGTGTAGAATCCTGCTCCAAGTTATCTGGAATTCAGAGTTTAACAGTTACGTGAAACTGTTTCTGGCAACATAAAAGCTATTGTGGATCATCTTCTGGCTACTGAGGCAAGCATATGCACGTTTAATTTTCTAGGTTGTTTGTAGAAAAGCTGCCCAGTCACCGAGACTATCACCAATGTGTGGTACCAGAAAAACAAGATATTATTAAGGTAGGGTTATCATTTCCTGGCCTTTAAGAAATGTTTCCTGTAGAATTTGACCATTAATTACCAGCACTCCTTTTTCCCCTAGTGCACACATAGTGCACACACAGCAGCCACCATAACTGATTTTCTGATACCTTTCTCCACTAGTCATTCATGGTTTATTTTGATTTAATCACTTGATCAGTGCTCGAAATTATTTTTCTAAAAGGTGAACAAGAACAGTCTCTGAGTAAATTGGTAGAGTGTTGTTAACCCAAGTACATCTCTTTCTAAAAGTTTACATATTAAAAATAAAGTAATTTAATAGAGTACTTAGAGTTTGATTCTGGTCCCAATTATGAGTGGATAATGGTACAAACTGACAACTGTAAACAGAGGGAAAGAGTGATGTGTGGTATTACTGGTGTTTGTGCAGGATTTGCTTACTCTGCTAAATAATCAAAGTGTATTTTTGCTTTCTTTATTACCAAATATATAATTACTTAGATATTTTAGCCATTTTTTTCCCCTCAACTTCTATACAAAATAGTTTTCTTTTCTTTTCTTTTCTTTTTTTTTTTTTTTCCTGACAAAGAAATTTCAATTCCAGCCTTATACTGAACTTTAAGCATCTGGAATTGCCCAGTGAGATTTATTAGATAAACTGTAAGTGTGTCTTGCTTCATGCTGACATATTTTCATGCTTTCTTTACTCTGAAAGCTGAATAATGTTATATCTGAAGCCAAAATGATTCCTGCCAAATTTTTGACTGTGGCCCACAATCTAGGAAAACATCCCTGTTGAGAAAGAGCATCTAACATATGCTGCCTCCTATGGCACTCAGTAGGATTAAGCAAGTCAGCTCTTTCCCTCCTTTGCCTACATCCTCTAAATTATATTGTAGCAGCATCTGCATCACTAAATAACATTCGGCATTGTTTTTGTTTTACAAAACAAAATTGTTTTGTTTGCCAGGGCTGTCACAGGAAGTTTCATATGTAGCTATCTCTGCAAATATACTCTTACCATTCCCACCCCTCTCCAGAAATGGGCATGTTCAGTCATATTTCTGTTAAAGGAGCCCTGGAGAAAAATGAGATGATGCTACCTGAAACAATGAAAATTTGACTTAGCTTTTTTTAATAAATTATACCTACAACAAAAATGTTAAACGTCTCACACCTATTAAACAAAACAGAGATAGCCGATTGCTAGAAAAAGGACTAATCTTTCCTTGAGATAAGAAGTAGTTCTGTCACACCTCTCACTGACATAAATTAATATAGCTTTGCTGAAATCAGTGTAATATAGAAGTTTCATAAGCTGATGGTTTAGTGTGTATTTCTTCCTTTCTTTCCCAGGAGAAGAGCAGTAGTTTTTTTTTATTTTGCATTTTTTGAAATCTGTATTATATCTGAGTTTGTTTTCCAGATGGTTTTCTTAAAAAGTGAAAAATAAACATATCTGTCTTTCTCCCCATCCCGAAGAAACTGAAGGAGGTTGCATTTCCACGGACAGATGAATTGAAGAGAGAGCTTTTAAAAAAATATAGTTTAGAATATCAAGAATATATGCAAAGCAAAGTAAGTTTTGTATGTTTAAGTCTTTGGTATGCATAATTCTTCTGTTACCTAAATCTTCTTAAAAATTAAACAATAGAATGCGCGTTGTATAAGAACATAACCATTTCAGAGGCTGCTTGGAATGACTTTTCACTTCTTCTCAGAATATATCAGTGGTTGCTTAAAAATAAGTAATGCAAGTGTGTGCTTAGTAATAAACGTGCTGTGATATTTATGTAATAACAGTCTGTGAATACCTCAATAGTTCTGGCTACAGTCCATTTTTGTTTTATAAAGAGGATGCTGTTCAGACACTTACTTGAGCAAGTAGAAAAAGTCTTTTGGCTCCAAATATGCTCAGGTTTCAATTAGTCCTCCTTGAGTCTTTAAGTAACTGTAAATACTTGCATCTTGTGTACTGAAGTCACTGAAAACAGGATCTGTAGTTTTAAAAACTTGTCTTGGAAGGAGCATCTGGGGGGAAAAAAACCCACATCTTTTTCTTTCTTTCTCTTAAAATTGACCTAGAGAATTATGAAGAAAAAAAAGCCCCATACCAAAACAAACACCAAAACCCAAAACACCCTGCACCCCATATTCCTGCCACCAGTTGGTTTGATGCTCTTTCCTGCTCTATTTTGTTCATGACATTTACAAAATTACTTTGCTATGTCTTTTTTCAGTTGCTTCTGAGGATGCTTGATGCTTTCCTTTACCAGGGAGCAGGAAAGGTTGTTGAAACCCGAAGCTTCCCTTGCAGTTCGTGGTACAGCAGGTGGCTTGGGGGCAAGGGAGCATAGACCAGAGTGAAGAAGGCACCTAGTGTGTCTGAGGCTGGGGATGCTATGCACTAAAGCCAGGCTCAAGCAATCCAGGGAAAGCTGAGGCAGGAGAAAATCGACCCACCTATCCAAACAGTAGCAACAAGCAACAAAACCAGGAAAAAAAAAATGGATTATGAAATATATCCAGAAAGCCCATGTGCTCATGGATCTCTTGTTGCACTGAAAATTGTAAGGGCTTACACTTCTGTCTAGTCTTTTTACCATCATTGTTTGGAAAAGTCTTTACTTTCTAGTGACTTAATTATAATGAGTAAATGAGGTCAGTGCTATCACTGCTGAAATAAAAACAAAGCACCACAGGTATGCAGATTGGGAGCTTTGTGTTATTAGTTCCTTATTTACTGTATTTCCTTCCATATTATACTGCTTTTGAGAATACAGTTGTATTTGCCAGCTCAGCAGCCAGGTTCCAAAACTTAGTTTTTATCGACATGATTTGATGGTTTTATTAAACAATTAGATTGCTTATTTCCCTTAATTTTTTGTAGCTTCTTATAGTGTTCTGAGAATGTCACTATTTTGCCTATTATATTTGTTTCAGAACAAATATAAAACTGAATTTCTGAAGAAACTAGAACATCAAAAGCTAATAGAGGCAGAGAAGAAACGAATCGCACATATGCGGCAACAGCAACTTGAATCAGAACAATTTCAATTCTTTGAGGATCAGCTTAAGAAGCAAGAACTAGCTCGAGATCAGAAAATCAAAGAGAGCATGGTTATGTCTGAACAGATAGATGGAAGTATGCTATCTTGTATTTCTGTACCAGAGAACAGTTCCTTGTCTACTGCAACGCTTGAGAAAAAAGAGAGGAGCAGCTCATCTGGCGGCGCTGGACATTCGCCTCCGGTAAACCGGGTCTTAAAGCCAGCGGCTACTTTGAGTGCTGTTCAGAGTAAGTGAAGAGGTTTTTTATTATTATTATTTATCTGCCTCTTTGCTGCTTATAGCAGTGCACAGCTTGCATGTGTATTTATTTACCATGAGGATGTCCATAGTGAAATAAGTGTGAACAGGTTTATGTACACCTAACAGTTCCATACAGTATCATTTAATAGAGGAGATTAGTTGCACGGTTTTACATTTTCCAGTTGAGTACCAATAGATGGATCTAGAGATTGAGCCTTAGTATTCTTGGGGAATGAAGTCTGAATCTTGCTGTGGACTTAAAGGGAACAGAAGCAGAACCTGCAATGGTTCACCCTGGAAAGCCCTGGCCTGGGAGACAGTATCAGCTCACTGCCCACACTCAGGGTCAGGCTAGTGAGTGTATCTTATGGGCTGGTGACCGCAATTTAGGGTGAAGTGCTTGTGCTGTAGATTTATTCTCATTAGGGTTCTGTGATGTAATAAATATAATTCTTTCACTTTTAATAATTTCCTTTAACCATGTATATTTTCTTATTTTAGGGAACTGTGTAAGCTGTGTAAGCTGCAAATGTCTTTTTATCTCTCTCTTTTTTTTTTTCTTTTCTTTTTTTTGTTGCTGTTGTTAGCTCAATTGGCTGAAGCACTCAGAGGTGTCATTTTGCCCAGGGATCTCTGTCACAAATTCCTGCTGCTAGCAGAGGCAAATACAGTAAGAGGAATAGAGACATGTGGAATTCTCTGTGGAAAACTGGTACAGTTTAACCCTCACATTTGTATGGGGAAAACATATTTGACAGTGCTGTATTTTCCTGTAACGTATCTATTTCAGACCAAAACCAGATCTAAACAATTAGTCTTTAAATTACATTAAATTAACTTCATATTGCAACCTGAGTAATCACTTCAGCAGTGTGGACTTGCCGTATTGAGGAAACATCCGATCAAAGTATACTGCTGTCATTATAAAATGTAGAAAGTTTTTCAGCATGCTGCACAATACAGGCTTTTTCGAGTACTTTCTCTGGCATTCATCTAAGGTAAGTGAGGTTTAGCTACGGGACAATGAAATATAAAGACTGCTACAATCTACTGGAGTCATCAAATTCATAATGGCACAACAAAAAAGAAGAAGAAAATCCCTCCATCGAGCTGTAGAATGTCTGATTTTCAGGCTGGTTTTTTTTTCCTTTGACCTAGATAACACTTAATGTCCTTTCAGAGCAGGGAAAGATGTCATGGCATACAAAGAGTTTTAAAGATGATGTCCAAGTGTATTTGAGTTCTATAAAGAAAAGAATAGCAAGAGTAGTGATGTTCCAAGTTTCACAGAAAATAGAGTATTTTCAACCTCTTTTTTCATGTTGTAGTTACTTTAAAGGACATCCTTTACACACTCATCTCTGAGGATGTTTCAAGACAACAATCTGGTGTTACTTGTAATACTGCCCTGTGTGTTTTCATGATAAAATGCTAAGGCATATTTTCAGTAAGTCAGTATAGCCACACTGGAATACATGCTGCTTTGTTTTAGCTAATAGGCTGACATCTTTCAGTTTCTGGTGCAGGATTTGTTCATTAGTGCATTCGTTCCACTCCAAGCCAATGTTTGTTTTGCAGACACATAATGAATTTACTATTACCCACGTAATAGTGCCAAAGCAATCTGCAGGACCAGACTACTGCGACATGGAGAACGTGGAAGAATTGTTTAGTATTCAGGATCAGTATGATCTCCTTACTTTGGGTTGGATCCATGTACGTATGCCTTGTAGATTCTGGCTTTTCTATATCAACTCTGCATACTCTGTTAGAAAAGACTGGAAATAGCAAACTAAAGAAATAACTGGAATAATCCAAATTAATTTGCTCACTCAATTCTAATAGTAGTGATGCAAATGAGCACTAGTGTCATCTACAGATGAGTATTTCTTAATGCAGTCGAGACAACGGGTCTGCTTTTGCCAGTGCAACTTTTGTTCGTGTTGATTTAGGGATATTTTATTACTTTTGAATGCTATTTATTTTTCTACTGTATTTAAAATTTGAGGGGGAGGGTATTGTGTTGTTTAAACTTTGTTTTTACTTCACTCTTGGGCATTCTTGGACAATCAGGTCATTTCCTTTTGTCTTGTGCTTCTTCATTCCACCTTTTTCCCACCATGACCAGAAAATCACTTGTACACCTGGTTGTGAATGTGCATCCATAAACCTTGGAAAAGTCACCCTAACAATGTAGAATCTGGGTTAATAGTAACTTAAGAAACCAACCTGAGGAAGTACTTAAGTTTTCATTTGTTACAAATTATTGTTCTTTCTTGAATGTGTTGACCTTGATTTGTAAGAAATATTTCATGTTGAGTTTTTCCTTTCTTTTTGTAGACACATCCAACACAAACTGCATTCTTATCCAGTGTTGATCTTCATACCCATTGTTCTTATCAGCTAATGTTGCCAGAGGCCATTGCAATTGTTTGTTCACCAAAGCATAATGAGTGAGTTCTGATTTTTCTATGTAATGTTTAGACATTTTCCCCAGCTCCTTATCATAAAATTTGATCATATACAAACTGCACATGTTAACTGGGATGAAGGGCAGGAATATTGTATTGTGAGATTGTTTTCTGTAAGTTGCTTAGACTTGCATTCCAGTTGGTCTTGATGCACAGTATTGTTTCTGGCTTCTCTTCCCTCCTCTTTTCCCAGCCCCAGGTTTTAAATTTTATACTCTGTTCGACTGAGTAGTAACGATAGGAGCTGTTCTTCTGGAGACCTCATTGCCAGTGCCCTACCACAGACCTATCTTCATTCTGTCTGACGAAGGAAGTGGAGGGATTCAACAGAGTTCTCTAGGATGATAGGAAAAGTGCAGTTTGAGGAGTAGAGGGATAAAGATCACTTTTTTGATAATAAGGTCCTATTTTTGTATTTCATAAAACCCAAACAAATATCTGGAAAAACCTGGAACCGTGTAAGTATTAATGTGAAGATTTATAATGGAACAGGTTGCCCAGAGAGGGTGTGAAGTCTACATCCTTGGAGATATTCAAAACCTGACTGGACATGGTCCTGGGCAACGTGCTCAAGGTGATTCTGCTGGAGCAGAGGGTGTTGGACTAGACAATCTTCAGAGGTTCCTTCCAACCTCAATAATGTTATGATTCTGCTTTGATGTGCTGGGCATTTTGAGGTCCCAGGGCTAACTGCATTGTTTAGACTGCTTTTCTTCAACCTTTTCTTTCTGGCCTTCTGCCTCTATGACATAGTTGAATGTCATGAATCCCCTTCTGGTTGCCTGGCTTCCTATATGGGCCATTCAGGTAGCAGAGCTGTAAGTACAGGTTGAGTGGCAAGTGCACAAACAGTAGGCTTTGTAACCCAGAGCATGCCTTTTCAAATCTCTGCTCTTCCAAACTTTTCATGGTTTATACTGATACCCTGTAATGAACTCTGACCTGTAAAATGTATTAATCAGGTGCTGTCCTGTAGTTATTAGGTATTCATGTTCTTTACAGAAGGGTGGGTTTTCTAATGTTTTATTCAGTACTCAGTGTTAGATGATACATATGCAGCAGTGCATTTTCTAGTGATTTGTATTACTTGATTACCTAAAAGAGGGGGGAGGATGTGTAACTCTCTCTAATCAATTCCAGAGCTAGCTTAAGAGGAGACATTCTCTTTTAAGTTGCCCCTCTAGAGTTCAGTGAGTGAAATGCAATCCAAAACACCTAAGTTTTTGGTTTGTATCTGTTCCTGTGTGAACTATCCTCAGCCCTTACTTAGTAGGTGAACCTGGCTAATAGGAATAGCACCAGTACTAAGGGTTTTTTTCTCCTTTTCCTTTACAAGAATATAACTCCCCTTGATTTCAAATACCTTTAAGAATCAAACTCAGCCTTGGCTCCTGTGTATCAAAGGTCACTGAGTACAATTCTCTTGTCCTTCTGTTAAACTACGCAATTTGTATGTGAAACGTTGGACATGTATTTTGGGAGCAGTATGTAACAGGAGTTTCATCTTGCTTTCCAGCACTGGCATCTTCAGACTTACTAATGCTGGCATGTTAGAAGTTTCTGCTTGTAAGAAGAAGGGATTCCATCCACATACAAAGGACCCTAGGTTATTTAATGTAAGTATATAATTCAACATGGTTTTAACTGTTCAAATTCTTGCCCATGGTTCTGCTGCAAGAGGAAATTATACATGCTACAGATTAGAGTTCTTTATAATTTTTCCCCTGCTTTAATAATTCATTGCCCTTACTTTACTGACCAACGTAGACAGCAGGAGTCTACTTGGGTAGGCAACAGCAGCCACAAGATGAGTGTTATGCTCTGCCACTCAGATGGTGGCTAACCAGAGGCAGTTACCATCACTCACCAGTTTTACCTGCTTTCAGAAGCAAAAGCCACAGTTTCAAATGGTAGTTATTCCTGAGCTCTTCAGTTTTTAAACATAGGATTCAGTTCATCTCTCCAACTGTAGTGTCCCAACAGAACCCCCCAGCTGCTAAACAGTGTAGCTATGAATACATTAAGCTCTATTTCCTTCATTGCCCATAATTTTCCCTGACTTCTCAGTAACTATCATATCTTTTGGTGTTTTAATAGTGAAGTGTGCTCTATGTATGGCTGAACAGAATTATCAGAATTGTCACTTATCTGGAAGACAAAAATCTTTACCTTTGAATAATTAAGTTGGCTGTGTTTTTTGTTACTTTTTTAAATGGGGCTCACTTCAAATACAGAGCATATCATATAGCTCAAAATAAAATGGTCAAATGCAGAGAAGTAATGATGAAAGACGTTGGAAATTACTTTCTTGTAGGACTCTCAGAGAGTCAGTATTACTCCTCAAAAGGAGAGGTTGTGATTCTTTGTTTTATATTGTTCTGTTCTTTTATGATTGACTATAAGAATAATGAGAAGGTAGTCCAACTCTGAAAAAATTTAAGATTTTTGTTCCAGATGGTCTGTTTTCAGTGGTCCTTTACAGGCTTAGTTCATCTGTGAAGTTACTGGCCACCTGAGCTCACTTATAATCATTAGACAAACTGCTGCTATTGCTTATCAAACACAAATATCCTTTCAAGTACAATCTCCAAAATATACTGATCTTCCAGCAAAACCAGTAAGATCACAGCCTCATTTCCTGGAGGAAAATTATCAGGGTTGATAACACAGGAAGCTTCATAAAACCTGACTAAAAAAAATCCTAATCTGCACCTGATTTCTGGTAAAAACTCTTCTCCAAAGACACAATACAAGCTGTTACTTAGTCATGATTGTATGTAAAGATATAATCTAGTCCTAAATGCTTTAAAAAAAATCCATCATGTGGGCAAATATATTTGAAGTCTCTGTAGGAAGAGAACGGAACAGGTACCTGTTTTAACGCAGCACACACCACCTTCCTTTTCCATTTCAGGTATCTCATGGTGTGAGACATGAAGGATAGCACAGAACTGTAATCTTTTTCACAGGCTAAGCACTGAGCAGTGTCCTCTTTTAGATATTTATTTCTGTTTGGATGTTGTAGTCCTTGCTTTATTCATCAGTCTTACACCTGTGACAGGTTTGCCTGTGAACAGGCACAGTGACAGGTACAAAGTTGGATAGATAGGCATAGTATTAAGCAGGCTCAGAAAATTAAATGGCAACACTAGCCCTCCTATGCTATTTTACTGAAACTGATTTCTGTGAGTAATGGGTTGACTTCTTCTACAGCCATGTACCCATGTGGTTGGAAAAGACATGAAGATAATTGTGCTGGATCTGAGGTGATACGGATGGAGGCCAGCACTGTTACTATACAAGTGGCCAAAACAGAAGAAAAGGATTCCTGTTTTTCCTACATTTTCAGAAATGACTTTTATATTTATACATTTTAGATTGAATGGTTTGATATTTATTGCTCTAGCCTGTTTTGGAGTTATTTTGTTGCTCTGTGAAGATGGAGTTCAGTGGCATTACCCCTGAATCTGTAAACAAATCTCACCCATAAAACACAACAATAAAATGAACTTCAAACAATGCTAATTGTCTTAAAATAAGTAATGTTTCTTTTGTCGCTTGTTGGCATTAATTTCTTTCTGAGAATTAGAGATTTTTAACAGCGATTGGCTCTCTGTAACTTCCATCTATGTACCTCTCTTCACTGCTTCAGTGAATTGACATTATATAGAGTAGATTTTCTTCAACCTTTTCCCCATTCCATCCTTACATACGTCAGGTTTTGGCTATGTTATTAAGCAGAAAATACTTAGGAAAACGCGAGTCCTTTACCTGAGAGCTGACCCTCACTCACCACATTGCAGAATAGCAGAGTGTCCCTTGGAGAATTGTGTCTTCTCCATCAGCCTTCCAGTAGAAACTCTTACTTGAAATCAAGTTCTTATCCTGAAAGGTATTCCCTGGATCTATCTAGAGTTAGATAAAAAGATCTAGATAGAGTTAGAAGGAAGAACCATACAAAGTTATTTGCTCTTACAAGAATTTATTTAGTATCTGTTCCAAGAAACTAGATGACCTATATTTTAAATAATAAGGTTAGTACAAAAAAGTTTGGAATATGTGCTAACAGTGAGAATCTGGATGAGATCTGGAACCCAGGGGTTACACAGACATGGTAAATAGCAGGTGCTGTTGCAAAGAACTTACAGTTTGAAAGATAACAAGTAAAAGGCACGTGAGGTAAACTACTGAGTTTAGACAGCAAAATAGGTAACAAAAATAAATAGCATTCTTTATCCTGAACTCTAATGAATACAGATTGAAGCAAGTTCTTTAGAACTGACCTTTTCCAGGTCTGTCTTTGTGAATTCTATATTCATATATATACCTTTAAGACAGTATTACTGGCTTCAGCTTCTATGCATATACTTCTAGTTGAATACCAGTTCTGATGTATTTAAGACTATAAATGGAGTCAGAAAAATCAAAGAAAATGGTCTAAATTATTTTATCTACTTTGATTACATTACACCACCCCCGAAAAAAACAACAAAGAAAAATCTGTTAAGAGAAAGTGTATTTAGCCAGCTTAATTACCCTTTAGACCTTGCTAGAAATCACAACATAAAAATAATAGACTGTACTCATCCTGAGGCTCTACGATAGGAAAGTCACGTGTTCAATCTAATATTAGCTAAGTTTAGATATGCTCCCAAATGAACAGGTTTTGTTTCTTTAAAGACAACACACAGAACTGTGGTAGTACACATTGTACACCTCTGGGCCACACACTGCAAGAAATAAGGTTTTCCAGCAAGACCTCTGTGAATTAAGAAGTGATGTGGCTAGACAGTGTTTCTGGAGGGAGCAGGTGCAAAGCAGAGTGGAGGTGCTCACCCTGACAGCGAGCCGCTGCTGTGCTCCTCTGCTGCTGCCCAACATTTTGCAGAAATCGAGACCGCTTCTGTTTGCAAACTACAGTGTTTTCCGAGGCTGAACTTTGACAACGTGCAGCCTGAGAGCTGAGCATTTTCTAGCATTAGTATCATTGAGCAAAAAGTACTTTTTCCATTAAGCCCAGAACGGTGTAGTAACAAATTCATGTCACAAGATGGAGCTTCAAACCAGCTGTAATGGTACCTCCAAAAATGCATGTTGGTTTGGTTTTTTAAATAGGAGCAGCAATTTCATTAGCATATTTTAAATTTATTCAAAAAAATACACAGTATCCAATTAGAGTAATTACGATGAAGGATTTATGGAATGAAATTAAAAGAATGTATTTTCCTGAATACATTCACAGTAATACACTAAGGAGACATACAAAGCTAAAGCAGTTTAAAAGCATTTGCGGTGAACAATGGATGGGCCAGCTTCATCATATTCCTGTTTGCTGATCCACATCTGCTGGAAAGTAGACAGGGAGGCAAGAATAGAGCCTCCAATCCAGACGGAGTACTTACGTTCGGGAGGAGCAATGATCTGTTTAAGAAATAAAAGCATTAATTACAACTTTCTACTGTGAATAAAATATATTTGTTATACAAAAATATTAAAGCAGTGATGCTTGATATTAACAAAAGCACTCTATCTCTGTGCTCGTATCATCCCTGGCATTACAGTTAGCCACTGCTGCAAGCAGTGAAGTTTTAAAGTTCTCATTGATGTCCGAGTCTAAATCCTCAATTTGTCTGCCTGAGGCAGTCTGCCCAATAATTTGTTTATTCAAGGATGCATATGAGAAAACAGGAGGTTATTGCTCTGAAACATAATGATAGCCCAGGAGGGCTTGGTAAAATGAGTGACCTATGGAGCACTCTTACTGCTATAGCTGATAAAATGTTTCTAAAGCAAGGACTGGAAGATTTGAAGCAGCAGAAGGAAGACTGGCTTGTCAGAGGTTCCTCCTTTTCTGACCTTGTACTCCAAGGACAAAACCAGCATTTCTTCTCTCCCAACTCCATTAGGCAAAAAGGGCTGAAGAAGCTCACACACAGCCCCAGAGGAAAATTCATGCTGCTGCAGCCACGCTATTCTTCTTTGGCCATGTTAGGGCAGTTTGCATAATTCACCATGAACAAGGAAATGAGAGAGGACTCTCCTCTTCCAGCCACAAAGTTAACATGTGGGGATTGTTTGCAAGACAGCACAGACATGCTTCAAAATATGTACGAAGCACTTACTTTGTCAAGTGTTGCTATGTTTCACTAGACTTTTGAAGACTGTGTACATGCCAACACAAATGGTCTACAAATGATTGCACCATACCTTGATCTTCATAGTGCTGGGAGCCAGAGCAGTTATTTCCTTCTGCATCCTGTCTGCAATACCTGGGTACATTGTAGTGCCTCCAGACAGCACGTTGTTGGCATAAAGATCCTTTCTAATGTCTATATCGCACTTCATGATGCTGTTATAAGTGGTTTCATGAATGCCAGCAGACTCCATGCCTAGGGAAGGTACAGAAGAACACTGAGGAAGCAACTCCATACAGAGACTTAAAATTGTTAAGACAGAACTGACAATGTGAACTTCAGTGTCTCTTTGAAGGACATCTGTCTTTAGAGCTGTGGAAATCTGGAAGGTTGTTCTGCAGCTGCTTAAATGATTTGCTTAGGATTTCCTTGGTGTACAGGCCTCCTCTCCCCCTTATGCACACAACTCCTCCTTAAAAAGAAAGCTGAGGATGTGGAATAGTAAAGTTTCCACTAGGTTTTTTTTGCAGACAATCTCAAATGTCTTAAGAATTCCTTATATGGTCTTGGACTCATTTGTTTTCTTTTCTTTTTTTTTCTTTCGTCTTTTTTTTTTTTTTTTTTAAATTAAGCCAACTCTGAGATAGAACAGTCAAAATATGCCCTAATGCCTCTAAGAATGAACTACTTTATCTACTTCTGAGCTGAAATTCTGCTGATTGGCAGGACTGACACTGGATTTTTGTGAGACTTCATTGCAAAGTCTGCCTTCATGGCTGGTGGTTAGCATGGCATTGTCTTGGCTTTGCTCTGCAAGTGTGATGAACCATGGGTTCAGGATTTGGAGCAGCCTTTTTGAAAAAGAAAAGTAGTGCTTTCTGCTCTGCCCCCTCCGCCCCCCCCCAAGGACATTCAAACTACAATCCTCATACTATTTAGAAAGTGACTCTGAGGCCACAGTTCTCAGTAGCCAACAACATAACATACAAAATGGCATAGGCCCAGTGCTGGAACCTAGGACTAAACATTCAGGGTTTATTTTGGGAAAGCATTTTGCCTTATTGTTTGACATGAGGTTCCTCTCTCCATATTAATAGTGCTTTTCTGAAAGATTATTTTATAATGGGTACTAGGATGTAGTCGTTTATAGGTCTGAGTGAGTAAGCAATGGGACACAATTAAAGGATAATAGGGACTTGATATTTATGTGCAGCTCACCAAGGCAGAACAATCATTCAACCTACCAATGAAAGATGGCTGGAAGAGGGTTTCTGGGCAGCGGAAGCGTTCATTTCCGATGGTGATCACCTGCCCATCAGGAAGCTCATAGCTTTTTTCCAGAGAGGAGGAAGAGGCAGCTGTGGCCATCTCATTTTCAAAGTCCAAGGCCACATAACACAGCTTCTCCTTGATGTCACGGACAATTTCACGCTCCGCTGTCAGGAGGATTCAATCTTTAGAATGTCTTTCTAAAAGGACCCAGAGATGCTGACAGGTTGTTTGTTCCCTTTCATCCTCCAACACCCTCCCCCTGTTTTAAACAGATCCTCTGCTAGACTTACAGGGGACTTCCCTGTTGAATTTCTTCTTGTATATGTTCAACTGCAGAACCACTGCTAGTCCTTCTAAGGCCACTAGAAACACTGCACATTAAACAACTCCCCTCCTGAGTCAGCGGCATGTCCTTACCAGTGGTCACAAAGGAGTAGCCACGTTCTGTCAGGATTTTCATGAGGTAGTCTGTCAGGTCACGGCCAGCCAGGTCCAGACGCATGATGGCATGAGGCAGGGCATAGCCTTCATAAATTGGTACGTTGTGGGTGACACCATCCCCAGAGTCAAGCACAATGCCTTTGAGAAGATAACACACAGTTCATTCCCAGGTGCACATCAACACCCTCAAGTATTTCAGAAAATTTATGGCACATTCCCCAGAGACCTACCTGTGGTACGTCCAGAAGCATAGAGGGACAGAACGGCTTGAATAGCTACATACATGGCTGGCACATTAAAAGTCTCGAACATAATCTGAAATGCAATTAAAATAATTGCCTTAGCACTAGGGCTTTTAGCTTAGTTGAAGCAATTTACATCTCCCTGTATCTGGTCTATATCTTTAATGTATGAATATAGATACATGCATATAGTAAAGATACTTTTGTAATAGGCATGGGCATAAAAGCAGATTATGGTGACATAAAGCTTGGACAGACTGAAGTACTCACATTCAGTGCAGATACACTGATTTTCTAAAGTAAATGTAACAATATGCAAATATTGTTGGTGGTCACTATGCACTTTCCATCTTCCATAACTAAGAGAGATAGACTACTGGACAGCACGACTCGCTGAAATGATGAGAGTCACATCCTGTTGAATTCACAACACTGGAATTATTCCATAGCTTTAGTGTGAGCTTACCTGGGTCATTTTCTCTCGGTTGGCTTTGGGATTCAGTGGTGCTTCAGTCAACAGAGTCGGGTGTTCTTCAGGTGCCACACGGAGCTCATTATAGAAAGAGTGATGCCAGATCTGAGGACAATGGGAGAAGCCAAACGAAAGAAACACCATCAGCCAGCAGCTCAGAATCACTTACAGGCAGGTACTGTGCTCCAGCACCCTGCTTACAGGCCTAGAAATAGGCCAGTAACCTTTCTCATGCAGTTGTTCTTACTGCCTTCATAGAGATTGCCAAAGTAACTAGAAAGAAAAGCACTGTCCTCAGGTTCTACTGCTAGTAATATATGACTTATTTTAAAGACATATAAGTTAATGAAAATAAATATATTCTTACAGTAGAAGAGACAGAGCAATAGCAATGCTATTTGAATGACTGAAAGTGAAACAGTTCGAGAACAACGCTAGAACATATGCAGACTTAAGTAATAGTGTTCAATAGATGATGGGCCTCTCGAAGATAGCTTCATCTTTTGGTTTGTAGAGGTCAGCCCAAGAATTCATAAAAAGAAATGAAGACAAATGCTTTGTGAGGCTGAAAGACAACTTGTGTTTCTCACGTCCACACAACTCATTCCTACCAGCTATAAAACTCCCAGGCCAAGTGGACTGCAATGAGGAAGTTAACGCACCAATAAGAAGTAAAGCCACCAGAGATTTTCTAAAGACCAAGAAGTGTTTTAAGCTTATTTTCAAGCTGGTGGTGATTAGGGACCAGTTGATATGTTAGGCATCTGAGAAGTTTTGCTTCCACATAAAACCTACAATGCTATGAGAGTCAGTAAGTCCTGTGTGACTCCACACACTTGCAGTGTGTTGTGATGTCTGAATAGTCCTATTTATACAGCACAACACTAAACAGAAATACCATCTTAGAAAGTATATCAACCATACAGACTGTGACTATAGACATGGTTCCAGAAGCCTTTCATCCAAATACTAGCTCTGAAATGGATGCATTCCACCGCAATATTGCTAATCTCTCCAGCATTAAAAAGTATGTGTGTAAACAGTGCCTTCCACATCAGGATTACACACATGCTTTGCATTACTGTGGAAACAGAGACTTTCTTAAATTCCATTTCCTTACTAGCAAATTGAGGGTACTCCTTTTCTTTCCCTTTTTTTTTTTTTAATTAAAAAATAATAATAAAAAAAATCCCCTCCAGTAATTAGCAAAGATTTATAGATCAGACTGGAGTAAAAGAACTGCCAGTAACTGTTTCAATGTACTCCTGGTGATACTTGGGCTTTAGATACAGGTTAACCTTTGCTGTAAACAAGCTTCCCATTAAACCATACTTGATAGCATGACACTTTCATCTAAAATTTAGTGGCCATTCTGGAAGCACTTGGTTCAAGTAGTTTCATTTCCCAGTGATACAAATCAACTGAAATACCTTCTCCATGTCATCCCAGTTTGTAATGATGCCGTGTTCTATGGGGTATTTCAGGGTCAGGATTCCTCTCTTGCTTTGCGCCTCGTCACCTACATAGCTGTCCTTTTGACCCATACCAACCATCACACCCTATAAAATAACACAAATCGAGTTAGTCTGTTAGGGACAGGTGTCACGAAGTAGATAGAACATTGGCTGTGAAATAAATACAGTTGCTAGTTGTACTGGTTACAAAATACTTTATGAATACTAATGAACAGAGAATTACTTGTTGCTTTTTAATTCCCAGAATTAAAAGTTTAGTTCACTTAAAATCTCTGTTCATGTTTCCACTATACTTTAAGTAAACAGAACAAGTGAAAACTTAAATGCATTAAGGTAAAGGGGAAAAATGGGGTTGTTTTAATGTTCATTATTATGAAGGGATGAACTGTCTGCTAAACTATAATAAAGTGGAGTAAAATCAGAAATTGATGTTGTGCCATCTAAGAGTCAAGATGAAGTGATACACATTTTACATTTCCCAAATCTTAAGTTTCAACATTTTTTAATCTTCTTTTTGAACACTATAATATTGTTGTTAGAGACAGGCAATTTAAATCTACAGGTAGATCTTTTTATGTATTTTCACAGATCCTGTAGAAATGGTCCATGGACCAGAAGCTGGAAACTACTATGGATATACACCAGTCTAGATGTTAAAGCCAGAAATACTGGAAAAATAGTACATAATAGGATGCTTTGAGTGCATAATACTCTTATCAGAACTTATTCATTACAGACTCCAAACCCTGGCATCTCTAACTCTCTGTCTTAACAGTCAACCTGGATTTGCAATTTTTGATGGGATTAGTCCCCTCTTCCTTCAGGGGACTAATACTTTATGTGATCAGTGATAAGAAAACTGTATTTATTTCCACCATGACTGTATAGCTTAGTTTTGAGCAACACCATTCACACTTATCTACAGAAGCTGGCATGTGAATATTACTTTATTTTAAATTATGATAACTCACAGAAGCACCAATTAGTCCCCCAGCCCTAGTTGCTGTACTGAATAGCAGACATTTCCCCAGCCCTGAAGAACTTCATATTCTCAGCAAATGCATTGTAAGTGCCACATCTTACAACCAGTTTACCTCTTTTCACTTCACTGGGGCCTCAGAGGGCACAGAAGCAATTAGGTGGATCTGCTAATTAGAGGGATTAGTTGGTTATGGCCTAGTCAAGCTTCTCTAGTTCAGGCTAATGATGATCTGGTTCAGAAACTCTCTGTATTTAACAGCTCAGATAATAAGCGTATTTTGCAACCTATTGGAATTGAATGATACACATCATATATTTAAATGTAAACCTTGAAGCTAAAGAAACTCAACCCTAGAGAGGTGCCCATTTGTTGTACAGTAAAATGACTAAAGACAGGAAGTTTAGTAGGAAGCTGACTGAAAACTTTTAGGGCAGTCAGAATTTCCAGATACTTCTGTATTGGGCTTCTTTGTTTATTTTTTTTAAACTAGCTTTACTCTTTTAAGTTCTCTGGGAGATCCAAAATTAAAGGGCAGGGAAAAGAAAGCACAGAAGGGAGTAAAAAGTTTTGGAAGGGTTCCTCTCACAAGGCAAGATACCTGCTTTGACTCGGGGGAGTGCAGCGCTGGACTCATTTTGCCTGGAAATACTACATTAACACAGGTCACACAGGGCTGGGAAAGCCACAAACACAGGGAAAGGTGGGTTGGAGAACTGGGGATGGGACAGCAAAGCCTTGTACAAGCCCAGTACGGAATAATCAAAGCAATTAATCACCTGGTGCCTGGGACGACCCACAATGGAAGGGAAAACTGCTCTTGGAGCATCATCCCCAGCGAAGCCGGCTTTACAGAGCCCTGACCCATTGTCACAAACAAGGGCAGTGCTGTCCTCTTCCTCGCACATCTTCTACGTCAATGTCTTCAGACACTCCAGACAGAAAAAAGTCCTAGGAAAACAGCAGGGAAGAATTTAAAAACAAAGTAACAAACCAACAATAAAAGAAACTAAAAAAAACCCCAAACCACAACCAAAACACACGCACACAAAAAACCCAGCACCACATGCCCAGGTAGCAGACACACCGTTGAAGACAGAGATGGCTGTATGGAAGCAACTAGCACCAGCAAAGAGCTACAGCACCAGTTTGGCAATCACAAGGCCTACAGGGCCATAGGAGGGAACAGGCTTCTTTTTAAAAGCATGAGAGGTTTCAACCACATCTGCCAGAGAGCCGTGTGCACTAGAGATTATCCAGGGGATTCCAGAGGACACTTCCAGCCCTGCAGCATGGGCAGACAGATCAGGGAGCAGCAAATGTTTATCTAAATTTGGTCACAGAGATCCATGGCTGGGGGTGGGTGGGCGATAAAAGAGAATGCTGGACTGACAGCTGCAAAAATAAAGATCCCTTTGCATTGCATTCAGCACATCTTTGCCTGCTTTTCTATCACTCTGACAAAATCCTGATACACGTGGAAAGCTGTCAAAGGTAAGAGCACTTCAGTTGTCCCCATTCAGTCTCGAGTTTCCCAGAAATTAACCACATTAAATGCTATGCATTTGTTTTTCTGATGCAGATATTAACTCACTGGGTGAAGATGGACAATTAAGTTTATATTTAACCTTTTAAAAGAGAAGAAATTTTCCCAATAAAAAGGAACAAAACCCAACCAAACAAAAAGCCTTTCCCAGCCCTCCACTAGTAGTCACTTGGAAAAAATAGCCCACCTGTAAAATGAAGTCAGGGCAGGGACAGTGTGTGTTTAGAAACAGGCCATAGCATATGCTCGATTATAATTTCAAAGCAGCTAATAAACATTTATATAGTGGCAGAGCAATTTATGTTGGCTCCTTGTCTCAATAAAAAAGAAACTGGTTTCCTTCTCTGGCAACATGGACATAATATGGGTAATAAAAATGCTTTGAAGGCTTTATATTAAAGTCAATCACAGAAACAAGCACTGAATACCAGGACTCAAGAACAACTATTTGCTCACAATTTATAGCGTGGTAGGGAATCATTTGGCTAGCTGTGAGCTCAGGCTTCCATGCAGAGTTCAACAAATTGCGATGTGTTAACATCTAAAGGAGACAGCTGTCATCCACGACCAGCTGGCTCCACATGTAGTCTCCAAAACCTTCTGCCACAGGAATACTGGAAGCGCAGGATGAAGTGGGAATGGGGTCAATGACAGCCATGGCTGATGAGCAAGGGAGCCCACAAACCATTCACCCTCTACAACGGATGGAACAAGCACAGACTTCTCCCCAGTCCTTCATTTGAGATTCTCTGTCTCCCCCCAGCCAGGCAGCCATGAGACGTGGCTGCAGCCCCACTCCTGCTGGCTGCATGGGCATAGCTCCCAGGAGAAGAGAGGATTGGGAAACCCTAACTTGATGTACTGCAGACATTTTACCATTATTATTGGGAAAGCAAAGTAGGTTTCAACTTTTGCATTTATTATTCCCCCTGGGAAAACTGGGTCTTTATATTCAAACATTTACTGAATGGAGTACAATTGTTATCTAACATGAATGAAGAGACTGGTTTGGACAAACCATTTCCTAATTAGGAAATAGGCTTTTCAACCATCTGTTTTTGGAACAGAATTCAAGGTCAGGGGGTTTGCTCAAACCAATGCAGCTAATGCAATGCCAAAAATCACTTGGGGGAGGGGAAAGAAGGGGGCAGGAAAGGCTACATTTCTGGGCTTAGTGGACTCCAAATTAAAACCATATTTAGTAATAAAGCACAAAAATTCGAAAAATCAAAGCTGAAAGATTTCAAATGGGGCGTCCTGCTGCCAACCAGTGAATTACAGCTCAGGACTGCCATGGCATGCAGTAGCAACATCTTAAAGCAGCAAATGTACTGTGGAAGAAAGGAAGTTTTTCTCCCAAGTAATTAATACAGTATTTAGCCTTTTTCTTCTACCTGCTTTACATCTAAAGATAACCATTCATCTCACCAATCTCCACAACAAGCTATTAAGAGAACTGCAGCCCCACAAGAAGTACTCTGTGTAGCCAGTTCCATAATGAAATGTTGGGCATTTTACAGAAGAGTAGTTTCCTATACATAAAGACAAGGATGAATACACGTGCATCCTCACTGTATCCTATTAGACACTGCTAATCTGCACACTGCCAGCTCTTCATACAGTCATTAATGTCACATTACACTGAGTTAATAGCACTGAAACAAACTTGCTGATAAATGCTGCTACATAACCCTTCAGGAACATTGTGCTGTCCCAAACTAACATCCCAAGATCACACAGGTTCATTTAAACACAAATATAGCTGTAATTCCAGATGTGGTATTACAGAGACTGTGTCATTATATAATTGCTGGAGTGCTAGTGAAATCAGCAAAATCATCAGGTAGAACATTTCTTTCCCTTTCAGAAGTGCTATAAACTAAAGACAGCTCATTATAGAGATTGCAAGCATTTTATCAATTCAGTTCTAATAAGTAAGTTTGCTTAAGCAAACTACAGCACAGCAGTACATCCTCCTGAACAGCTTCCATTTGACATTGCTTAATTTAAGTCCTCCACTAATCTGTAAATCATGCTTCTGGTTCAGTGCCACTTACCCTGACAGTGCTTGGCTGGGGATAGTTGCTCTAGGATGGTGCACTCTGTATCTGAAAGCTCTGATGTTATATAGCCCCTTCAGCTCTTCTCCTCCCACTAGCCTCCCAAACAAGGAGCAGAGACAGACAGAGACAGAGCTGAAGTCTCTAACAAAACCATATAGGGACCTTATTAGAAAAACCTCTAATCTGGGTGGCCACAGGCCCTGGGTCTCTTCCACTGCATTCCAGTGCAGAGCTCATGAAACAGGAGGAGACTTTCAGCTGCGTAAGATAAACACTTCAAAACTTCAGGAGAGTTCCTAAAATACAGAGAGGCGGAGTATGCCCACAACAGACACCCTCTGGCAGGAGGAGTGTGTGTTCGAACAAGAGAGGTCCAGGCCTCCATAGTAACTTCCAAGAGGCAGAATGAGAAATTGGACGAGCAGTCATTTATAATAGGGAAGGTGTTTTTAAAGAAGCACTTTGCTTTCATTAAGGATTTTGACAAGAAGAATGGAAATATTTCTGCAAGCTAAACAGCTGCTGAATTTTGCTACGAAGTCTCTTTAAAAAGCTTGGCATTTTGCTTGTATGCTGAATATCACCCATAGGCTTAAGGGTAGGGAAAAAAGTACCTGCCATCGTATAGGGTTCAGAGTGAAATCTTTGAAGGTTGTGAAAATGTCCTGTTAAAAGACTGTTATGATCCCCTCTGGATTGCAATGGATTAGAATCCATTCTGTTTCTACATCAGCTTATTTTCAAAACCCTGGAACCTGTGGGCCAACTTTGTCCTAGTGCTACTCCACTGATGGCCACAAGTCTGGACTATCGTAAGCTCACATCTCAAACTGTTCATAATAAAGTTGATGAATTTTATAACCTCCAGCTATCTTTTCCGTTGAACACATTTTTAGCAAGGGTTCTCGCTGTACAAGTTATTTTCAGCACAGGACTGGATTTTTACAGCTGTAGCCAGCTGTTCTCTGGACAGGCTGATTCTAGCGAAGCAGCCCTTACATAGTCAACAATATTTTGTCATTAAGTTTGTAAGAAAGGCCAGAAATCAGAATCTCTAACCAGCAATACTAAATCGTTACAAATTCAAAACTGCTCTACTTACACAAGCCAAAAAAGATGCAAGAATCCGAGTGAGATCCTTGCTTTGGGAGTCTTGTCACGATGGGAAGGGGCGTCATGTGTTTGCCCACAAAGTGTTTGCTGCCTGAGTAGTCTTAAGGCAAGAAAATCTCCCATAAAACCACAGTGGAAGTTTTTCTGATGTAGAGATTTAAGGATTAGGCCACTAGTAGAGATAGCAGATAGGGAGAATTACGGATTGAAGACCAAAAGGAATTTAACTTTTAAGGAAAGTATCTTTTAAGGAATGTAACTGCCTTTGAGGGCCAGCAACAGAAGCTAACAAGTGTTGGAACATAAGCCATGGAAAAGCTATTTGTTCTTTCACTTCCAGCATTGGGGCAAAAGATAATATTTTTTACATATGAGATATTGAAAAAAAAAAAAAAAAAAAAAAGAAAGAAAGAAAAGAAAAAAAAAGAAAAGAAAAGCCAAGGTAACCCAAGGTAAGCAACCAAAACCAGAGGATAGAAACAGATCCAGATCCTTTTTTGCATATCTCCAACTGACACTCAAAACCAAAACCAGACAAAAACACAGACAGCCAAAACTAAATTCGTTGTTTTCAAACAACACTCAAAAACATAGCTGAGAAAATTATTTACATCATATAGAATGTAAGGTAGTAGATCTGGGAACTCAGGTCAAGAAGGAGGAAAATTTCATACAGCAAAACCCTTCACTGCAGTATCATGTCTGATTTTGATAGAAACATCAATTACTTCCTAGACTGCAGGAATCATAGTCTGAGTTTTTTCATCTATTACTGCTCCTTAGAAATACCAAGACTGGGACAAACATCAAAAAGAATCCAAACTCTTCACCTTAGTGAGAAGTTCATACTCCAAAAAAAAGCTTACTGGTGATGATGCTATAAGCAGATACATCACACACGAGATTGCAGAACCAAGTAAACAATGTTTCAGTAGAAACAACTGGTACATCATTTGCACTGCACCTCAGCGTAGCTGGAAATACAGGCAACAGTTTTCTACAGAGCCCTCTGTGGATATTATGAGGCGGTGGCCATGCAGATACCACAAACACCTTCCTATCTCTGTTCAGCTTCATCACAAATCCTGATGCACTGAGTCTGGTTCACACCACAACTACTGGTGGTAACAATGATGGCAGCAGCAGCCCCTTGGCTGCTATGAGGAATAGTTATTTGGGTGGGGATCACACGCTACCTTGCCTGTCATGGGCACCAAAGACACATGAGTCCTAGCTGTCAGCGTGCTCATGAAAAAGATACGCCTTGACACAGGGCCTCATTCAGAGCAGGCAGTTGTTGATAAGGTGATAAAGAAGAAACTTCAGTTGTTTGGAGGGACCTACCAGATGAAGGACATTTGTTAGAGACAGGACTAGGCAGACCAGAAAGGAGAAGTAAGCCCAGAGGCTGACTGAGCAGTAGTGATGGATATGTGGGAATAGCAGAGTAAAAAATAGAGATGCTGCACAACTGTGCCTCCAGCACACAACAGAGAGCCA
The DNA here is from genome assembly GCA_024336885.1 of Actenoides hombroni. Classification (NCBI taxonomy): domain Eukaryota; kingdom Metazoa; phylum Chordata; class Aves; order Coraciiformes; family Alcedinidae; genus Actenoides; species Actenoides hombroni. Next base: position 66,613,322 of record WUAM01000287.1, read on the forward strand.
GCGCTCAGCAGGCAGCTTGTCTGTGGGACGTTACGTTATGGAAGGTCCCAGGGCAGGAAGGAAGGAAGGCAAACAGGTGAACTATGCAAGGAAATTAGGTCAGTCTGGCTCGAGGGACCTTACAGAATATAGGAATTTCTTTTCTTTTTAGTTATTCCATGTTTGACTTATGATTACATAGATATTAGTAGAGATAAAAACACACAGGAAAAAAAATTATGTTAGTAGTTTATAGCTTTTTTCTCAGCAACACAGGTCATTGATAGGTGTAAGAAGGGAAGGGGAGAATGTACTTGGCATGAGTCAGGAATAAGAACCTAAAGAGAACTGAACAGAACAAGTCTTCTGAGAACCAAGTGTAAATGCTGGACATCAAACCTCTGAACCTTCCTCTGTAGCTACCAACACATACCAGCTTAGCCCAAATAGATACAGCATTTTTTGCAAGAAGAACATCACATCACCATTCCTGAAAGTACTTTAGCTTCCCCTCTGGAGGCCACTTCCATCACCACTTTCTGCTGCCTGTCTTTCAGTACTTCTCCCATTCATTTGTACAGAAACCACCACAGCGCAAGTTGTGTTCTTTCATTGTACCCATAGCCAAAAGCTACGGTTTTTATTTGGCTTTTCCTGAGAACTTCTCCATTTGTCCATGCTAAATCCTTTTGCAGTCTCCATCACAGGAGCATGTCTGAAGTATGATCAGAGAAAACGAGAATTAGCAAAAAAAGTCATTTTGACTTTTTCTTTCATACCCTTTTCCCTGATCTCTTTATGGTGTTACTAGCAAAGCTCCCATGCACATTGGTAACTTCTCTATTGACTTCAAGCATCTTTCAAGAAATCAGTGGGAACACATAGCTACAGATTCCTTAAGTTCTGTAGTTTTCAGTAACTTCTGCAGATTGTCATACGGACACAAAATGTGCTTGGGACTCTACAGCAGCAGGAGCTGTATAGCCACCCTGACTAGGAAAGAGGATCCAGCTTGCCTGAAGAATGCCAGCTCAGAGGCCACACTCCAGTTTAGAGATGCCATACTTTTTTGGTAAAGGAGGGCCTAAGCTCCAGTCTTATCCCAACTGCTATAGAAAACTGGAAAAAAAAGTAACCCCTTTGCTCATAACATTCCAAGCCATTACTTTATAAGGGAAAACAACTTCTGAGACGTGCGTAGAGATTTTCCTGCCTACATCCAATTGGCTCTTTAGGAATGAGACTCTGCTAAATATGTCTCTGGCTCCTTTTCATTTGGGGATTCCTTTCATCTTCATGGCATTAGCAGAATCTCTAAATGTTTTGGTTTGTCTGGCTTCAGGCCCTCTCCTCTATCTCATTGATAGGTTTTACACTTCCCCACCCCCTGTTTTGAGAAAGACAGGAATAAATAAGCTTTACGGAGCAGAAAGTGTCTCTAATAACCTGATTCATTGCAGCCGTCACACAGTCTGCATCTGTAAAGTGTCAAATCAACCATAAGCTGTCAGACCTGTAGACCAGCTTTCTCTATGATTGTCAGGCTCTTGCACTGATCTCTCTCTAACAACTAGGACAAAATGGCTCTAATAATTCTCAAATATGGCAGTTTTCAACCTACAGAATTTGGAAAATCGTCTTGCCAGTGCTATGCAAACAGCTAAAGGATACAGTGTCTGCCTCCTGGGCCTCTTGAACAGGATGATGAAGCATGTTAATTCACAACCTTACTTCATCTTCTTGACAAAGTCTCTTCCTCTGTGGTAATGTGGTAAAGTCACTCTTCATTCAAAATTAAAGGAATGTATTCAAAGTAAAAATCAACTAATGACTCCCTCCCCATCCTTTTTAGACAAATAAATAGAACATAAGAATGAACCCTGCCAAGTCAGGCTGATACCCATCTAGTTCAGTATCCTGTTTCTGAGATTTCCTCATAGCAGATGCTTAGGAAAGAAATGGGACGTCTACAGTGATAATTTTCTTCCTATATCCTTCCTGCTTCCTTATGTGCAACATAAGGATTTCTTGAGACAGAAGTTTGTGCCTATATCTTCATGCATAATCTCTGCAGACAGATTTTACCTTCATAAATGTGCCTAATTTAAACACATAATTTTGGAGATAAGGTGCCCTCCATGATTTTTCATGGAAATAAGCTCTAAATTTTATCTGCAAGGCAGCACCCATACCTCACGCTTCAGCTGGTGTAGACATGCCTAATGTTAGAAAGAAAACATCAAATATATCAGAATCAAAGGAACACTGTTTTTATACCAAGAGCTGCAAATCCACCAGAGATCCTGGATAAGCCTTCAGGCCACTGGCCAAAGTTGAGCTTTGCCCCGCTGTGCGTAAATTCTTACCATCATCTCAGTAGCTTGTTCACAATTCATGCAGACATATCTGTACTAAATGACATTGCAGACAAGGCTTCACAATAGTGTTACACATACACATCTCCTAAGAGCTAAGAGAACAGATTTCCCCAGACGATTATCAGAACCTCTCCAGTAACAGACTATCTAAATTTGTCAACATATAGATGAAATGTTCCCACCACATAATCGTGTAAAACAAGCCCTGGACTCCTAAGGAAGTCAGACCTACGCAGCATGTGCATGGGGCAGGCAGAGCACAGGGGTCCTTCCTCTGCAACAACTTCCAAGCTCCCTGACCAATGTATTCCCAGACTGACAGCAACAGGGTGCTAGGTTCATGCCACATTTTTGGAAGTGGTTGTCCTGTTATTATCTCACCAAAAGAAAGATTTTAAAGTCAGCTTGCACATTATGAGAAATAAGATCATTCCCATCAGAGAAATTTGCTGGAAGAATGTTTCATAAGGCTATTACTTACAGACAAAACCTGTGGACTCTGCATGCCTAGTTATAGCACATGGCTTCAGAAGCTCAAGTGCCTGTCTCAGCCAGTTTGGCTGGCCCTCCAGCAAAGAGTGAGGAACAGGACCTCCACAGGGCAATTTCTCTCCCTACTGAATTTAGTAATCTTCCGTAGTGCCAGAGTTTCACTTTTCATGACTGACACAGCTTCTTTGCCCATGGGTTCTACATGATGACAAACTGTGGAGTCCCTCTGACTACCAATGTCAATAAGCAGGTACGTGCCACTCCAGGAGGACCAGCCCTGATCTCCATCCCCTTTTTCCTGGCACCTGGGCTCAGCACACTCGGAGCAGTTAGGTGTCACTGTTGGGCGGGACAAGGAGACATGGCCCTGCTGCAACTTCCTGGTCTTGTGTATGAGCCACTCAGCACAATCTATAAACAAACAACTTTTGAGAGCACAGCTGGACTATTTTTTTAAACCTACATGAGAACCGTTGTATCACAGTGAAGGAATGAGCATTACATAGCAACAAAATGAAGAATGTCCAAAAAATACAAAGGGAAATCTACAGACTGAAGTGAACACATACTTTTTAAAATACCTTAGGATAAAAGGGAAACATGCTTTTGGGATTGGCTTGCTGTTATATGTAAATATATACTGTTATATGGAATTGTCAAAAACAACGTGGCAAATGCAAACATATTTAATACATGTGCATTTTCTGTACCAGGAAAAAGCCAGATGTCAATTCAAAGACTTACAAAACAGTTTGGAGTTTTCTATTTCAACTCCTTTGCAGAGGGTGCTAAAAGAGCCAGCAGTGAAGTTGGGCATGCACAGTGCAGCAGGTTTGGGACAGCCTGTGTCATCCAGGTGTTTCAGAGAACAGGCCAAAGTGTTTCATTAGTCCTTAAAAATGCTTAAGGGGTTTTCCTGAAACAGGAAGAAAGGCAGTTTAACACAAATTTCAAGCACGTAATGGCAAGAAGTAGCTAATTACTAAGTTGCCAGATGAACACACCACTTTAAGGCAGACTATCACAGCTGCCAGTATAGAATCCACATGATAAAAAATAAAAGGAAGTAATATAATAAATGCTGACAAATAAGGCCTTATAAAAATGACTTCTTGTCAAACATTTTTGATAAATGTTACAAATGGTTGTAAAAGCCCTCTAAAGACTTTAACTTTTTAAACCATCAAATAGCTAAAAATAAGGGGAATGCAGAATCAGCCAGTGCAGCATAGCATGAGAAATGTCTAGCTGAAGGCTCAGAGCACAGCAGGGCAGGGAAATCACTGCTGAGTGGGTGTGATTCTGCAAGAGCTTCCCTACCCATCCTTGGCTATGCATCTTAATGCCTCTATCTGTGATCTGAACAATAACATAAGCTACAGATAAATGTGACAGATAAAGTCTCTGTGTGTGTGTGTGTGTGTGTGTGTGTGTTTTTGTAACTCTCTACAATCTACATTATAGATCTAGGATAAAAAAGAATCCTCCCCAGCAGAATCTTGTTTATAATATGAAGCCTTGAGAAAACTCTGCACTCTGACCTGTGGAAAAGGTCCATTCCCCATCCATCACACTTCTGCTATATGTCATTTTGGTTGATGAAAACAAGGTGCAGACAAACACACACAGCAAAGCGGTGCCTATCTCACCACAGGTTGCAGGAAGGACTTCACTGGTGCTCTACTCTGCCCTGTATACAGCATCAACATGCTTCTGTCACACCTTCAGGTACACAGCCTAGCTGCTGCTTGGGCCTGGAAGACCCTCCTGTCATCTGCTTTGCTGCTCCAGGAGACTGACAGCTGACGATGGTTGGTCATTTAGCACGCAGCTATTACTCATGCTCTAGCACATTCAGTTTATAAACCTCTCCCCAAATGATGCTCAAATCTCACAAGAAGACTGAAGCAGGCAGTTCTTTCACCTTTGTTTTGCTGATGCATCTTAGTTATAAAGGCAGTTTCTTCTTCATTTTTCTTACAGACAGTCATAAGAAATACAGAAAAGTACAGATAACATACTATTTTTGTTTAATAATTTGGTTGGTTTTCTGCAAGTGCGCCAGCATTTTCCAGCCAAATATGTAGGAGGTTTTTTTTCCTCTTCCACTAAATGTGTTTTACATGCCAACCTTTAACTGTTTGCTCAAATTGCCCATCAGACCAGGGAACAATGTTTTGTTCTTTTCTGACTGTAAGACAGACTTAGACACACATTTCTGAAACAACCATCCTTCAGAAATAAGGAAAACAAGAGAATTCCACATAGCTTTGGCTCATTCTAGCCCATTTCAAGAGCAGTTGTTGTACTGCTGGCCTTGCGTGGGATGAAAACTGACAGGACTCAGGTCTAATCTGCTTATAGCCCAGCTAAAGACTTCTCCAACCTCAGCTGCTTTTTGATCCATTTCTTAGCCAGGATAAGATCATGGATACCATTCAGGATTGCCACACACATATAGCATGTTCACAGGGACGAGTACAGGTACAACTCTTGCTGCACACAGCTCTCCATCCCATAGACAGAAGGATAACATCTGCCTGGTTTCACTGCAGTTTTCAGGACTTCAAGAATATCCCAAGCACCTACAGGCAGAAAATACTAAATCCTGCCGATGCATGTTCTGCTCTTTTTGCAAGTCAGTAACGGCACTAAATACAAGACAAGGTTTTGTGTATCTCTGCTTCAGAATTACCATTTCTACCATGTTGTCAGTCCTGTTAAGTATTTTCCAAGTTTCTCTTTCTTTCAGTTCCTTGCTAGTAACTTCTCAAGTAGACATAGTAACTCACTGCTGCAAAACACTGTTGCTCAAGGATCTTGAAAATGCCTGGGTAGTTTCCACGTCAGGATACCAGAACTACATACAACTCTTTCAGCTTCCTAATTAGAGCCTGTTACTGCACTGTATTTAGCTGTCTCTGGGAATTCATTTACAAGGTCAAGTGCTCAGACCTCTTCAACATAATATAAATCATTCTTCTGCACTCTGATTAGTCTCTGTGACACAGCATGAACAAATTGTTTAATAAAAGGAGAAAATTATGCAACTAGCAGGTCTTAGCGTAAACATGTCCCCCTTTCTGAATCATGTTTAAATAAATCAGTGTTGCTATAGCAGTTTATAGCATTGAAAACTCAGCACCACTTACACTGCAAATGGCCGGACCTTCTCAGAAAAAAGGGCTGGAGCAAACAGGGGACAACCACACTTGAGAAAAAGAGCTAACATCTTTTTTCTTTTTATCTGCTTACACAATACAAACTACTGTTCTCATGAGAGCTAAACCTTCCCTATTACCTTGATTTTAATCATTTATAGTTATTCTTTTGTAGATGTATTTTTGTCAGATCCTGTTTTTCAAATAGGTGTCTGTTGTCCCCATTCCCATCCCCATCCCCATCCCCAAC
>WUAM01000287.1:66619681-66664169 GCA_024336885.1 Actenoides hombroni
AGAAAACATGTGGGTTTTGTACTGGGTCACTCAGGAATAGTGGAGCAGTAGCTGGGAGAGTAAGGAAAAAGCTCCATTTAGCAGCAGCCTTTCACTGCACCAAACTGAGATACTCCAGGTTCTGCAAATGCAGGACAGACCAAGCTGCCCCTTCAGGGGACTGATGGAGAAAGGGCTGGCAGCCAGCCCTGCCTCCCAAAGGAAGGGAAGTCCCCAGTTACTGATGTAACATCTTTACATCCACTGTAAAGATGTGCAGTGAAATCTTAGCCTCACTCAAGACAACATCAAATTTACCATTGATCTCAAGTAAAATCACAGCTCACTGAAGTGATTTAATGAGAGCAGAGTATCTGCTGCAAAACCTCTACTTCAACGAGGTAAAACAATTTCTTCAGACTATTAGAGCAAAGGGATGAGAGTCCCTTGTCAATTCTCACATGAAACTGAAGAACCGTTCCCCTCTCAGCAGGCTACCTCCAAACAGGGGGTGCCTGAGCACCCCGGAACAGGGAGAATCACATGGGGAAACCAGTGGCCATTGAGCCTGTGGCCTGCACTGGCACCAGGCTCTCCTGCCCACCCCAGGGAACCAGAAACACACATTCTGCTGTTCATCCCTCCACAGCCCTCCATGCAGTCTCCCATTCCTGTCTGTGAGCTGGCTGAGAGCAGAAGCAGCAGCTACTGTGCAGTGTGGAAAGGATGCCTCCTCTGAAATACTTGGCTTCCAAGAAGTATTTGAGAAATGATTCATCTGAAAAGCATCACCGACGTCTTATCTGGGAACTTAACAGACTGCTTCAAACAGCAAACATCAGTGTATCAGTGTATCTTGTTATGACCACCCCCTGGAGACACACAGCTTTCTAAGCCCATCATTTAATTGCTGATGAGAACCACCAACAGAAAAAAAATCAACTGCATTTTGATAGAAGTATAAATTAGCCTGTTCTACATACTCATTTCATTTGCTTCATGCTCATAAAAGCTTGACTACGCAGCAGGCTCTGCAGTTGAACAGAGGAGATATGACTCACTGCTGGAGCTGTATGAGCTACCCAGGCCTCTTGTCTGTTTGTGCAGATGTGTGGTAGAAGAGGGTGAGTAGGTGAAGGTGGGGAACAGTGACAGCCCCATCACCTCCAAACCTTGCTCATACTACAGCAGCCCCTCTCTACCAGAATTTAGCATAAGCCCTGGTTAAAAGAACACAGCAGTGGCCAGGAGACAAGCATTCAGAGGGAGATCACTGCATCCTGTTCTCACTCTGAAGACCATTTTATGTCACAGAGGATGCTGAGCTGCATCTGAGATGTTAGTGGGAGGGATAAAATTTTTTAACGTCACTGTCCCTCCCCTCCCCCAAAGAATTTCAAAGGTTAAGTGATATCTTAAAAAACCTGAGAGAGTCTGGAGTCTCAGCCACAAGGCATTGCTTTATCGAAGCCTGCCAGTCTCATTTGTTAGATGCTATCACCAAAAGAGGAGCATGACAGAGCAAAGCTAACTGGTGGAACTAAATCCCAAAAGACATAGTATTTCAGGAATTCTCATCAACTACAGTACCCTAAGGTCTTTTGAAATGTTTCCTTTAGCTTATCCTCCCCACCACCACCTTTAATAAAATCTGTCTTAGCTAATTTTTAAATTATAATGAAAATTTTTTCCTTGAAAAGTGACTGTTTGGGTGTCACCCAACATCAGAAATAAAGCCACCTGGTGTGCCTGTTACGGCCATCTTCAGATCAAAGGTTAAAAGCAGAACTAAAGACTTCCTTTTACTAACATTTACCCTTTAAAACCAGACATTCCTCTACAGATCTTTCCTCTCTCATCCTCAGTATCAGTATTCAGCCTTGAATTCAACTCACAGATGCATGAAACTAATATTACTCACAGACTAAATCAGTCATGTTCTGTGCAGGCAATGCCTACAGGGAAAAGGTTTGAACACTTCCTCACCTCTGGAGAATATCTAGCCTCCCTAGCACATTATCACACGTCTGACAGCATTTGCTGTACACCAAGCTTTGCAACTCAAAGCATAATCCTAGTATTAGTAATACCATCCTCACAAAACAACTAAGCAATTAGCCTGAAAAAAAAGGAGAAAAGAGCACCAGCCAAACTCTAAAGCTAAGCTGCCTACTGAAAGTTCTGAGTGGAGACAGAGCTCTGCAAAACATGTAAAAGAGATGCATTTACCATATATCAAGTCACAAAGTCAAATTTTAAATGAGCCTGTGTGGTGTGCAAAACATTTGCTAAACAATGCAGCATTCAGGACATCAGCACTCACTGGTGGAGTGCACACACAGAGGACTGGGACATCGTGGTCCCATGGCTAAATTAAAGTCAACAATCAACCTAAGATAGAAACATATCTACATTTATGGTAAGGTTATAGTGATTGGCTGTAGGAGCCACCAGGCATCCAGCCAATTTGCTTTTCCAGTCTAAGGAAATGCTCGGTTTGTTTGAAAAATGATTTTATTTTTTTTTTTTTTTTCCCCCCTGCTGTGAAGAATGCATTGACGTCATCAAACTGGGTCTGCTGAACAGAAACATGGATCCAGGGTTGTGTCAAGCAGTTGAATTACAAGAGAAAGGACAAGCATCTGTTGCAGCTTTCTTTTAGAGTGACAGGTATTATTTCCAATTCTCCTTTATCATCTTCGCCAGAAGAGAATTGCTAGAGGGGACAAGTGACATGCTACAAATTTCAGTTTCCACTCTGTTTTGTCGTTAGTATGAGGCTTTTTTAGATAAATGCTAGCATCTATGGCTCCTCAGGTCAGTGTATCAGAGCACTATTACTTCCAACAGGAACATGCTGCATGCCAGAACTCTCGGATCTGATGTCACATCCTGCAGCACTCTTACAAAACAAAACATCCAGAGGGTGTTCATAAACCTCCCCGATCACAAAATGCTTTCACACTTCTGTGCTGTTCTATCAGGTTCTCCACCCACAGAACAGTGTGTTTGGGCCAATACAGTGCTTTGATGCCACATTATCTAACCAAGAACATTTCACTATACCACTAACCAAGGTGTTTATAAATATTCTCTTAGAAAGGGAAAAAGGTAACCTCAAATTGTCAGAATCTGGCCATATCACACTGCAACAAAACAGCCAACAGATACAGAAGTTACAGATCATTTTTGGTCCATTAAGACCATAGAGAAAAGGCTGCAGCTGGTGGGTAGAGCAAAGTCACCATTTTAATGCTTCACTGAAGATTTGGAAAACAAAGGGAAAAGCATTCCACTATAAAACTGCACTCAGTAAGAAATGATAGTTTAAGGGCTGATGCCACTGCTATCATTTCCCAATAGTATTACCTGATACTTGTGATGAAAGGCACAGAATGGAACAGGTTTGAACCAAGGATGAAGGAGAGGCAATAGGGCTGCATGAGGAATGAGTTACTCAGTCTAGTACTTGAACAAGTCGTCAAAATTAGGTTGTTCTGAACATGCATGAGGGAGGAAAGAGGAAAACCAAAACAAAATACAAACAGAAACTGCTTTGGTTAAGTTATACTACATCTATCTAATTGCCCAATCTTAGTACTAAAGAACCACTAAACAGTTACCAATATGCTAAAACAAATCTAAACCAAGCATAAAAAAACCAACAAAACCAAAACACAAACCCATAGTATATTTAAAAGGGAGAAAAAAAAAAAACTGTAACAATTTAACAAAGAAAAAAGTAGTAGAAATTGAGTCAGATCTTATGGTCCTCCTCCCCCCATTATTTTCCCACTGGAATATAAATATTCATTCAATATTTTGAGATGAGAGCAACGCAATGCACAGGCTTCTGGGCCTTCAATCATATTTTATTTCACCTTGACAGATTTTTCTTCACCTGGAGAGACTAGTTAAGTTAGCCTTCTCAAAAACTTAGCAATTCATAAGCTTATAATAACCTGATGGAGATGGTTTCTCTAGGTGTAAGTAGGCTTATAGAGAGAGCAGAAAAGGTGCCAGTAAGGGCACAAATATATATTACAACTCAGTGACTCTCAAAGCCAGAATACTGTGGACCTGTGTCCAAAGTTATTCCTCGGGTGTTTTTGCAGCTAACTTGAACAGAACTTCCTATGACCGGTGCACATACACAGATACAGAACAACAATAACAAACAAACAAAAAAAAAGGCCTCCAAAACACAGAAATCAAAACAGCACAGTAAATAAATAAAAAAACCTTCACTTTCATTCCAAAATCTTACATTTTAAGGGTGGAATTGCAAAGGAACTAAAAAGTCATTCTCCTGTTCCTGGAGTTTGATCCCACCACAATCTGATCTCTCTTTGCACATCAGGAAAAGTGCAAGGCCATCTGCTGGTAAGAAAATCAGTGCAGCATCTTGGATTGGTTAGCACTCCTCAACCGACACCTGAATTAAGCTTTAGATGAAGGGTGAGTAAAGAAAATAGCCAAGGCTGACACTTTTACCAGCCCAAAAAAAGCTTCTTCAACCCAAGGAACAGTGCGAAGATGAAAACACTGACCTTGCAATGCTTACTGATACCAGCTTATGACAGTCAAACAACCGTCAAAAAAATCCTCCACACACAGAGCTGTCTCTCGGTTTGCATCCATCCTATATATATATAAAAAAAATAAATCCCAAACAGCTACAGTTACTCACTACATCATGTATGACTCCAGGTCATATGCAGACACTATTGTTTTAACAAGAATCTGGTGGATTGTCATGTGTCTTTCAAAGCTCCCTACCAAGACAAAAACACTCAACCGCAAAACATATACACATGTAGTCATCACACCTCCGGCCGGGGGAGGAGGGGGCAGGGAAGAGTGCAAACCACATGCACCTAATAGATGTTAGCTGCATTAGCTGAAGACACCTGATAATTAGGGCAAGAAGCATGCCAAGGTGTCACTGAATGCTGTGCGATGCCTGCTGAGGGCCCAGCCACATCAAGTTTTGGTTTTAGGACAAACCACAAGCTACCAAGTGATGAATTTGGAAACAACTCTACTGAGCTTTCTGCTGCAGCAGCCATCCAGATCCGGACAACGTTGCTTGCAGTCCATACTCCACCCCTACCCGCACGCAAATTTCTGCTAAAATTAACAGCCTCGGGTACGCAGAGACGTGGGGTTTGTCTGGTAGGAACTACAGATCTGTAACACAGGCACTGCACCTAAGAGAGGTGCCTCTCATTCGTCAAACTCTGTATTGCCATCGGGAAGGCAAAAAGTTTATTGCTAAAGGATACTCCAAAGGCAGCATCTCAACTGTGTATTTCATTTTATCCGGAAGTGGTTAAAAAGCCTGAAACATTTAAAGCAGCAGCTATGTTTTTATGGTGTTATGAACCTAGATTATCTAAGATCCAGACCAGCAGAAAATCTGAAGTGTTTCTGAAAATCTGAGTCATAAACCACTGAAAAATAGTGTTTAAAATGAAAACATCAACTCAATGGCAACCATGGTCTTCCTAAAGCAATAGTGTTACAAATGGCCAAAGGAAGACTGTAAAAGAATGCCAGGAACTAGATATGGGAAATATCTGCAGACTCACAAATTGCTGAAACAAGTTGCTCAAAAGTAATTTATAGTCATCATGATATCATTAAAATGGTAAGAAAAACCTCCCTTGGGCAGGAGAAGTCCCCTAGCAACGAAAGCCTTGTCCTCACAGAATATGTGTAGTAAAAAAACAACAAAAAAAACCCCACAGTGTTTTTAAATGAAAATTAAAGTGTGCAGAAACCAACAGAACTGGTCATGACTGTGTACTAACCAATCAGCAGTGTAAGAACGTAAAGCTTTTGCTTAATGTAACGTATAAATATGTATCAAAAGTTAATCTGGGTGTGGTAGTTTTGTGGATGAACCATCTGGCACCCACTAAATAAAATCAAATAAACAAGCTTCTCGACTCTGTGTGTGTTTCAGCTCTTTACATGCCAAGTAAAGAACTCAGATTTGGGTAACACCATCACATCAAAACCTGCAAAATCAAAACACATACTGATAACTGACATCACCACATTATTTCTAACACCATGAAGGAGGCCAAATTACCAGTTTTTCAAACCACTTGCAGAAAAACACAAGGAGTGACTGGAAATAGCTATGAAATAGAAGTCCCAGGCTTGAGCAATCCCTTCAACAGGGCTTTTGCTGTAGGCAGTATCTTCTGCTGCAGTGAGTTTAGCCTATTCTGAATGACTGCCTCACTCCTATGGATTCAAGACACCCTGCCCCAACCTGTCTTTACCAATATTGCAAAACTCGAGCATCTGCCCTAGTTACAGAGCCCATTACTCTACCCAGCAGTTGAAGCACATGAAGCAAACGGCCCTTGCCCAGCCCGAGTCCGTTGGCATTTTGCTTCATGACCTCAGGGCCGGGTCTGGCATTTGCAAGCTGCCAAGTGGGTGCACCCGACCCCACACCGCCCTAAACGCGTAAGGAGCCCGTGGAGAGCGCGGTGCCCGCGGCACCCGAAAGGAGCCGGCGTGTCCGTGGCTCCCTTCCAGAGAGGGGAGCTCAGCACAGAGAGCCGGGGGCTGCCAGCGGGCATTCTGCCCGTCCCAAGCCTGCGGCGTCGTTCGGGGACGGGAGCCCCTGCCCGGCGCTGGCTCCCGACGCCGCAGGCACCTGCGGGCAGGGCGGGGAAGGGGCAGCTCTGCCCGCCACCGGCCGCTGGCCCTTCAGCGCCGGGCCAGGGCCAGCGGCTGGGGCGGGGCCGGTCCCGCGCCGTGTTTACCAACATGGGAGGAGCCGGCCGGCTGGAGCGCGGCCGCTTCCGCTTTGCCGAAGGGCGCGGGGCAGCGGCGGCATGGCCCAGGGACTCTTTCTCCTGCTCCTCGTAAGTGACCGCCCGAGCGGGTGAGCGGGGTGGGCGGCGGAGCCCGGGCTGGAGCCCGGGGCGGGTCGAGCCCCGTTCGGGGACAGCTGCAGCCGGACGGGGTGGCGGGGTGCTGCGGCGGGCGGTCCAGAAGCGCTGCCTGGTTTCTGAGCTTTTCCCGAGACTTCGGCTAATTCATTTATGCGATTTTATTTTATAATTTAGAAAACCTACCTTCAAGTTCAGGAACTTCATGGTTTTCCAGTCACTTCTTAGGGTGCCAGGTGAAGTGGGAGTAAGGGAACAGTAGACAGAAAGAAAAGGAAAATGGATGCAGGTGACTGTCAGGAATACTGAGTCGTGTGCCATAGTTGCGGCGCGCCCGGGGACAGCTGGGGTTGGCCTCGGTCCGCAGCAGCCACCCAGACCGGACCACAGACGCTGGGGAAGCAGGTTCAGCATCCGTGCACAGCCGGCGAGGTCAGAGGGGTGGATGGGTGTCTGCCCAGGCAAAGAGCACGTTAGTGAAAGCTGACTTCTGCTGCACCTCAGGGATCCGTAATAAAGTGACTTGCTGAAGTAACATAAAAGCAAATACCTGTGGTGGAGGAGTTTTGAACTACCAATAGTTATCCAGGAAAAGCTAGAGAAATCATACAAGTCCAGCGGCATGAAGTGAGACATTTACTGGAAGTGATGTGTCAGGGCTTTCCTTTCTTGCCTCAATCATACTCTACACAAAGTATGAGTCTCTGCATTTTCAGAGCTTAAGTCACGTGTCTGTCATCAGTAAACTTACCTCTGCAAACACTCGTTTTGAAGAGCTGCTGTCAACGAGGAGGGTAAGGAAGCATTTCAGTGTTTGCAGCACAGGAATCTACAGGTACAGGTGCATTAGGCCACTTCTTTGAACTGCAGCGGCAGTGAACTCCCAGGCAGTAGACCCTGGGACATGAAGGTGCAGGCATACTGGCTCTGCCTGCCCTCTGGCTGCCCTGCTCTCAGAGCCCAGAGGTGGTGTAGCAGGGATCAGGCAAGTGGCAGCTGCCTGGAAGTGTGCATGTGATATACATTGCTTTCCCAACCCTAATTCTCAGCTATTTCAGGGAGAACTCACTGGAGTTTACAGTCAAAATATATTCACAGTGTGGTTATGTTGCTAATGAATACAGTTCACTTTGGGGTTTGGCAGGTTAAAATCGTTTGTTTAGAAACTAGGTAGTAAACTGTTTAAAGTGATTCAGAGGGTTATATCCATGCCCCTGCACAAAGCATCAGACCTGTTAAATACAAAAAAGGAATTTCAACTGCTGACAGAAGTGTGTATTATCTATTCCTATACAGGAGCAGCAAACAACCAGCAGAAATGTCAGTCTATCTCAGTATCTTGGAACTGTTCAGAATGTAAATTAAGATTTAAACCTTTCTCTTATGACACTGCTCCCAAAGAATAAATATAACTTCCACTCTTATTTTCTACATGTTTCCAAATTTCAATACCCCTTAGAAAGACTGTAGCACTCCCATATACTTTCTACTTAAAAAGAAAAAAAAGTTTGGGTTGTTTTTTTTTTTTTTTATTAGCATGTTGTTCCACTACTTGTGTAGTGTTTGACATACTAATTTGATCATACCAGAACATGAAAGTAGTTTGTTGAATGAAACCTCAATTTTGCAAGCAACTACGTGTTGCACTGAAGTAGAAGCAGTTGCAGAGATAGTCATGCAAAACAGCAATGGCCTACCTAGTTAAAAAACATCCAACTTTACCCTGTAAAACAAACCAGAAAACTGCATAGCACTCAGACACACACTGTAAAGGAATAGGCCATCTTAAGAGAGTGAAGTGTTATCTAAATATTTTAGTGCTTTCTAAATATCTAAATTACCTGATATGACTTACAGAGCAGGCACTGTTCTGGAAATTTAGAAGACGTACTTTTGAATACAAAACTCCTACATTACTGCACTGACCCTTCTTATTTCCCAGACAACTGATGCACATGTTTAAATTTATATATATAAGCAGACATAAAGTCATAGGGTGAACCAAGATACAAGTGAAAAGTATAAGGGCCACAATTCTGGAAACATTTGTCTGCTCATGTTTCTGCAGTTAACAGCCTTTATCTTTGAGAAAACTCAGGGAACAGAGAAACGCCAACAAGAAAACTGTATTGTGTTACAAAAGGAAAGGGGGAAGAGTTGCTAGATTTCTATATTTTTCCAGCTCTTACTCATCCTTAGCCACAGCATCATCAAAGTAAGGTGGGAGCTGTTAATGTTGCTCCAACACTCCCAAATTGTAGAGTATCTATTAGGTGTCTACTAATACAGTACTCCAAAAAAACAACATTAAAAAAACCCCAACCGATAAACAAACAAAATTACCAATGATGCATAACCCCACCCCACAATATATTGCCATAATTTCCACGTGAGTCAGATGAGATGTGAAATAGTAATGGATTGAATTTGGACAGTTACTAATCTAAAACACTAGAGAGTAACTGCGGCTTCTTCCTCTCACAGGCACTGAACACACACATCTCACTTGAAATCTAAGCTTCTAGCTGCGGAGAAATACTAAATTCCCATTCCTAGGCTTCAGAAAATGGAACTGGATTATTTTTGTCCTTCTCATAAACTATTTTAGAACACAAAATACTATTTTTATTGGTCATTTTGGTGCTATCAACTTCTGCTTTGGTGGGGAAAAAAAACAACCCACAACACTATGAAGAAGGAAGAACTGGAGGCTAAATTACATGAGTTTTCAAAGAAAGTAAAGGTCATGTCACTCTGCCTGGGAATAGAGATGAAAATCCGTTTTATAAGTCTCCTTAGCAGATGTCAGTTGGTGAAAGCATTTTGGAGGACTCTGTAGAGGGAGGAGGTAGAAAAGAGAGAAACCAAAACATTTGGGCTCATGATAATTTTTATGGATTCTGCTAAGGATAGATATCCCTGAATGACTGATTTTATTCCCGTTGACTGTGTAGTGCAATTTAAGTCTTCAGTTTAGATAGCACAACCATTTTTTATGTTAAGATTAGAAAGGTAGAAGAGAGCCTCTGTGAGTCATTTTAGGCTGACAACGCACAGCTGCTGTTTGAATGTACACATCATAAAAAAAGTACCTATCACCCCTGGCTATGTAAAAGCCCCTAAAGTGCTTCCTTTCCGTTATTAGCACTTGCTGCTCAGTGGCAACAAGCAAAGCAGTTAAGGAGTGCATAGAAAGCTAAATGACGACTTTTTTTCCTATAAGGCACACCAGCATTTTTATGTAACAAATGAATTGCTTTTAAGAGGGTGCAAATCCACGAGGAGAAAAGAGGTTTGAAAAAATTAGAGCATTGCTTTGAAAAATCTCTACCATTTTCTCATTATTCCTCTTATGGGAAGGTGGCATAAGATGGCCCTGTGAGCAGAACAGATGCTGGTGTTTGGTGCTGCTTAAAAGTCAAATTCTGAGAAGTGATCCCCACTTCTTGTAAGCATACCAGGAAGTTCTTCTCTGTGAGCGACCGTGGAGGGCTTCCATCAAAAAGTGTTTTACTTCTGTACCCTGCTCTGGGCAGCATAGCTTGTTTATGTAGAAGTATAAGCGAGAGATGGAGAGGTTTGTTCACATGAGGGAAGGCTGTGTCTGTGAACACATTGTGATTGCAGGCATTCAGTTAAGCACAAAAAAAATAAATCAGCTAAGTTTTACTGATAAGTAATTTAGAAAGACGTTTCCTTCTTTAATTATATCCTCTCTTCTGCAGGATTCTCAGGACGTTTTCTTTATTTGTGCATGCTTGGTGTTTTGCCAGTGTCGTTCTGTTTCTCTGCCTGCTGTGCTCAGGTACTGTTTGTGGGTGCAGTAGGGCTGTGGCAATCTTCACTCTCCCTCTTCTCTTTACTGTTGCACAGGTTCTGGGGTTTTTTTTCTGCTCCCCAAAATGGCTTGACTTCTCTGTTCCCAAAAGGGATATTTGGGAGCCAAAATCAGGACATAGTGTGTCTCTGTGGGCGCAGAGCTTTGCCAGGTGTGGCTGTGAGGGCCGCTGAGGAGGAGGGAGCCAGGTCCTTGCAGTGGGGAGAGTGTTGCCAAGCCAGGCCAGGTACCAGGGCATCGGCTGTGGTGTTCCAGCACGACAAGGAGCGGGTGGCAGGGCCAGTGCCACACTGCTTGATAGCCCCACTGAGTCACTATTCAGCCAGTAGCATGCGGAAATGGAGTCATTTCCCCACCAACTTCCTCACCTTACAAGTGGCCTTTGCATTGACCCAGCCACACCACCTGCCTTCAGTGCTGGAAGCCTTCTTGCGCTATCAGCTTTCCTGGGGCAGTCAAAGATCCATTGTGCAGCCTCAGGGCCTCCCTGCCCCAGTGACATCCTCACTTCTGGACCCTTCTGCTGGCTGAGGCCTCATGGCAGGCAGGTCGCTCATGGTGTCACAGTCGTTCAGCCGTGAGAGCTGGGACAGTCCCCACAGTGTTGTCTTGTGACCATCCCCTCC
This sequence comes from Actenoides hombroni, assembly GCA_024336885.1. NCBI lineage: Eukaryota > Metazoa > Chordata > Aves > Coraciiformes > Alcedinidae > Actenoides > Actenoides hombroni. The sequence goes on from WUAM01000287.1 coordinate 66,631,039, forward strand.
GTTGGCCCAGTCCAGCATGTGGCAGAGGAGCAATGGAGGTGCAGGGCTCCACCCTGCTTCAGAGAAAGCCAAACCAGACTATCCCTGATTACATTCTAGTAATTATTTTTTTAATCGGACTTTCTAGCCTACTTTTTAATAAGATGGTTCTCCTAGGCAAAAGGAAAACAAATGTTGCTAATTTGGCAGATTGATTTGATAGCTTCTGTGAAGGCCTTACATTAACCTTTTAACATCATTACACTGGGATTCTGAGAAGAGCACCCGTAAAGCTTTGGCAGTAAAGGAAGAGAACCAGAGTCTCATCCCAAATCTGGGTTCTTTACCCAGTGTGCAAGGAGCCGAAACACAGACAGAGTCAAGATATTTATTTCATTACTGCATGCTGATTTAAAATGTGAGTGACTCTGTGATTGGTAGGACTTTTAGTCTATGCAGTGCACCATTGGTATGAGGATTTGGCAGTTTTTTGTGTTCCACCTCATTCCCCACTCATCTCCTTTCTGAAAAAAGTACCCTATCACACCTCTCCTTCACAACTTGGCCTGTTCATTCATTTTGCCAAGGACAATAGCATTGCTCCACTTCTTCCAAGGCATCATTTTCTCACCTTCCTCAGTATCCCTCACAGTATCTGAGTCTTTTGTAAAATACGAAACAATATTTATTTTAATTAAAGAGGAGAAAGAACAGTGAACATAGAGCGCAGCTTAGATGTTAAGACTTCAAACCCTTCAAGACAAGGACTGTCTTATTTTTTCTGTAACAGCTTCACACAGATGGTAGCACACAAGTAAAATAAATTATGAAGATGTTCAAATCACTCCAAACTATCAGCAGAAACTGTGTTAAGTAAAGGCAGGCTGTCCTCAGGCTGTCCTGCATAATAATATTTCTAGGAGGGAATCTAGTTCATAGGATCATAGAATCATTAAAGTTGGAAATGACCTTCAACATCATCAAGTCCAGCCGTCTACTAAACATTATGAGGACCACCAAACCATGTCCTGAATTGCCACATCTAGACATTTTTTAAATACCTCCAGGGATGGTGATTCCACCACCTCCCCAGGCAGCCTGTTGCAATGCCTCACCACTCTCTCAGTGAAAAATTTTTCCTAATATCCAACCTAAACCTCTCCTTGTGCAACTTGAGCCTATTTCCCATGTCCTATCACTAGTTACCTGGAAGAAGAGACCAACACTCACCTCACTACAACCTTCCTTCAGGTAGTTGTAGAGAGCAATAAGGTCTCCTCTCAGCGTCCTTCTCTCCAGACTAAAAAACCCAGGTCCCTCGGACGCTCCTCATGAGACATTTTCTCCAGACCCTTCCCCAGCTTCGTTTCCCTTCTCTGAACTCGCTCCAGCGATGTCTTTTTCATACCGTGGCACCCAGAACTGAACTCAGTACTCAAGTTGTGGCCTCACCAGTGCCGAGTACAGGGGCACCATCACTTCTCTACTCCTGCTGGACACTCTGTTTCTGATCCAGGCCAGGTTGCCGTTGTCTTTCTTGGCCACCTGGGCACACTGCTGGCTCATGTTCAGCTGGCCACCCACCAGCATCCCTAAGGTCCTTTTCTGTCAGGCAGCTTTCCAGCCACTCCTTCCCAAACCTGTAGCATTGCCTGGGGTTGTTGTGACCCAAGTGCCAGACTCAGCACTTGGCCTTGTTACACCTCCAGCCAACAAGCATTACATAGCTACTACTGACTAGTAGCAGGAAAAAAAATCAAAACCAAGCACTATGCACTGTAACTTGACAGTACATTTAAAGAAATGAATCAAGGTGAAAATTAATTTGAAAGGAGAGTAATACTTCTTTGAGGAATATATAAGCATTATCTACGAAGGATAAAAATAATTGAGTTGGAAAACAAAGTGAAAATAAGATGATTTTAGAAATCAGGACTAAAACTTTTTCTTTTCTTTCTTCTGAGATGTATTAACACTGTTCAGTTAGCAAGTAATGGCAGGGTGGCAAGAAATTAAGAGAGATCTCGTGAGTTAAGGAAGGTCTGCATGGGAGATTGTTATTACTGGCTAAGAAAGGGCAAATTTAAGCACAGTGATCTGAGGCAGAGAAGCTCTTCAAGAAAATAATGGGAGTTAATTTGCTTTGCACTACAGTTAGACATATGAGGTCATCTGCTACAACTAGATACATGAGCCTATTCTCAAGTATTAATGTTCAAACAAGCAGTACCTGTAGTGGTAGGGTTGATAGCATTAAATCTGTGTTGTCATTGTCTGCTAATTCTTCTGAAATAATGAACAACTTTAATAAGGGGGTGAATATCAATGTGTTTAGCAATAGAGTAATAGTGCTGATGTAACTCTGAGCTAGTAGTAAAACACACCTACAGTTCCTGATGGTTTTTTGTATAATTTGCTATTCTTCTCTCCTAGGTGGTTGTCTTAATTACTGAAACACAGTGCAAAATTGATACTGAAGCTCTAATACACATAGCATCCAATAGATTAATTAGAAGAAGGATCATTGATAAAAGAGAAATAAAGTGTGACCGGAATGAATACAGTTCAGGTACTGAGTGTTGCAAGAAATGTGAGCGTGGTGAGTATCATAAGACTGTGTTGACAAACCATTAAAAGTGGAAATGACAACACACACAGTTGCTTTCTGCTAAGACAGCTAAGAAGCATGCTGTGGCTTCCTGCATACAATGCTTCATTAGAATGTATCTTTCTCTATTACAGGATGTCAGATACTTCAAAAGTATTCTTGGGCTCAGTGCACCCATAATTTTTCACTACATATAGTAGATCTCACATAAGATGCTTGTCACAAAAAAGCCAAGAATTACAAACACTTCTTAGAGGTTAAAAAAGTTCAAGCACAGACTTTTGCCTACAAGACTCCATATATTCATGTTGGGTTTTTTTTCAATTTTGCATGTACAGTTTTATTTTATGTGTTCTCTTTCAGTCCTAAACTGGAGGAAGAGGGGGGATAATCAGATCTTGTGTATACTACATTCCTGAAGAGCACATACGTATGCTTAAAGAATATACGTTCTGTCCATATTTGTAAATGGAAAAGTATTAGGGATTAACAAGAAAGTCTGCCATAGGTCGGAGAGCTGATGACTTCTGCCCCAAAGGTATTGCAAATCCTAATTCTTGTTTTTCTGTCTCTACAGGTTTTGTTAAAAATACTGCCTGCCCAAAAGATATTCATGAACACTGTAAGCCATGTGAAAATGGAAAGGAGTACATAGATCACGCCAATTATGCAGACGAGTGTTTGAGATGCTCCTCATGTGACAGCATATTTGGTACATCTGTAGAAATAAAAACTCTAGCAATGACTTTTTTTTGATACAGGATTAGACTGAAGTGTCCACAATCCCCAAATAGTGAGCAGCATGCAGATTCAAATGTTTTGGTGGTAGTACAAGAAGGAATTTATGACAAAGCCATACTTTATCTTCCAGTTTGCTTCCCTTAAGCATGAAGTAGTAGGAAGAAGAACAAGTTATGTTGGTCCATTATCTCTCCTTGTATCTGCGTTTGCTCTGCCAAAGCAGTCCTTGCAAAGCAGACCCTACAAAACCTGGTTAGAGTCAAGGAAGAAAAGCTCTCTCTTTTCTTTCTCCTCTATTTAAAAGAAGAGGGGTGTTGTAAGAAGCAGAGATGGGAGAATTCCCAATGGTTTCTTTCATAGTCTTTCATGTAGTTACTAATATTATTTAAAATTGATGGAGCTGGTAGTGATGTCTTTTATACATTCAAGATACTGTGTGGAATATAGGGTCAAATTACGAGACTATGAGGAATGCCTTACTGGGTCAGACTGGTGGTCCACCTACCCCAGTATTCTATGTTCAGCAGTGGAGGCAAAAGATGCTATTTAGAGAAGACACAAACGTGCCTGTCTACTTTCTGTGGTCTTTTCCCTGCAAGGTCTATCAGCATCCACAGCTGTGGGAAGGGACATTAGAAAGTCCACCCCTACCATTTTAGATTTATATATAAGCCCTTTGTGCATGAATCTGCTGAGGAACACCGGGTTCCAGAAATACCATCATAGGTTTATTTATTAAAAAAAAAAAAAAAAAAAGTCTATTAAACTAATCTCTTACCAGTTCCACCAGATGTCATGTAATTCTAGTATACTTGGATTTAGGGAATGATAGTTCTGCATTCCTCATATTCAAAATCTAGTTGGGTGGACAGAGAGACAGCTCTTAACTCTAGTTTGATTGTACTCAGATCACATGCTGGAATATTGATTTTTAGTGCTTTCCCCTTTCTTTAACCCCTCCATATGCATAGCAAATTCTCCTCTCATTAGCTACTATAATAAGCATTTTTGGATGGGTAATGAAGTTGAGTACAGCAAAACAATTCAGTATTTTGTACAGTGCCAGAGAGGAAACCATTGGTTAAACTGAAGGGGAAAAAAAAGGCTAATGGGGTGACTAGTCAGCATCCTGGCTTGTATCAGAAACAGTGTGTCCAGCAGGACTAGGGAAGTGATTGTCCCCCTGTACTCAGCACTGGTGAGGCTGCATCTCAAACATTGTGTTCAGTTTTGGGCACCTCCCTACAAGAAGGACATTGAGGTGCTGGGATATGTCGAAAGGGCAAGAAAGCTGGTGAGGGGTCTAGAGAACATGTCTTAGGAGGAACAGCTGAGGGAACTGGGGTTGTTTAGCATGGAGAAAAGAGGGATCCAAGGAGGCCTTATCACTTTATACAACTACCTGAAAGGAGGCCATAGCGAGGTGGGGGTCAGTCTCGTCCTGTCGCTTGTTACTTGGGAGAAAAGAGAAGACAGCCTCAAGTTGCACCATGGGAGGTTTAGATTGGATATTAGGAAAAATTTCTCCACAGAAAGGATTGTAAAGCACTGGAACAGGCTGCCCAGAGAAGTGGTGGACATCCCTGAAGGTATTTAAAATACATGTAGATGGAGTGCCGAGGGACATGGTTTAGTGGTGACCTGAAAGTGCTGCGTTAACAGTTGGATCTGATGATCTTAAGGGTCTCTTTGAACCAAAATGATTCTATAGCTCTATGATAATCACATTATCCCGTGGACAATAATGTAGTTGAAGAGAGCTCAGTAGAAGACATTAGGGCAGAAGCAACATTACCACTGAAGTTTCATGAGAATCATTCTTAGGATCATTCATATTTGGTATTTCTTTGAAAGGCTTCAGCACTGGTTGCACAGTGGAGCTTTATCGAATTGTGAAAGATAAGACGGTTTCCCATTACAGTAGGGCACTGACCATGACAACTCCCAAATTCACTTCTATTCCCATATGCCTATTAAAATAGCTTTCATAGTAGGTAGATACTTACAGTAATTTTTAATGCGGAAATAATTTTTCATAGATGGAGATAGCTTCATCATATACAGTAAAGGTAGCACAAAATTAATTTAAGCAGGGAATATGTTGGCTAAAAAGAGAGAGTGGAACTCCTCACTGTTGGAGGTCCTCAAGAAAAGATAAAAATTGTTATCTGTCAGGGAAAGTAAAGAACAAGTCTCTCACATCTTCTGAGCTTCCTTCTGGCTTTACACTTCTGAATGCTGAAAAAGCAGCTGACATTTGGCAGTGCCAAATGAATCCTCTTCTAGCAAGTGCTTTATCGTGTGATCATTTTTTTGAGCTCTTGGCCAGCAGAGGTCTCTTTGTCATCTCCTTATTTCCAGTACTCTGGCAGCAGGGCTCCTCAGAACAGCTATGTTGTTATTACAATTAAGCCTCACCAGTGGTAGAGCTAAAAGCACGTAAGTCTGACGGGAGCTTCTGAGCAGAAGTTTGCTTTTAAGGCCTGCTTTTTCAAACTAACAAACTTCATGAAATTTATTGTAGGTATGGAAGTTGCAAAGAACTGTACCTCAACACAAGACACAGTGTGCACCTGCACAAAGAACCATTTTTGCAATTCTTCTGAGCCATGTAGGCATTGCGATGCATGTACTATGTAAGTTTATGCCTTCAGCATTAAATATGCTATCACACTCTTTTCCAGCCAGTTTCAAAACAGAGGCTCAGGTAATGTATAACCTCAGGGAAAACACTAGTTTCCCTTTGCACTTAGCTTGCTGAGCTGACTTAGCTCAGGACTTAACTTGCATCCATGCAGCCTTTCCAAAGGCACACAGGAAAACTTGTGTACAATCACCAAGTCTGTACATACTTCTCAAAAAATGTAATGAAGTATCTGAGCTTTCCCGTTGTCTGTGTGACCTGCTGTTACATTTAGAAAATCATTTCCGCACCTTTTTCCACTCCCATACCTTTCCATACCATTTTCATACCCATTAAATTCCAAACTCCAACATCTTCATGTATGAAATAGCTAGCTGATGAAGTGTTAGAATATTTTGATTTGCTCTCTTGACAGAGTTTATAAAGAGATAAATCCCATAATAATTTTTGTTCACGTTTTCTGCAGATGTGAAAGCGGTGTAATTGAAAAACAGTGTACTCCAACTTCAGACACTGTGTGTGGAATAAAAGGTACTGTTTTAAAAGCTAGTGTGGTCATGACATCTGCTGTATTTTGAGAGGCTATGAGAACTGCACTGTTCTACACAGTAGCCCATAGTGATTCCTGACAGCTACGGGTATCATCTCTACCTGGCCCTGTGCTGACCTGTGGAGCACAATTGTTATTTTCCTTTGATCTCTGTGCAGATGTAGAAGCTATTACTCCTTTTTAGGGGCAACTCATGATAGGTAAGGCTTTAACAAAGTTAGTTTCTGCCATTAGGGAACAACAGAAAGGCTTTTATAATTTGATGCATTCTTGTTTAAAATTTAGAGGGTGTTTCTGTACTGCGTTTCTTGGCTTGACTTTCATGTAATGTTTCCAATGTTCCAACAGAAACAGGAATGCCATGGTGGGCCACTGCTTTGATAATTGTGTTAGCAGTACTATCACTAGCTGGACCAATATTCTGGTGTAAGTGACTCCTTATTCCTATCATACTCTTGATATGATATTCAGTCAGAGGCAATTTGATATTCTTGGAGGAGAGATTCTCTGTCCTGGATTTTAAAATTTTATTTTATTTTTTTTTTTGTCTCAGACACAAGAAAACAGAAACGTCATACTGTCGCAGAGAACCTAGGTGAAGTAGTCTGCAAACAGGAGGCCTCCTATGTAAGTATTGTTGCTTAAATCACAAAAGCTCAACTTCATGCAAGGAACTTTGTTCCCTTTAAATTACAGTGGGACTGCCCAAGCACATGTACGCCTCTGTTCTATGACATTAATGAAGTAAATTTCACCATGAGGACTCTCTGGGGAGAAGAGAAACCTTGCATTATTTCTTTGTGATTTGTTGACATGCTTCCTCAGTTCCATGACCAAGATCAAGACTTCATAAATCATCAGGCCTCCACTGACCCAAGGCAGCTGTCCTGATATATACTTTTAGGCAATAGCAACTGTGAGGCCATCCCCCAAGCTTACTAAAGTCAAAAGAGGTCTCTCTGTCTCATCTGATTCCCTTGCTCATAAAACAGGGCACATGGAGAAAACTAAAAGAAAATTACAAAAGTGTCATGAAATGCATTTATCCTCTTATACAAGGTTGTTGTTTTACAAAACTTGTTTCTACACATTTCTCTCTTGCTTCTCTTTTCAGGAGAATGTACCTTTCATATACACAGGTAAGAGACAAGTAATTTCTCAAAATTCAGTAGAAGAAAAAAAATACTGAAATGCAAATCTTACACTAAAAATAAAAAGGCTATTTTTGTGTAGGAGGAAATTACTAATTGACAACAGGTGAATTTCTGTTTTGCATGTGGTACAGACACTAGGAGGCAGCAAGCTGGATTTCAGGTATCATGGATAATTATGGTAATGGTGTAGTCCCACACCCAGCAGAGGGATCACGGAAACACAAACCTACCTTAAGTTCAAGGGCAAATCCACAGTAGTAACACACGATGGGAAAAGAGCATATGCTCCAAGGCTGTATCACAACAAAAGACCTGTCCTGTTCCAGAACCTTTCCCAACATTCTGAGTAAAACAGCTACATGAGGGATAACCAGACTTTAATGATAGAGAAGGACAGAACAGGTTACAGAGGGAACTGAGATTCTGTTTCAAGTGGTAGAAAGCAATATGGATGCAGCCCTAAATATTTGAATAACCTAGCATTTGGTAGGAACTTGTAAAAGTAGACCTGTTATATTTTGTAAAAAAATCACATATAAACCAGACTGAGTCGTGAATACCTGAAAATTAATCTGGTTTAGATAGGAAGTGTATCAACTCTGAGTGCAGGTGATAAAAACCCAGTAAGATATAAGTGCCAAGAGCATTGATGTCTTTTTATGCTTCTAGATGTTGACCTGAGCAACCACATTGCTGGTATCGTGGAGGAGATGACACTCCAAGATGTCAAGACATTTGTTCGTAATCACGAAGTACCAGAACCTGTCATAGACCAAACTGTTCGGGATTATTGTAATGATACATCTGAACAGAAGATTAAGCTGTTTCAAGTCTGGTATCAGAGACATGGGTTAAAAGGAGCCTATGGAACCCTAATAAGCAGCCTGAGAAAGTTAAAAATGTGTACTGCAGCTGATAAAATTGAGCAGAAGCTGAAGGCAGCTGTTTCTAGCTGTCAGGAAGTGGGGCAACCTTATAATGGTGACACTGAGCAAAGCAAAACCTGCACTGAGGAAGGTAAAAACTCTTACAATGATAGTGCTGAGCTGAGTAAAACCTGTTCCGGTAGTTTGGAAAGAACCACCACAGGAGTCAGTGGAAGTGATTTCTGACTGAATTAATATTTTTCTAATAATAGAAATAACAAGGTTTTAAATGCCATTTTCATTAGCAGTTCTCATTGATTCAAGAACGTTAATAAACAAGGAATCATGAAAATTTTTATAGCAGAATCTTTCCTTCAAACATTTTTTTTTTTTTTTAAAAAGAAGTTTGGGGTTTTGGGTTGTTAAGAACTGTGAGAAGTTTTATGGTTTATTCACTAAAAGGTACAATAATAAGAGTCCAGCTATAGGATTAACTTCAAGAATAAAGAAGTAGCAGACATTATTTGAAGAAAAGGTTTAGTCTAAATGTATGGTCCTGCATTACTTAATTCACGTTCTTTTGCCTCCATTAAAATTGTGGGATGTTGCATTTTTCAAAGTGAAAAGCCTGGTATCAAGAGTCTGTGAAGTGTACCAGGAAGAACACTTCAACAATAACAAAAACAAATTATAATATGCACCTGATTAAGTTTTAATAAAGGTGTTGCTATGCAATTAAATTCTATTCTGGTGTAAATGGGATTTCTCCCTTGTGTAAAAGCACCTGTGTGTGTGTATTTAGAGTTTTGTGTGTGTATTTAGAGTTTTGTGTGTGTGTGTGTGTGTATTTATATGTGTGTATATATGTTCAAGTTTTGTATGCAAAAGCGCCCAGTACTAAATAAAAATTAATAAAAATTATTATTTACCTTTTTCTCTGCAATGATTGCAAGCCTTTTGTAATGCTAAAAACCCTTCAAAGGGGTGTGAGCAGCACAGCAGAACTAATATTTTTGGAAGGCAAACTGCAGAAGCTATGGAGTCTCCATAAGCATGTGTGCAACGCTGGCTTTTCTAATTGTAGGTCTGATACAATGAAAACATCATTGTCATAAAAAAAATAAAAAAAAAAATAAATCCACAGAGTGCATGACTTCCCTCTTCCCTTTTTATCATGAAACCTGAAGATGTCATTTTTGGGTTTTCCCTTACTCAGTTTAGTAAATCATAAAAAGGGAGATCACTCTCCTGAAAAAAATCACCTTACCTTTCTTCCATCACAAAGCACAGAGGGCTCAGCTCCTGATTTCAAATAAGGATTAGCGCTGGCTGCTTTGCAGCAAGGCCTTTCCTTCTCACACACCCATTTATGCAAAGTATCACAAAATCTTTCAACAGAAGAGGAGATCTTGGGGGAAAGATTTGATTTTTCCAGGTCATGCAGTAAGCAGGATGACTTCCTTCTTTGGCTCTGCCATCAGTTCTCTAGAGAGAATTCACAGCCACTGTCAACATTGAGCCAAAACATGAGAAGACTTGCCAGGGCTTGCACCGACCTGCCAACCAGGGTGTGCTGGTGTGTGGGGTAGGGCCCAATTGCTGCCACCTGGCCCCAGAGGGGTGGAAAGAGCAGGGCAGGCCTGGCAGCAGGGTGCTGGGTGCTGGCAATCAAACCCTGGGCAGTGCCAGGCACCCACCCACAAACACATGGGGTTGCTCCAAAAGGGCACATTGCTGTGAGCAAGATGCCTGGGAGAGCAGGGTGCAGCTCTTCAAAAACAGCTAGAAATCTATGTATGGCATTAAGTAGGAGCCTGAAAGGAAAGGCAGGACTTAGCTTCAAATGCTCTAAGCTGTTCATAAACTTGACCAGTAGAAGGTCTGAAGGACAGAGAGCACATTTTGTTGCCAAGCCCAGACCCTGTTTACACTGTACAGCTCGTCTCCAGGTCTCAACCACATAAACAGAGATGCTAATCACTCAGAAAAACCTTTCACTCCACTTCAGAGCCTCTTGCCTCTAACCTCTCTGCATTTTCTAAGTGTCTAATCAGTCAGTTTGCCACTACTGCCAAAATCCCCACAATGTGCTGCTTTTCCAAGGAAAACCCTTAGGCTGCTGTAGCTGGATGGTTTAATAGCCATGCACCAGAGATGCTGTGACAGCATGTTGCTCATTGCCATGTTTCATGTATATAGGAGAATAAAATGTCTGCCTTTCACAAAAGCAGCATGGCAGTGGTGTAGTCTTTGCCATCTTTCCTAGGTTGCAGTTACGTAGAAGCACAGGGAGGGAGGGAGGGAGGGAGGGAAGCTCCATGCCCTCACAAGCTCAGGTAGACAGACTGCTCCCTGTACCGTGTTCCACCCAGGAAGGCATAAATGTAGCTTAAAGGTATGTTGGCAGGTGCCTGACTTGAACTTTGGCTTTTCTTGACTTCTGGCTTTATCTATCTCTCAAGAGTGAGGCATCTGGCTACAAGAAACTATGGTTATCCACCTCTCCAGGATTCTGTGGGTCAGTTAGTATAGCTGATCTGAACTAGGCAGATCTTTAAATTAAGACACCAAACCTCATAAATTTGTGGCAGTGAAACAGAATAAGAAAATTTTCTTTCATCACACTGGAATTCCCCAACCTCAATATAATGAGGATGGTTAAAAAAAAAAAAGTCCCTGAGCAATGAGTCATATTCTCCTTAGGAGATGTGTGCAAGGCTGAACGCAGACTGCCACTAACTCTAATGGTTAGTATACATCATGGTTATTTTTTTGTCTTAACTGGAACACTCTGCACCAAGTAAGAGGATTGACTATGTTGTGCGGTTGATTTTCCAAAGGAGTGAATATGTGCCTACATAGCACTCAGCAGTGCAGCATCGAGCTATCTGATCAAGCTGAAAGTACCTAGATCATAGACCAAAAGGGACTTAGTTCTGCTGACCCACAGTAACACAGCCAGCTTTCCATTGCCTCCTGCTCTGGCCTCATTTTCAAACTATGGTTGCACTGGAAAATGGTACCGAGCAGGTTATATTAACACTGTTTCCCCTTTGGCTCTCAGCTGTCATTCTCAGAAGTAAAGTCCATGCACAGTTTCATGCCGATAAGCAAGACAACTGCCATGGCCTTAGCTGCTCCCTGAAAAACAGTTCTTGTATCTTTACTCTATGGTCTGCACTTTGCACACTTCTGATGACCAGTTTCTTTCTCCCAAACAACAAGGCTGTGTTGTGAGCCATGTAAAATAACTCTTTTCTAAGCTTTAGGTAGGGGAAGAAAGAAAAAACTAGAAAACGAAAGTAACAAGTTACTTTGAAAAACAAAACTCTCCTGTTTTGTGGAAACCCAGCATCAGAAAAGCAAGCGGAAATGAAACCGAAACGTGCGCAGGGAATGACTTGGCACGTTTTGAAAAGCCGATTACAAAGGGGAAGCTCCCTCTTCAGGAAGCCAAAACCTTACAGAACACTTGCATTTGTTATTCAAATAGTAAAACCAGAACAACTGTTGTTTAAAAATAACAACAATAGAGTACAGAAATAAAAGGCCAGAATGATGATCCTACTTCAGTCCCCTGCAAATCGAAAATGACCACACGATTGAAGTGTCTGTGTGGAAATTCCACAGGCTGTTTTCTTGTGCTCACCCACCCCATCTGCTCACCCGAGCTGCAAACTGTACAATAGTTCCTGCTGTCCTGCAAGCAAACCAAACACCTGGGAGAAGACAGAAACAAGATCCCCATGACAGAGCGGCACCAGAGGAAAGCAGAAGAGGTTTGAGACGGTTCCAGTGTACCGGAGTGCTGCAATATCAAATAAATTATTTTTAAAGTTATGCTGCAGGCTGCCAGCCCTTGCAAAGACATGGCTGAGAAATGAAGTGCTGAATACAGTCTGAACTGTCTCTGCACAGATAGCATGACAAGCAGATTGAAGCGTGAGAGAGCTGTAGGCTTATTTCCTGTGTGGAGGAGAGCAAGGGAAAACAATACAAACTTCTGAGAAGAATAAAACTGTATTGGGAAAAGCCTTGGAGTTAGACAGATTTCTTTTTTTGATGCAAAATATAACCTCAAAACTCACATTCCTTTCTTACTGTTTGTCAATACTTTGATTCTGGACTTGAAAGGAAAGCTCGCAATTCTTGCTATCCCACTGCTAGCAAGAGAAAAAATGCCCACCATATGTATCTAGCCTCTAGTACAGAGCAGCGGTTGAAAATTATGAGGGATGTGGGAACAGTCACAAAACTTAATGTACAGTCAGTGTTTTCTGGAGAGTTTTTGGTGGTTTTAGTTCGAGTTCCTTCCCAAACTTGAAAGCAAGATTTTTAAGGCAGAGTGCTAGAGGGCCCTTTACCCATAGCTTTATACAGAGGTCTTTCTCCCCTAGTAAACCAGCAACTGTGACAAAGTGCTGTTTTCATAGCAGACAACCTAGCAGGGAATCAGCAAAAAATGTCTGTTATGGCAGGGATGCTGAAAAGAGGGTCCAGAACAAACACAGCAGAGGAATTAGTGATGGAAAGCAATGGCAGGAGAGTGCCAAAGGTGCAGTCCTTGGAGGGACAGCACTCAGCCTCCTGCACTTCAGGGGTCACGCAGCACATGGAGGTCACTGACCCTGCCTCCCATACATCTTCCCACAGTAGTGTCCATACAACTGGCTGTCCACAGTCAGTGGACCTGTATGTGTGTTGTTGGGATATGAACAATAAATGATGAGGCAGAAGTACCCAGTTTGATTTCCTTCATATTCGTCCTACAGTTACTGATGGAAGTCACACATTTTCCAGATTATCAGTATCTGAAGATTAACATTCTCTTTCTCGATCTTCTCCTGGTCCTTCCTTCCTTCATACTACATGAAGATCCCCCTCCAGACATATCTCTGGGATAGCTGAAGCTGCAGGAAACATTTTACAACACTCCTTTAACTGTTCTGATGAGTAGTCAGGCCTCTGACAAGCCAGTGTCCATCCCTGTGCTAGCTGTGCCCTGGCACCTCTACTTCTTTGGGTGGGGATGGCAGTTGTCACTGCAGTTGGTAGGGATGGACAGCCACGATCTGGGCTGTGCTCAAAGAGTCTTGAGCTTCAAGGTCTGTCTCTAAGACATGAGGATGACACCTATTCCTGGACTTTGGGGGCAGGGGAGCCACTAAGTTTATACCGGACAGTGACCCCTCACAGATCCAAGAATGGATAATTCGGTATTTTTGAACGTGTCAATCAAATATCTTCAGATTTAAATTCCTCTAAGCTTGTTTGAACTCTAAACAACCACTCTGGGTGGTGGAGGTGTTCCTTGGGGGGCAGAAGGGAGGTCACAGCCAGAGCCTGCCTCACCACTCCCAGAAAGCCCTTAGCAAGCACTGCATGCGGCCTGTCCCTGCCCTGCTCAGCAGGTGGCAGTCTGTGTCCGCGCAGCCCCACGCGTGTCCCCTCCTCCCGGTCCCGCCGCTCGCCCCCGGCCTGGCTTCGCAAGGCCGCACAGCCCGCCAGAGCTCCCTCCCCGCTGCCGCCTCTCCCGCCTGGCTCGCTTGCGGGGGAATTAACGATTCTCACAGGGAAAGGGCATTTTATAAACGAGCTCGAGTGCAAAGCAAGCGGCAGAATGGCTATGGCAAGGGCACAAAGCCTTGCCCCCGTAGAGCTGAGCCTGACATCAGGCTGAGCTGGTTCCAGCTCCAGTTTTACATGCGATCCCTCCAGTCATATTCCACGAGACTTAAAATGACACCTGCAATGTCATAAAATGTTGTGCAACAGCTTTTGTAACACTTCCCCCATTTGAGGAAGAGCACAGCTTGACTCCCTTCAACTAGCCCTAGGATTAAGTGACTCAAGGAAGTCCCACGTTGCAATGCCAAACTGCTGCAGCACAGCCAATGACTTGGCATCACCAGTTTAAAGTTTAATACCACATGGAAAAAAAGGTGTCATAACAAAACTTTAGGGCTGCAAACTGAACGCTCTGAAAGCTGCAATTGGCACTGTTAGCAAAGTACGTGCAACATTACCTGTGCCAACACAAATGTGCATTGCAATAAAGTCTTAATAACTGTTCATATATAAACCAGTTCAGAGTTAGCCATTCCCTTAATTGTTCCTTATGCAACTGCCAAGATACCAATCAAAGGTAGGCGTTAGCAGTGGCCGCAAGAGCCTAGGATAGATAGGATGGCTGTCCTGAAATTTGGCCCTCTGAGGAGTAGTCTTTGTATGACCATAATCAAGTGAAAAAGCAACTGGTGAAGATGGGGGAGGAGAAGGAGTGGGTGGTGACAGCTTAGAGGCTTTCTGGAGGAATTGGCTTCTGAATAATACCCCCCTAATTGCTACAACATGCTATTGTAAATAGTCTTGCCTTGTTTCTCTCCCAGGCTTGTCAGTTAGCCTATCATTTTAAATAACTATACATTAAATGCAGATTTGACTCCTGTTCTAGTTATAGAAATGTTGGGAATAGCCAAGTCAGGAAGCTTGCTTTTTTAATCTTATAAAATCTATGGCTGTTGCTTCCATCAGAAAAACTGGAACAACTATGAGTGCTTGAAAATCTATAATTCCCTACCATGAGACATCAGAGCTTGCAAAGTACTTTATGTATTATGCTTTTGGTTAGCTCTATTTATGTATCTTTAGCAAACAGCAGATCAGCAACTAGCTGTGCAAGATACACAGCTCCTTTACTGAGCTGACTTTCCTGACAAAACTCTTGTTGCAGGAGCTTTATTCAGATCTCCCTACAGCACTCACCCTACTGCACTACTGTTTCCCTGACATCAGGACTGCTGGTGTAGGGAACTTCCAAAGAGAAGCCCATAAATATGCTATAAGAAGAGCAATGAGTAATGTTACTGGATGAAACTTAAAGTTACATGGGCAGGTACTCTTAGGAATCCTTTAGGAAGTCCAGGTTAAGCAGTTTGTTCCAAGGTGCTTCCAAGGATTCCTGAGCTGAGGTCCCACTGCAAGGTACTTGGGGCTCAATGCCCATGGACTGCATGACAGAGTTACGTTTACCTGATGACCCAGGGAATATACCCTCCAGGGAAGAGCCAAAGAGATGCATAGAAAAATAACAGGGTTATTTCTCCTGTCATCACTGCTTGCCTTTACGACTTTAAGACTCTATTAATCTGCTGTCAGTGAAACATTTTAGTTTCTCTCTTTATTTGTAAATGAAAACAGATGAGTAAATTCATGAGTTGGAATTTGGGGGCTGGACACAAGATAAAAGCTCTGTTCTATGCAAGAGCCAGAGTCAAAACAGTCTCCGAGACCAGTTTTCTCCTCCCTCCTCCAAAGGCATTCCTGCACACATCACAATAAAAATGCACAGATCCTCCAGGAAATAGTTTTCAACATCCTCTAACTCATCCAAGTCCAAATCAACTACCAACAGAACGTGCAAAAGCATTTCTCAGAAAGAGATACTCCTACTTTTCTTCTCTCAGCTGTGGACCTATTCCAAAGAAAGATAGTCTTGTATTCATTTTTCACTTAAATAGAGGAAATGTTTCTTCCAAATGTGACTGAAAATGTTGTTGGTCACATTAAATCAATACATTATGTTTGCAGAGCAACCAGGTCCAAAAAATTTCAGTAAAAAAAAGAAAGCGTTAGAAGCCGTATGTAGTTCAAAATAGGACTTCGAGTGAAATCGTGCTCTATTTGGATTCGAGTTAGCAGCTGAAATCAAAGAGGCAAACTATTATCTCTAGAAAGCAAGAAGAATTTTTCTTTTCTAGGCAGCATTCCACCTGAGGATCTAACCAGTCATCAGCTTATACTCATTAGTTAACAAATCTGTGCAGACTTAGACACAACCTTAGTATAGATAAATCTATAGGGGAGTCCTTGACAGAGCCATAATGCAAAACAGACTTTTAAAATCTAAAAATACTATAACAGCCTTCTTGGAGCTAAAGGCATGGCTTAAAATTGGATGATTCCTATCTCTTTGGTGTCTTGCCACACTATCAAACACAGAAATGCAAGTCAGATGTTCTTCCTCATTCTTCCACTCTAACCCCATACTAATGGATGTTAACATTCACGTGAGATGTGGCAGGCCCTGGCTAGAATCCCAGTCTCTGATCTGGAACAGAAAATTGAATGCCCCCACGTCTGGGATATTTGAGGACATCTCTTTTCAGATCAGTCTTGTTGAAGCTGTTCCACTGTGTGTAATTAAATATTCACTGCTGTATAAGTTTGGAATTGATCTTCTCTGTTCCACAGCATGGCTAAACTATCAGGTTATTCACATTAGTTATCTAGTGGACTTCATGCCACAGGAAAGACAGCCAAGGAATTGTCCAGTTTGTGAATGCAGATAATGCACAGGGGCTCAGCAGCTCAGCATTGAGAACTTAATTGTAGACAAGTAACGTGCTGTGAAGGTAGTGTTACACTATGAAGTTTTTCACTTAGTCACACTGTGCTGTCCTTTGGGATTTTTTTTTGTTTGTTCTTTTTTTCCTAATAAGGTATCTGGGACTTTCTTCTTTGAGAATACAGTACTGTTTATAATATCAAACAGGAAATTAAGTCTTCTAGCTAAGGTGAAACCAAAGAATTTTTCCTGTTGAACAATGGATTCCAGAGAGAGTTGTTATTTTAAAAAAGGCTGGAAATTCCAGCCACCTTAAAATAGATACGTATAGTGCGTTTGCTTTAAAAAGGTACTGGTTATTTTCTGACACTCTTAAGACCACAAGAGACTGAAAGGTCATTTACACCAGTCCTTTGCCCTGAGGCAGGATTAACTGAAGTGTTTTTGTGCTATATCAGAAATGGAGACTCCAAAACTCTGCAGGTAGTTCATAATGATGTTTCACAATCTCTACTCCTAGAAGTTTGTCTTAATACTAAAATGAACCCTTGATATATTTTCAATCCTCTACATCTTGTCACACCCACTATGACATGGAAAAGAGATTGTTCCCTTCCTTTTTACAACAGCCTTCTATATATTTGAACATCATTATCATGCTTCCCAACTCATCTTTTTTGCTCCTTCAGGCTACACTGAAGGGCACATATTCTGCACACTGACAAGCATATAAAAATGAAAATAACATTTTTTTCTGCTTTTCTGCGTGATCACACTAGCATGATTAAGTATTCTAATTCAGTTACTCTTGAATTTTGCTTTGGTTATCTATCTTTGAAACTTGCTAATTAGTCCCCAAAGTAGAAGTGCATCTTTAGATGCATAAATTGCTGTGTACAGGGCATCTGACTCTCTCTTTCACATGACAGTATGTACGCTTAGAAGTATATAATGTCTAATCCCGGATTCTTTTTGAAAAACTTATGCTCAAAAAATTTCAATCTAATTCTGCTAAATCTCCTGTACTTATTACCAGCTCAGCAAAGGAAGCAGAATTTATGCAGGCAGTGCTTTAGTTCCACTCATGGTTGGCAGAAATATGATGGCTGAAATTAATTTCCTTGGCCCCTAACCAGGCAACATTTTCAAGCGTGAAGGTATTTTACACATGACTGAATCTGCTGTCACAACCAGACCTTGGCCTATTCTGGCTCTTTTTCACATATCCTCTAAATATTACTGTGTGAGAAGCCCCATGGAGTTGGGCTCTGTACAAAATCGTTGGGTATTACAATGCTTTGGATTTCATTTCCAGGGGAAACAGTGTTTTCATCAGGATGAAGTCAGTATTCACCTAGTTTAGATATATGATCTAAAAGAGCTCTGTGCATCTGTTTCCTTTATTCTGCTGTCATGCTAACAGTCTGCTGAGGAATTCTCTCTTTCCCAACTTATCTTTATTGTAACAAGTCCACAAATATGCAGTTTATTTCTTCAAGTTGATGCCTTCTTCTGTTTCTGTGTCAGGTCCTAAATGCATTTCTTAACTTTTATGGGATCATTAAACTACTAGCAATTTAGGAGTTATGACTTCAAAATTAGAAGAAAACAAAGTTAACATTTTGTGTTGACTGGAGTCATTTAACCATTGCCCCTTGCTTTAACACTTTTCTCAATTTTTAGATACAAGATACAGCCAGACCATTACCAGAAAAAATAATGTAACTGTGACTTGTCTAAAATTAATTATTTCCCAGAATTAGTCTTAAAAAATTACTTTTAACATAACTCTATGTTTTTTTGTGACTGCAGCTTTTTCTGAATCATTGTAATGACTTTGAGTCATTATAATTAATCACCTCTCTTCTCTGCTGTTGGGACCTTGCAGGCAGTCAAAAAAGGTTGCCAACTCATTATTTTAAGACAGAACTCCTGGCATGCCCTACTTCAGCTGCTGTCCTCACAGGGCAGCCAGCACACCACGCTCCACCGTATCATTACTCTGCTGGCAACAGCACAGTGGCACTAGTTATAAACAACAATAATAAATGAGACAGAAGAACAAATAAAATAAATAGAAATATCTTTAGATTCAAAATCAAAGATTTCTCTTGAAGATCAATAACAAATGGTCAACATCCTAGGAAAGAACCGCTTTGCTAGAGGGCTACCAGCAATCACGTAGCTAAAACACTGCCAGGACCTGGCACTTCAGTCACAACATTTATCACAAGCCAAAACACAGCCCAATTCAGCAAATCAATCAAGCACTGAATACAGCCAACATCTAAAAAGTCATTATGAGGACTTACAGGTGTCTCAATTTTAGATATGGTAGCATTTGGCAGAAGTTCATCTCAGCAGCCTCTCCGCACACCCAGTAACCTGCTAAAGTTCTGCATTTGTAGCTGCATTTAAACATCCATATTAAAACAAGTGGAGCACTACTATAAATGCACTGTAAATGTAGGCATATAGATATGTCATGTTTTGTCCTTTGAATGTAATCGCTTTATGTGGCCACAGTGGTACAGATGTGCGGAACACAAGCAACACATGTCAAAATTCACTTTCAGCTCCTAGAAACCTGTTGTTCCTTCTCATCTACACATCTGTTACTTTTAGTTATGCCAGATAACAAAAAACTAGAGGCACTTCATGAACGACAGCAACAAAGATGATGGTGCATCACAGATGCAAACACCTCCGCTGGTACCACAACACCAACCTAATTCCTTCCCATATCCCCCTGGGATTAACAGCACTAGTGACAGCCAGGCAGAGAGACAGCAGGTTTGTTTCTGGGTGCTCAAGACTCCATTATCATAGAGCAGATGTAGGACAGACTGTAGGAGACAGTCCTAATAGTTAGGAAGAACTGTAAATACATGGTAGGGACCCAGCTAGAAATCACAGCTGATTACATAGAGGGTGCAAGCAGGAACTTAAGATGAAGGAGGAAAGGACCTGGGCAGAAACAAGGCTGAGAAGGAGACGGATACAGGAGAGAGGAGTCACAACAGGTTCCCAAAACAGTCCTGTATTTTCACAGAAGTACAAACTGCTGTTGCTTGCAGATTGGAAGTGTTGACTAAACAGAAACAGGAGTTTGTGCAGGCACCATACTACAACCCCACCCCAATCCCGCACCCCAGATTCACTGGTAGACACTACCCAAACTTGCCTTAACATCAGAGCCAAAACCCAGCAATTTGACCTCCTCTGGAAAAGTCTCCTGTATATCTAAACTACTATCTTCCTCAAGGTGAGTATTCCCCAGGGATTGCCCTGAGGGCCACCTTCCACTAGACCAGGCTGCTCAAAGCCCCATCTAAGCTGGCCTTGAACATTTCCAGGGAGGGAGCATCCACAGCTTCTCTAAGCAACCTGTTCCAGTGCCTCACCATTGTTACCATAAAGAATTTGTTCCTTACATCTAACCTAAATCTACCCTCTTTCAGTTTAAAGCTATTACACCTTGTCCTATCACTATGTGCCCTTGTAAAAAGTCCCTGCCCAGCTAAACACAGGTAATTTTGGATATCTAGCTATAGTCTAAGAAAATGCTTCCTTGTTTACAAGAGGCACAAAATCAGGACTAAACTTATTAAAAGGAAGAGTCTTTTGAAAATTAATAGATTGAATTGTCATCACATTTAGATGCCTGGCATAACTCATTCATTTCAATAGAATTACTTTTAATTTCTACCAGTGTAAGTTAGGTGGAATTGTTATAGGATGATGTCTCCTTATCAGAGGACTCAAACTAGATCCTCCAGACAGCTGGTATCACCTAATGACTACTTATGACATTATGCAATGGCTGCAGAAACTTTCAGTTCCATTCATGTGTGGAAAAAATAAAAATAGAGAACTTAAGAAGACTTTGGTTTTGAGACGTGTAGGAAAAAGCCCAAGCCAAAAGCTGTAGTGTGTTGCATCATGGTACCTCACAGGAAGAGAACTTCCTATTACATAATATAGAAGGAGAAAAGAAAAGGAAATATAATACATACAAATTTGATACTTAATATGGTGTTGACCTGAAATAATGTCAGAACCTACATTTAAATAGAAAGGTATATTGGGGGTTGAGTTTACTAATTGGATAAGTATCACTATTCAGTTTTCCCATTTTTTTAGTATTATATTTTAAAAGAAACAGCATAAAGATTTAACCATCTTTCAGAAAGCTAGACAGTTTAAACAGCTTCAGACATACTATTTCAAGTGGAAGATAAAACTTCTGCATGACAATGTGACAGTGGCTCCACATAGGCTACAGCTGCAAAAATTTGGTTTTCCTCTTTTACTGTTAAATGAAGGTGTCAAAAATAATAGCCAAACTGCATATATGACCACATATCTTCCTCACTATCTTTCAGCTACCTATTCTTAAACCTTGAGCTATCTCTTTTCTTGGATTGTCCTTGAATTTCTGTTATGGCCTCCAGCATTCCCAGTGTTGAGGAGAGAAATGCACCAAAACATCTAAGCTTTCTTGGTCAATGTTACTTAAAGGTCACCTTAAAACCCACAAAGTCCTATGCTAACCTTGTGCCTCTTCCCTAAGGTGCAGCTGCCTCGTCCTCTGTTTCCTTGCCACACCACTCTTGAGAGAGCAAGAGCGATGTCCCTGTACAGCACTGCATAGCACAGCAGTGCCCAGCCAGTTCCCTCAGCCCCCTCCAGTAAGCCACACACACAGCTATCCTTTGTCACATTACTGCACTGGCTGCACTTGGGATGGCACAGACTATTTCTGCAAGAATAGCGGGTCTGCTGCTGTTGCAGAAAACTGGATTTGTTGCACCCACATGCACAGACTGGGTGTGCAATGCACCACACAGTCAACATCACGCTTCTTGAAAACACTGAGATACTGTTCAGGCATGGTGCAGCCACCCAGTGAAGCATGTGCGTGCTTGGAGAGGACACCAACAAGGAACAGGCTGCCACTGCCAGAATAATTGGTGCAAGTTACTACCAGCCACTTTCTTCCTCAGGAGTAACCTGAGAGCACACAGGGACTGAGACAAAGAATTGTTCTGGCAGCAGAAATACTTTGAATCTGGCCACCTTTAGCTCCTCAGCCCAACACATTTTATATATGCCCATCTTTTTCTAACATGGAAATCACCATGTGCACTTCAGGATGACAGACAAGGAGACAGTTCCCAGCTTTGTTCCCACAGCCTGCTATCATAAACAGGGGCAAACAGCATGAAAAATGTTGGATGCTTTGCCTTGTCTCTAGGGCATCTGCTTCTCACCTGGCAGCGGTGCATCCTTGCCAAGGATCCTGTTCGGCACAGAAACTTTCCACTGCTCTTGCAAGACTGCACCTAGAAGAAGAGGAATTTTATCAGCCTTTTCTTGAGGTTTTTAACTTTCTCTCTTTGTCACAGGTATATTCTAGAACAGTAACTAGAACAGAAAAGCTGTGGGCTTAGTACAAAATACAGTGCTATATATTAGCACATTGCATCCAGCACTTGATTACTCCCTAGCATCTATCCTTACTGAGGAAAATACCCTGGATTTCAAGCACCTTTGTGGAGCATTTCTAGATGTTTGTTTTTCCACTGTCACAGCCTACTGTGCTTCTTTGTTCTCTCCCCCTAGAGAAAGGCAGTTACTCTCTGTGCCTGACAAATTTACCACGACATGTGCCACCAATGCATCTCCCAAAAGACACTTTACAAAAGGAGCTTATTGCCAGCACTGTTGTCCAGAGGGAGTGTGCCATCGAAGAAACAATAGAATGTTTCCAACAATGTCATGACTGTCCTGTTTCCTGCCTTTTCAGTAAAGCAGTCTTAAGAGGTTTGCATTAAGTGGGAGCAATAAGGCTAACACCAGTGAGATGAAATAAAAGACAGGATAAATCTGTGGAGCAGCGGAATTTGATGGCATCACCTGAAACAGGGACAAGGCAAGCATGCTGGAAACAGATGAGGAGAAAGTGACTTTGAGTAAACAGCAAAAGACAAACAATTTTGTCATGTTTCTCTGGCAGTAGCTAGCAGAGATGCTGTAGAAATGCACAGGTCTGCAAACAGGAGACTATTCTATGTAGACTTCTCTGCTGTCCTGATAAAAAAAACTCTGAGATGCTGCATGTTATCATTTTGCCAATGAGATGCAGCAGCACTAGGCATGTTTATCCTGTTTTCCATCATTATTTCATGAGAGGGGAAGATATGGATCTCAGCCAAAGCTCCACCACAGCTCATCTGACCAGTAGCACATCTTCCTCTTCCTCAAAAGGATGCAAGAAGGATCTTCCCTCTCTGTCCCTTAAAAACCAAACATATGGTCACTCTAACCAGTGCTAGCTAAGTCCCTCTATCTTCCCACTTTACCATTTCTCACTTCCCCTCCAAAGCAAGGTTTTGTAATTGTCTGTGTGTTCCACAGTGCTGGTGGTATAGGCTCTTCCACCCTCAGATATTCCACTTGATGTGGCCAAAAAGGAAAGAGAAGTAAGACACAATGTTGCACACAGGATCAGTGTAGGTCTCATGTATTGCCTCTTCCTCTGAACACGGCATGACGTACTGGCCGCAGTTTCCAGGAGTGTTTATATGGAAGTGGTTTGGTTTTGTCTGGCTGCTTGCTTGTCATTTGCTTTCTCTGTTTGTCTGTTTTCACCACTCTAAATTCTCATCCTAAGCAAAAATTTTATTGCAGTGGTGTGCAGATCTTTTTCTGACCACTATAAAACCATGCACAGGCTGCACCCCTTTCTTCTGTACTCTGAGCTCTCTAAGAGCCAGATGCAAGTATGAACATTAACAGAGTACAGCAGGGTGTCATCTCAATGTTACAGGAAGTTATTGTTTGGTTTGGATTTTTAAAGTGACCTTGCATAAGGCCATTGAAAAATCAGGGAACAGTTGCTTTATTCCCTCCCTCCACATGCTAAACAAGACCTCCTCTTCCATCTTCTTGCAGGGTGTGCCAGCTCCCTGCACCTGGATGCCATGCACCCAGAGGATGCTGCCAGAGCCCCTGGCATGGCAAGCCCCGCACAAGGCTGCTCACTATGAAGGTGCCAGGTACCACTCTGGCACTGCTGCACCCACACAGCTTCGGTTCAGTGACTTAGCAAGGAGCTGACAACAAAACCCTGCACCACAGATGCGGTTTCCATCAATTCCCTTACCTTTCCTCGCACTTCAGGCTGGAGTTGTCCTCCCACCATAGGCTGGGGTACTAATACCTCCCCAAGGATCACAGGCAGCTGGTGCCTGCCTTAAAGCACAGACTTTCCCCTCACTGACCCAGAGGATCTGTGGCTGCCAAAGCAGCAGTAGACCTACACCTGTACACATAGAATGTGAAAGAACATACCTATATAGGGATCACTTAAAAAAAATAAATCATACATAGTGATTACAAAGTAATTATATGCAGATTTTACTCTCATTTGTATTTTTGAGCTCACAGTGAAATCACTAAGACCTTCCCAGCAAGCAAGAGCAGAAATAAGCCCAAAACCAATTCAAAGTTTTCAAAATTCAGAAAAATCTTAATACCCAGCTGGTTAGATGGGAGAAGCTCTGCTGAATTCAATACATCCACACCAATGCACGAGAATATTTGCTGCCTATATGGCTTACGCCTGTGAGCTGGCACCTATCTCAACCATCAGAATCTAAATGTGAATGTTCTCAGCAGTGACTGGACAGAAAGTTTTAGTTCTTAACACCACAATGAACAGATCAAACCCAGTGATCCCTACAAAAGCTGCAACAAGCAATCATGGAGGCTTAGGCCTTCATGTTGTAGAGATGTTTTCCTTTCTCAGAGACTCTCTTAAGGACAATTTTTGGTGGCACATTAACAGAATGAATTTCTTTATTGATTAATGTAGCAATTAATCTTCTGTGCTGTTTTTTTCTCGTATATGAAACTCATATAGAGTAAGAACAGTTCCCGAGGGGGAAAAAAATAAACCAACCAAACAACAAAAAACCCAAACCTAATCCTTGTTGCAAAGTTAGCACCATCTAAAATTCTGTGTCTGCTTACAGTTAATAGGGAAATGATCAGAACATTTGGTCAAAGGTCAGGAAGGAGCAAGAGCTACTCAGGAGCTTTGCCATAGCAAATTAATAGATTCAAATGGAAATGTGACTGGAAAATATGTTTTCGATCTCAACTAAAATCACCTGACCAGGAAGTCTCATCAGAAACAGAAGCCAAAACAAACAGCCAGGGGAGTCTGATCCTGTATACACTGAATTCAGTGGGATTATTTCCGGTAGGTTCCCCAGAAGTAGAAATAGATCAAATCTACCTTGACTAATTTTAAGCAAAAATAAAATATATTCAGTGAAGAATCATTGTTTTAATAGAATGCCTTAAATTTTACTTATTTTCACAGAACTTGATTGTGTTTTTCACTTTTGATTAAGCCTGTGGGAGAGAAATTTTCATCTCCCCTACTCTACCAAAAGGCAAAAAAACCCTCCCAGTTTTGCACTGGTGAGGATTCCCTCAACAGTGGCCCCTTGGAGCACAGCCATAGGGTAGGGAAGTTCATTTGTACAGCAGACTATATAACAAAATGTCCAGGTTTTATTCTGAACCATAATTAATTCAGTCATCATTTAGATAAACAACCAATTCTGCTGAAATACACCCAAGCCTCCTCCACCTTCCAGAAGAGTATGAACGGGGCTTACACAGCCCACAGCTCACCGAACCTGAAGTTTTGTATTGCATACCTGAGAGGCACAGCCCAGAAATTTACCTTTACACTTTCCCGAAACTATTGTGCAGCCAGGGTCATTTAAGGGTCTGCAAATGCTAGCACAGGTAACAAGTTGGCAGGCTCCTTAGGTTTTAATCTTACAATATAGTTTTCAAAATTTTGTCTCAGCAAGGTCCCTCTGTACATACATACCATTCAAATTATAAAGAGCTACATATATTTTTCTTCGAAGATACCCTTAATGCTGTCTAAGTTAGCTGGCAACAACATCAATAACGTTACGTGAGGGCGATGCAGTTGCCTGGTTGCCAACAGAAAATTCATTCGGCATTAGCTATCATTCTGTCGTCAAATGGTGAAACTTCTCCTCAATTTCTATTCAGCCTCTCCAAAGGGAATGTGCCTGTGGTCTCAACAAGTGCTCTGTGTGCTGTTTCTGGTCCATGGAGACATCCATAGATCTTCTGGGCATGTAAATGTACATTTATAAGATAAGGACCTATGGATCATACAGCAGAGAAATAAACAGATGCTAAAAAAAGCTACTCAGAAAAATATGTGGAATAGGAAATAATTTCTACATGTCACATTGCCTTTTCAGTGACCACTACCAGAAAACTTTTAATCAGTGTTTCATTTTTGTTAATCTCATGCATGTGCAATAAGCAGCACAGAGGACTGAAACCAGTTATGAAGAGAAGCCAACAGAATCCCTGTGGATTCAGAGTTTTCCCCAGGGCTAAGTTAGAGTTATATAAAAGATTGTAGTCTGGCTTCTTTCACTTTACACAAATTAAATCCAGTCAAATAGCAGCAATAGGCTCCTTAACCTCAAAGGAAAACATCAAGAGATAAGAGCGAACAGACTTTAAGAATGACCATGCTTACACTGCTCATGAAGAGATCAATCTTGTGGCTGCGTTCCCAAGGCAAGGGCTTCTGGGGATAGAGAAGTTCCATGAAGTGACCTTTAGCTTCTTGATTCCTGGAAAGAGAAAAAGGGAAAAGTCGGCAGACCTTTCCAACACTGATGTTCCCTTCTCTTTATAACAAAGATTTAAGGATTCTTGCTTTCCTGCAGATGAGAGTTCCTTAGTAGTTAGAGGCCTCCCCAGATGCAGAAAGGCAGAATACCCTGTGCCACTTGCATGGCCAGGGCAGCTGTTCCTGCAGCCCATAGCTGCGACCTACACAAGAGGTTTATAGCGAGAAGTACTTAGCCATTGCCACAGGTAAGCAGCTCTCAAATGCTGCTGCCTGCTTCGGTGGAGAAAGCTCTCCAAAGCACGCTTTGAACGGACTACAGAATTCCCCGCATCACTTCCTCTGCTCCACTCTGCCTCCCTTTCCTCCCATCACAGGGCAGTAAAACTGTCACATTCAACACAGAGGTTTATGTGGTCACACTGCTGGTGTATGGCACTTTGTCTGTCTTTCCTGCCAGTGTCTCCTTTTCCCAATGGCTTTACATTCTCTGACCAATTTCAAGCAAATAGGATACCAGCCAAAGAAAAGACGTTTTTCAGATTGCAGAAAACCAGACAAGATGGAAAATTTCTAATGAAGAAAGGGCTACAGTGTAGTGACACTTAGATTAGACATTAGGGAATCCAGGCACAAGCTGTGACTTGGCAAGACCGTCATGCCATTAACGCTGCTGCTTGTGCAACACTTTAACAGTCATGCCCTCAGGAGCATTCAGTCCTGTCATTATCTGGGGAAAGTGGGTATGTCATCAGCACAGGAAGTCAAAATCAGTTATTTAACTGCACAGTGTTTTCTCACCTGGAGAAACTGGCTCTCTTTATGCCGTCAACAGATTTGCTTGACAGTGGCCAAAGGCAGGGTAAGAAGCTATTGGGAAAAGGAAGGGAATAGATAGAATCATCTAGGTTGGAAAAAGCCCTTAAGACCATCAAGTCCAACCATTATAGCAGACAACTGTATCAGTCACCAACATAATTCTGTTTAGACAAAGATTACCAAAATATTAGAAAAGTAACTGGCAAAAAATGAAGCTATTTCTAGAAGTGGCTAGAAATGTTTACTTATGAATCAGCTTCTGTAAACACAGAGTTTTCTCAGAACCTGAATATAATGAAGAAGCTAAAATTTTCAGGGCAGTAGAAGTTTCTTATGCAAGCAGAAGATTTTCAAAATTTCTGTTTTAAACATGGCAGCATTAGGGAAAAGTAATACATTGTATGAGAAATCTTCGACTGCACTCTGTAGAAAACATCTTTCTGCTTGTCTGGCTCTTGTCTTCCTCTAATCAAATGCATAATCAGATCTTTTGTAAGGAAGTCTGTGTCAAGGATAGTCTATAATGATTTAGTAAAAACTCAGTAGCAGTGTGGTTATCCACCACCACATCACGGTCATTCCAGCATCTGTAGAAAAGTTCATATTATGGTTTTGGAACACAATGCTTTGGTAGCAATAGTACCATAAAGTAGTCTTGCTCAGGCCTGTCAGCCACTTACTACCGGCACACTGGCCCCCACCACTGTACCAGACCATGTCAAGGAACAGATCTGACTTTTTAAAAAACAAAGTAAAGGTGACCCTTTTTCTTTTTTTCCTCACAATTGTTTTTCCAAGGGATCAACTTCCTGATGTGGCTTGCAGGATAGCTGGGCAAACCTTAGGACCAATGCTTCTGAAAGAGCAGCAACATGCTGCAGGTGCCAGGGGTCTGGAGCTGGAGCAAGAACATCTTTGCTGATAGGACATTCAGGACTTCCTGCTGTAAAACCACAGCCTCAGGCTGTGGCTTCACTGTATGCAAAAGCCCACCGTGGCCTTCTATTGCCTGATAGGGCGTGCCAAGGGCAGATCAAACAAACTGGTGATCCTTTCTAGAAACATCCCCACATCTCCAAAATGTTTTGCCAGTTTGCAGCTGTGCCCCCAGGATTTAATGCAGCAGGTGCTGCCTGTGTGACCATAGGCTACCCTGTATGTATTTCCAGCGACCCATTCTTTCCCCCTGAGGCCTTCTGCTCTTCTTTAAATGCAGGTATAGGCCCTGTGTTTCCATTTCAATTTTTCACCCGATTTCTAGTTGTTTACACACAGATCTTGACCTCAAAACTCTTCTTTCAAAGTGAGATTGATTAATTACTTGCTTCAGTCCCTCTCCAGCCCCTGGTTTTGTGGCCAGCATACTATGTGACAACATAATATCATCACCTAGCCAGAACCCCTCCCTCTGCTCTGCAGAGGCTAATCCTTTTGTTGGAACTCATCCTACACTACCAGTCCCATACGGGAACTCGGTGGAGCTGGTGGACCTGTTAGCCCTGTGGCAGGACTCCTCTGGGGGGGGTGGGGCCTCAGTGAGATGGAGTCACACAAGTGGCTCAGCCTGTGCTCCAAAGGGGGCTGGCAAAGAGCACAGCCCAAGGTGGGGTTGGGGTGCAGGACAGCATGGGATGCCAGGGAATGGTTGCACACAGGGAAAGCCATCTTGCCCGTATTCCTGGGAGCTTATCCACATCCTGAGTGGGACTGTATGTCCTGAAGAGGCCCCAGAGATTTCAGAGGAGAATCCTAGGGCTTTCCTGCACTCAGGGATAGTTTGTCTACCTAGGAGGAGGGGGAAGAATTTATGCAGGAGAACTGGGAGGGCGGAAGAAATCCCTCAAAGATAAAAACAGGACTTTGGGAAGTCAGAATAACCTCAGTTCTCCAGTAACTCCAGGAGATAACTAAAAAGCAAGGTAAGCTGCTACTGGGCTAGTAGAAAGTTCGTCCTTTGCGCCTATTTTTGTTTTTCATTACTGTCTAGCTTTACAGGTGGAAACAGTTCACACAGGGAGTGTTGCTGCTCCCCTCTTCTAGCCTGCTCTGATCTGAGGCTCTTTGCCTCTGTGCCTGCTTAGCTTCTAGACCAGTGTCACATCAACGTGGAGCAGGACCCAGACCCATATCCCTCTCACCATGCCTTGCCAGCAGCCTTCTTCTTGCACCAAACAGGTGCATGCTGGAACATAGGAGGTTCCACATAAATATGAGAAAAAACTTCTTCACGGTGAGGCTAACAGAACACTGGAATGGGCTGCCCAGAGAGGTTATGGGGTCTCCTTCTCTGGAGGCATTCAAAACCTGCCTGGACACATTCCTGCGTGACCTGGTCTAGATGGTCCTGCTCCAGCAGGGGGGTTGGACTAGATGATCTTTCGAGGTCCCTTCCAATCCCTAACATTCTGTGATTCTTCCCCGCTGTGCGTGCGCACTCCTCCAGTTGCATGCTACTGGCTTCCACTGCCAGCTGGGTTAGCTTTTTTGGGAATAGATGCCACCATAACACAGACGCAGCCCCAGCAGCAGCTCACTGAGCAGTAGTTAATGACAAAGATGCAGTATATACCAGGACAGCAGACTCTCATCAACCCTCTGGGCACACTACCCTGCTCATGTGGCCTGGACACATCTGTTCTTGTCTTGGGCAAATGCTGACATGGATGGGTGTTGTATTAAGAGAGCCTGTAAAAAGATGCTTGTGGAACCTTCTTTCTCCATTTAATCTGACTCCCCTATCATCAACCCCTTTTTATCAGTCCATCCTATGCACACAAAAGGTCTATGCCAAGGATCACAGTACTGCTAAAGCTACAATGAAATCATGCATGTTCCAGAAAAGCAGCATTCACTTTCCTCCAAGCATACTCTGCACAGGATCAGGACTGCTCAGAACTGTTCAGTAAGTCAAAAGATGGCCCAAGCAGAGAATTGCAGCACTATAAGCTAATGAAGTAGAATGAAGAGCTGATGGGGAGAAAATGACAGATTTTATTTTCTCAGTTCAGGAGTACTGACATCCTCAGCTAAAGCTGAACAACCACTAGGCTAACCTACGGCCACAGAACCCAAGCACAGAGAATTGACTGGAAGCCACCCTCTCAGACCATGATGTGGACTGAATCATTCTGTGGCTGCTGTAAATCAGAACCACATGACAAGTGCCCTGAGGTCTTGCACACAAGCATGGGGCAAGACCATGTAGTGACATGTAGTGTAGTGATAATCATAGAATGGTAGGGGTTGGAAGGGACCTCTGGAGATCATCGAGTCCAACCCCCTGCCAGCACAGGAACACCCAGCGCAGGCCACACAGGAACAGATCCAGGCGGGTCTTGGAAGTGTCTAGAGAAGGAAACTCCACAACCTCTCTGGGAAGCCTGTTCCAGGGCTCCGTCACTCTTACAGGAAAGAAGTTTTTCCTCATGTTGAGGTGGAACTTCCTGCGTTCCAGTTTGTGACCGTTGCTCCTCATCCTACCACAGAGCACCACTGAAAAGAGACTGGCCCCTTCTACTTCACATACACTCTTCAGATATTTGTAAACATTAGTAAGATTCCCTCTCAGGCTTCTCTTTTCCAGGCTAAACAGTCCCAGGTCTCTTAGCATTTCCTCATAAGAGAGATGCTCCGGTCCCTTCATCATTCTCATAGCTCTCCATTGGACTCCCACTAGTATTTTCCTGTCCCTCTTGAACCGGGGTGCCCAGAACTGGACACAATACTCCAGATGTGGTCTCACTAGTGCAGAGTAGAGGGGAGGAGAACCTGCCTCAGCCTGCTGGCCACACTCTTCTTTATGCACCCCAGGATACCATTGGCCTTCCTGGCCACAAAGGCACATTGCTGTTCCATGGATAACTTAGTGTCCACCAGGATGCCAAGGTCCATCTCCATGGGGTTGCTTTCCAGTGGATCTACCCCTAACCTGCAGATTGGTTTGATCCTTATTTAAACATCAGTCGTAGTTCCATCACATGTTATCTGGACCCTCCAGAAACTCTTGGAGATTTAAGGACACAGAAAGCTAAACAGAGTCACATTAGATGCACACAGTTAAAAAGAAAAGACCAGCTATCATCCCAGGCATATCCACCAGGTTAACAGATCCTCCAAAATCCTACCTGTACCCCTGCCTGGTACAGCTATCTCCACAGTATCTAAAATATGAGCACTAGCTCTCATTTCTACCTCTGCAGACACTATCTAATAATAAATGTCAGTTTCCAGGCTCTTCTCCACTCTCCCTCAGCAGACTGTGAATTCAGTATAATATTTACTGGCCATAGAAGCTCTCACTTGCTGCATTACCATAAACATTTCACGATGAAACAGCAAACCCTCTTTCCAGGTTTTGTTTTCTGCAGCTGACTGAGGTACCATATGGTGCTACAGCTACCTTGAGTTTTGGAACTGGAATTAGTGTTTGAGAAAGTGATGACAGCCAATTGCTTTCAGAGATCCCAGTTTTCCTTTTGTCTCCACAAATGTTACAGAATTCAATAACAAAGTTTGCTTTCCCAGCCCTACTTTCTCAAATGTTGTCCTTGAACTTGGCAGACATACACTGCAGGTATTTCAATATGTCCAAGAAACAAGCATAAGCTATTTGTTCTCAGTTGTTTAGGATTCCACTCTACCTGACAATATGGAGCAGTAAAACATCTTCTCTAGGCCTGGGTTTCTTCAACCATCTCTCTAACTGTGACCCTAATTTACCCATCTCCATACCAGAGATCAAGCACCTCAGTCATTACCAGACCTAAATAAAACACTTTCTGAAGCAGTCAGCTCTTTGTTTCTATAGCTTCCACCAGTAAAGCTTCCAGCTGCCCAAAACACTAAGCCTAACCCCAAACAACAAACTATCTCATAGGTATCCCTGCTGGCCATTGAACTTGGTGTAAACCATCCTTTCCCATTGGTACAAGTTCAAGCCCTGTCTTTACAGGCAGTACAAGCTTCCTCCTCATGTGAGCAAGACACACTTAAGGGTGGAGAGCTATACCAGTGTGAACTGGGCAGGGTCTTTTAGGAACATGTAGGTAATGGCAGCAGAGCCAACTCTCCAGGGTGGACTTTGAGAGGTAAGAGATTGGACAGGAAAGGGGCTAGCTCACATGATAACATCAATGTTAACTTTAGTCGAATGATGTAAGCACAGCGTCCTTCTGTTCATGGAAAGATGGAGAAAGAAATGCTATTCAGAATTTGTATGACAATAATTTCACTTCCTCATTAAGGCTCACATTGCTGATTACATTCTCCCATTATATTTGCTGAGCCAAGCTTTTGTACTGCACTTAAAAGAAAACTACTGAATGAGAGAACACGCGTGCCAGGAAACTTCCTGTCAAGTGGTTAATGAAAAAAGAACCCAAACAATGTCATTTCTGAGAGTCTTTTTTTTTTTTTTTTTAGGCGAGTTTGTACTACTTTTTGTTTCTTTACCTGACATATCTGGGACAGCAACAACAATTTTATGAGTATCTCCTAATGTTTTTCAGAGGCTAAGCTATAAAACATCTTTTTGATGTTTTTTGCTCTTACTAAATTTAGCTGTCAGTAAACTAATTCTCAGTAGGTTAACAATTAAAATAATTTAAAAGATCCGAAATCGATAATTGTTTTAAGTCTAACATTGCATTAAAAAAACAGTAGCTGTCACTTTCTAGTGATGAAATCTGGCATGCAGCCAACATGATCTGTATGAGGAT
>WUAM01000287.1:66671358-66693212 GCA_024336885.1 Actenoides hombroni
AAAACACTTAAGGTAACTTTTAACGCTCTGAGCAATTTCACTCCGCTTATGCTTTCCCAAATCAAACACAGCGAAAAAAAAAGCAATGAAATTAAACCTGGAAAGCCGCCCCCCCCCCCCCCCCTTTATATTTGCAAGTGGTACCTCAGTGCTGCGAACAAACACCACTTCCTTTTTCAGAATTTTGGGGGTACACAAAAGTACATTTAATTTTGGTTTTGTTCATTACTGGGGACCAGATGCTCCAGTGTAGTTCAGAAATCTCTCTTACAACTTCCATTGCTTTCTCTAAACTCTCATTTCTTCCCTCTGCTTTTTACTTCATCCTTGGTGAAAAAAAATGAAACAAAATTAGCCTTCTCAATCCACCTATATACTAAGTCCTTGTCATTTTCTACATTCCTATGAGTCAGTATTTTAAACACAGTCTATTTTCAGTAGATCTGAGCTTTTGTATGCCTTGCTTCCATTCCTCATTCCTTTTCCTTTATGTACCAGGCACACCCTGATAGTCAATTCCTACCCTCTACCTCTAAGTGTTGTTATCTGGCCTCATAATTTTAGCAGACAACTTAGACAGGAGTTTGTTGACAAGCTGTGATCTAATGTACATAAAACTGAAAAGGTAGTTAATATGTAATGCTAAAGGGAAATAAGTTAAAAGGCAATCTCCTAATAAAATCCCCTAAGAATGTGCCATGCTAGAGTGCCAGTGAACTGTAATGCAGACCATGGGCAAGCCTATTCAATAAAGGGATAGAAAAAAAAACTCCTGTAAAATAAGAGCTGCAATCCAACTGTTTATTTTATCCAGGTATGCTTAACTTTAAATCAGTCTCCTGTTTTTCCCCCTGTGTGCTTTCCAGAGCTAGCAACTGCTTCCCCAACTAACGCCACATAAACACTCCCAACTCATCAGTCATACAGCTTTAGATGTCACAGAAAGCCTTTGCTTCCACACTACAAACTGGCAGCTTTAGTAGAACTAACTAGAATGAGTACATTAATTAATGGACTTCCGCTTTTGACAACAAAGAGAAGAAACCCTCACTTAAGTAGCTCAGCAAATGGCTGGTTTAGGCTCAAAAATAATGAAGGAGCTATTTTGAAAGGAATAATGCAGTTCAGATATCTGTTGCTAAATAAGTAAGCAAAAATATTATTACTGTATGTGCACCTTCAATAAAGCTTTTAATTCCTCTTATTTTCCTGTCTCCTCACTTGAAGCTATACCTTTTGTCTACACAAAACCAAGGGAAGACTTGAAGAGAAGCCAGTCTCCAAGTCCTCATGTTCAGCCCACAGCTAAATCACAGCAGTTCTTTCTGTCTAAAACGTTTCCTACCCCAGCCAGCCAGACAAAAATCCTATCCACGTTCTCATCATGTCGAGTATTGCAACACACTTTTCTCAGAAGTTATCAAACAGTCTCGTCCTGCTCTGATCCACCTAGAAAGCAGCTGAAAAGATCAGCTCTCATCTTTTCCCCATTGGGTCCTTCCACTGTTGGTCCCCATATGAAACTGAAGCTCTTTATCTTCCCTTTCAAGGCCTTTCTGATTGCTGCTTACCTATCCATCTATTCAAAAAGATTAGCTCCCAGTGCCATTTAGCCTATTCATCACCACTGTTCTTCTCAGGGAGGTATCTCTTAAATTTCTTCTTACAAGTTCCTTATAAGGAGCTCCCATTTAAAAAAAAAAAAAAAAGCAAAAGTGTATTTCTATCTTTCTCCAAGAATACACAATCCCCTTTGACATGGTACACAGATGAGAGTGGTGATCAAAATTGCCTTCCTATCTCCTTCCAACTGTTTGGACCTTCCTGTTATTCCATGCTTTACACTCAGTACATATTCTGTATTGGAGGGGGTGTGAGAAGAGGAAGGGAGGATGCTGTAGGTACCATATGTTTATACAGTTCCAGTCACAATAAATGTCTTCATCCATAAGCACAGTTCCTAGACACTATGATAATAAACAAACAGTAACAGCATGGCCAGCAGAGACAAGCTTCTCATCCAGGCTGTGAGGGCTCAGTCCCTCTCTAGCACAGTGCAGATTTCACCTACAATTGCTAACTGCTCTCCTTCCGGACCGGTTCCACTGCAGAGGCCATTCTCAGTGCCCCCAGCACTCAGCCCCGCTCCCACCCATCACATGGGTGCAGCCAAAGCCATGACAAAGCTCCCCAGGCAGCTGGGGACTTGGAGCAGACCTCTGCACTGACTCATCCTGGCTGCTGGCAGGGTCTCTTCCTGGCTGGGCAAGTGTCAGGAGCTACAGAACTTGCGGTGAAGAGGAGAAATTTTGCTAGCAGCCCCTCAGAGTGATTCACAGCTCCCCAGTAAGCACTTTCCTATAGAGATGATGGCACACTCAGCCTTAGACACTCTGCTGACAGGCTGCAAGTTCAAAGGGTCAATCCTGCAAGTGATGCTGGGGGAACACAACCAGCAGAGAAGATTTCAGCTGCACCATCACAAAGGAGGAAGACTGGTGCCACTGCATCACATCACAAAGGGAGTGTGGAGAAGGGGGTCAGGAGTCCTCTCGGGGAGCATCACCAGCCAGTTTTGTAACACTGAACAACATTGTCAAGGTTAAGAAGAAGTTCATCTACCTGCTAGCAGAAAGTAATGTAGAATTCTTTGCACTTGGGAGGTGGTTCTGATGCAGTTCATTGCTCATCTTTCAATTGTGAAAGCTGAGCACTAGTAAGAAATACTGGTGAGGGCAGCAGAGAACTGGAGAAAATTCAGAAGCTACCCATTTCCTCCAGGGAGCTGCAGTGCTGGGCACAGACCAGCACTAACCTGTCTGGTTCAGGCCCATCTGGAAACAGAGGAAACCATGTAATTCTAGAGGTTGGCAGGGATTTACAGAGATCAGAGAGTCCAACCTCCTGCTCACAGCAGGGCCAGCTTCAAACTCCACCCATAGACCTCAGGGGGCTCATGTCTCTGTGCTGAGCTCAGACAGCTCATGGGTTTGGGGGCCTGAGCTGAAGTCAAATATTTGTAGTAGTAGAAACAGAAAGTGTCTTAAACCAGACTGAACACACCATGCCCATAATGCCATAATCAAAGGAACTGGGGATACCTCCTCCATAGACACACAATTATTCCTCTGCCCTTCTGATTTCTCTGCATCCTCAGCCAGAAGCAGTTCACTGTATGCTGGAAAACCAAGCAGTCTCTTCATCTGTGCGCAAGAATAAAGACAAAGAGCCAAGAGTCATTTACACAATGAAGACATTGTGTGACAGACTTCTTGATGCTTGTGAAGGAACCGGGGGTGGGAAGGACATCACAACCCTTGGTATGGGAAGCATTTGAGTTGACATTCAAGCACAAACAGCTTTGCTCTATTAGATTTTCTGCCACCAGAAGTGATTACATCAGTCAGAATTTGAATACACTCTGACCTAGATTTTCAGAAGCCCAAAAAGGAGATGGTTGTGCCAATCCACTTTCACAGATATCTGCTGATTCACTTAGGATTTGCTGTTCTATTTGTTGAAAAATAAAATAAAAAAAATTTTAAAAATCAACATATACAGACACTGGATTGATCCAACAGTCCGTTAATTTCCTGGGCCTGCTGCTGTTTGTTATTAGCTAGCATCAACTGATATTTGCACCATGAGTCATCTCATACTTATTAGCAGTAGTATGTCATTTTTCCTTGTCAATATTTCTAAGTTCACCTGGAAAGCAGAATACACTGAGAATCCTATGGGAACCTTCTGCTGTTTCTTTTAGGAAGGCACCTGGCAGACCTGGGCCTTGTGCTAGGTACTACCATAGATCTGCTGTTGCCTTACAATGGTTTATGTAAGAACACATTAGTGAGGAGCCATAAAAAGCCATATTTCTCATAACATGAAGATTGAAAAGTATCAAAATTTTCTCCAAGAAGTATTAAGTCAGTGCTATGGTGGCAAGGAATTTTTAGTGGCAAGCACAAGTGAGATGATGGTTCTGATCTGTTTTCTTTGAGAAATTTTTAGTATCCCTTTTTAAGTTTTTAATATATAAGAGGAATGTTTCTAATTATACTGAGTTAATAGGAAACACATCTCTAATCTTTAAGTGAGAAAATGTGTTTATGAGCTCTCAAAATTTACTTATCTTTGCAGTCTACTTTCATTTTCCTTCTTGTGGGTGTCCATGTCATAATGGCAAGTTACCTTATGCTATTTCGCAGTAAGCAACTCTAACAGTTACAAGCCTCCTCCCCAGCCTCACTGGTGAGCCAGCAGCTCATCTTAATCTATCTTCCTCCTTCTCCATGAATCACATCCTACAGCCCTGCTATTCCAACCTCCTGTCCTTTTGCACCATGTTCAGTCCTACCACGGTTTCCTTCTGCTCCACATCCCCATGGTTCAGCTGGTTTCCCAATCAAAGTGATTCACCAGGATTTTGTCCCCCTCCTCCCTAAGGAAAACAGTAGCATCTAAAGAGACTAGATCTTCCTTCACAAAAGCTTGTGTGCTTTTTT
Organism: Actenoides hombroni; assembly: GCA_024336885.1. Lineage (NCBI taxonomy): Eukaryota > Metazoa > Chordata > Aves > Coraciiformes > Alcedinidae > Actenoides > Actenoides hombroni. Next base: position 66,675,864 of record WUAM01000287.1, read on the forward strand.
TTTTTTTTGATTGGTTGGTTTTGGTAGGATTTTTGGTTTTGTTTGTAAAGAAAATAAAATGATGCCAGAATGCACTGTCTTCCTCTAGTCTCACATTCAAAATATCTTTAAAATTTGTAGAGCATCGTTAAGCATCTCAGCTCTGATTCTGACCACATGTTTTTGCAGAGAGCGGTGTCCCAGGCTGCTGAACTTCATGTGACTTTTAAGTTTTTTAAAATACAGGCCACCCTTCCCTTCAGCCTATTTCCAACAGGCTGAGGCTCTGCACCTCTTTAATCCAGCTCTTCCCAGCATGTTACTCAGAGTTTCTTTGCTCAGTCTCACCCTCGTTTGTGCCATACACAGTTAGAGACTACACTGGCCTTCAGAAAAGAACAGAGTTCAACAAAAGAGCTTTGTAGACAAACTCATACAAGCTTTAGTGACCTCTTCAGCAAAGAGCTAATGATTAGTTTCAACTCTGAATTATATGTGAGATTTTCTATGGGATCTAGCACCTATGGTTATGACTCCTGTGAAGTTCGAAGGCATGTAATCAGAACAGATTAAGCAAGTAGGAATGAAATTGATTCGTATGTGGCAAAAATAATTCTTGGGTATAAAAAACCACAGCAATTAGGGTAAAAAACCCTCAGAGTGTATGTAAAATAAACCCACAGGGATGATTCAGTTGCAAAATGCAGAATGATCAACTGCTTTTAGGAGTAGTGGGATGCAGGTTTTTGCTCTTGCCATTAGAAGACAAAAGCAGCACTTGCAGGCTTTGCTTCTAGATAATCCACAAATCCAAAATAAGTAAAATGAGCACCCAGTGGTAGGGATGTCACTGTTTCCAGTAAGTTCAATATACAAATGGTGCACAGCATCTTCAAAATAGACTGCCTTTTTCATTATCACCCACCTGACATCAAATCATTCATCCAAATAAATTAAAGGAGTAAACTATCCAGTAAACCATAATACACACTGTCAGCGGTCCAGCTAGGAAGAGCTTTTCATTAATAAGGTTATTAGATGAAATATACATAATAATGTGCAGAAAATAGATGGGTTGTGTGCATTCCCAATTGCTATACAATATCATAAATATAAGCCAGAGTAAAGCAACAAAGAATGGAAAGCACACTGTCTTTTGATATCAGAGTTTAAATATGAGAAAGTGTCCTCCAGAAATGATGTCATGCATTGAATTCTCACATAGCAGCTAGGTGGGTTTTTTTCAGAATAAAACAAAACTTTTATTTACTGCAAAAGATGCATATTTAGATTACTAAAAACAACTAGGAAATTTAGATTATTTTTCCTGGGGCTAAAATTCAATTTTTTCTTTTAAGTAATACATCTATATGAGTAATTTCCATTTTCAAAATTAAATGCTTTTACTTTTGTTTCCAAATTCAACTAACAATTTTAATAAAACTTAAAAATATCAAGATACAGATAATGTAACTTTTCTTCTAAAAATGGAAAGAAAAATACCCCACTGGGTTTGATTCCAAATGACTGTTTTTCCAAGTGAGGCACTTAAAGTCACAGAAAGCTCTGATTTTTCTGTGATGTGTGCAGCTCTTCCTAGACAGTTCTGCATATCTGTGTACCCCTTCCCATCTGGCCCCCAGAGAAAGGAGACCAAGGCTCTTCCCCTGCAGAAGGAAGTGGAGACATCAGAGCACTGCACTCTGGTCCAGCCTTGAACCTGTCCCCCTGATAAACAACTCATTTGCTATTAAGCTGTACCCTGCAGAGCCACCATGAGCTACACTAGGTTGAGGGTTCTTGGAGGACACAGGAGTTTGTTTAGAAACACCAGATATTAAGGAGATCAAGAGTTTGAGGGCAGAGGAGTAAGAACCTGTGGAACTGGTCATTAGAAGCAATGTGGAGATGCTATGGGAAAATGGTACAAGATGGGATAAGATTAAATGAAGAGAAGCAAAAGCCCCAAAATCCAAAAAGACATTTTTAGCTAGTACTTTTGAAATGAAATGCCAGAGATTTGCATTGCAATGAGGTCATTATGTTGTCTGCATTTTCACTTCAGAACAAGCTTTTATATAAATGTAATTTATCTCACTCTAATTTCATGCACATTAAGCTGCTGTGTCCCAGTATTGCCTTAGCTCACCTGAGCAGGAAATGAGCAAAAAGACAGGCTCCCTGTTTCTTCAGCCCTTAGAAAAAGAGGTCAAACTTGATGCTAGGCTCACTGTGCTCAAGCTGCAGCTTCAATGTCTAGACAGAAATCAGGTCCATCACTAGAAGCTGTCCATTTGAGAGTTCCTTTCTTCTCAATCTTTTATCCAGGCTGGTTAGTTTTCCTACACAATCCTAAAAAAAAAAATATCACACATTCTTCATTGCAATTCTGGATCATTGCATCATCAGCATTGCACAACCCTCTTCAAAGTTGAATTCATCCTTTCCATTCCACCTGTGGCCAGCCTGTATATTGCAAAGTAAAATACATGTAGGCAACACCTGTCACAGACCTATGCAGAATATATTAAACTGAGATTTAGCATCTATGTTGCTCATTATTTCCTAAAGGATCACGAATGAACATTTTCAGTGAAATGAAATCCAGTCACATAGAGCCTCAGGACAGTTTGGAATTTTCTTCAGTCGTGCAGATCTCCAAGAAAATTCTTCACTTATTCCAATTTTCAGAAAAATGTTCCAAGTTATAACCTATCCATTCACTTTAAAAGTATACATTCTTGAATAAGACTTTTTTTTTTTTAAATGAGGCTGACAGAGGATATAAAGACGACACCCAAAATCCTGATAGATGAAAGGCTTTGACACACTTTATCATATTGTCCTCAGTATGTGATTAGAAGAGTCGTGAACTCGCATCACTTCTGACTGTTGATGGTCTTTCAATTTCCATTCCCTTAAAAGGAGGTCCACTAAGACAGGTGACCAAGAATGAGAAAGCTTTTGAAGGCAAAACTAGTATTGCAGTGTGGTGTGGTACCATGAAAGAAAAGGTGGGGGAAGAAATATACCCAAGAGAAAGAGAGAATGACTTAGAAGTACATAATATCAGTATTCAACACAGAGCAATTCTCCTTGCTGCAAAGACAGAGATCAGCTTAGCCAGTGTTTAGAAGAGTCATTTCCACAGATTTTGTTCTGCTACCTTCACAGTGTTGCTTGAGGACTATCACAGGATTTCACGTGGACAGGAAACTCCCCCTTTACCACAAGAAAATTTCCACTCTCTCGTCCTTAAAAGCTGTTATTCCCCTTTTCTATTACAAAGTTGAGAAAACCCCAGAAAACATTTCAGATCCTTGTACTTTTGAGTAAGCTCCCGCCCCCCCTTCCAGATTCAGATGTTAGTTTCAGCTTATAGGAAACATTACTGAAGTCTTCATCAGCACTTCCTTTTTTTTTTCGGAAGGGAGGCTTAATCTTTGTCCTGACATGCTGCAAGCCAAAACCAAGCTTCTACCCGGAAGAAAGGATTAGAGCACACAGATTTATTTTTTTTCTTTTTTTGGGGGGGGGGGCGGTTTGTGTTTTCATTCTTTCTATTCCAGATGCAAAACAACTTGCATCCGCTGGGATGACACAACTCAGATGAATGCAATACCTGCAGGTGAGGGGAAAGCTTTCAGAGTACTGCTCAAGCAAAGTAAGCACTACTCGTTTCAACTGATCTTCAAAAGAGGAAGCATTTCCGGAACTGGTAACGTGATGTTTTAGCCAGCTGTCACTTGCTCAAGCTGAGCAGCAAAATGCTAAAGAGAAACTAAATTGAGGAGAGAAGAGAGAAGAAAAGAGGAGAGAAGAGAGAAGAAAAGAGAAAGCTGGAGTGTTTTCATTTTCAGAGATGCTCCAGGACTTGTGCCCTCTGACAGGTGCAGGGAGGTACTAAGCCACATAGGAGCAGGAGAAAGGGAGTATGGATAAAGAGCTGGAGCTGCCCTGTACAAGGAGGCTCTCTGAAGGTGAGGATGCAGAACTGAGGGGATAGCTGAGCTGGATGAAGCTAGGGCTGGTTTTGCTATGGTGCAGGATTCACAGATATTTGTAAGTTCAGGTGTAGGAGTGGACAGTATGGATTGCTGCAGCCAAAGAGACTGGAGGCCAGGGTACACAGTTTAGGACAGACCAATCTGTTTAGATCTACAGGACAGTCACATATAAGAGGAAAAAGCCTGATGAACTGAATCTACACAGAGCTTCCTGACTAGTCTACTGAATTTTCAAAGGCCTTACAGTTTTAGAGGCAGACAAAAGCAACTGGCAATTTCTAGGAGAATTCTTCATAGTGGTTTTTTCTCCATTTAATGCGGTGTACCTTTCTTCTCCAAAAAGGCTACTTCATATAACGATTAATGTATTTACTCCCAGAATTTATAATGGTTTACATTACTATCATGCAATCCTGTGTCTTAAACTCATCACAACTCGGTAAATTAGAAGAGAAGTGCTTGACCTAGAAAAAGTTTATAATAATGATACTGCAAACATTTTTTGGTGGACATGGATGTCTTAAAATACAGAAAGCTACATATTCATGCAATTAAGTCACAACATGCCTGTGCTTTCACTTACAACTGCTGCCATTCTATAGCAAAAGTTCATTGGCTACAATTATAAGTCCTCAAATAACGTGGTCTCTGAAGTTCACAGAAGTCCCTCCTTCATTAACTTCCATAGTCTTTGGAACTTGGTTTTTGAACAAAGATTATTTATTCAAGGATGAAGCTACTTTTCCTCAGTGAATGTCACATAAACTGCAACTCTCTTACTGTTTTTAAACACTCAAACTACCACTGATCTTTATGGTCATGTTTCTGTCCCACCCTTGATGTGGTTTCAGAAGTGGAGCATCCTTAGGCATACTGTTTCTCTTATCTTTTATTCCCTCCCTCCTTTTTTTTTTTTCCCCCCTTAGTCCTTCCCACCCCCCACTTTCTGAAATCAGCCCCATATTTGTTATTATGACTCACTGGTTGAGCTTCTTTTTAGGCAGCATATTCTTACTGTGAATACACCAGACTTTTTGAAGGCCAACAGTAAATACAGTGCCCTTGAATGATTTCATGTATCTATACTGCATTACACTATTTGAATTAGTTAACTGAAATAGGTTAGCATGCAGTGAGAGCCAAAATAAGAAACACAGAAGCACAGTTACGCTGACTCCTCTTGTTGCAATGAAAGCGAAAGATAAAAAGATTTCTGGTACTATAACATTCAAGCAGACTTCCAGAAATAAGTACAAGTAGACATTCAATATGCACAGAATGTCATAAGAGCTAGAGTCCATGCTTCCCATCACTCACTTTTCCATGTGGTCAGTCTGCCACCATTCCCTCTCCTACAGTACCGACGTTCACCTCTTGCAAGAGCTGCTCTCCCTTTTTGCAAGCAAGGGTTGCAGCAGCCCTGGAGTTCACCTTCTTGTGCAGCAGCATGATTCTGCTGAGCTCCTCATTAGATTTTCTGCAGAACTGTTCAGTTTGGATTAGGAGTTGACTCCCTGATTTTGTCACGCTTAGAATCATAGAGCGTTTTGGGTTGGAAAGGATGTTTACGTCATAGTTCCAATCCCCCTACAAAGAGTAGGGACATCTTTAACTAGATCAAGTTTCTCAAGGCCCTGTCCAACTTGGCCTTGAATGTTTCCATGGATGGGGCATTACCACCTCTCTGGGCAACTTGCTCCCTCATTGTAAAAAATTTCATCCTTCTATCTAGTCTAAATCTACCCTCTTTTAGTCTAAAACAATTATCCCTTGTCCTGTTGCAACAGGCCCTGCTAAAAAGACTGTCACCATCATTCTTGTAGGCCCCCTTTAAGTACTGAAAGGTCGCAATAAGGTCTCCCTGGAAAGGGATTTATCTTCAACCTTTTCAACAACAACAAAAAAAGTGAGGCATAGTTCAAATCAAAGAAACTTCTTTGAAGTTGTAAATCCTTGTTTCCTGTGAATTGTTATCTTTATGAGTTACAATCTACAACCACAAAAACCACAGAACCTCTGCCAGGTCCTCCCTGATGCAGCAGTATCTCCAGCTATGCCCAGGTTTTCTATGCTGTCCCACAAAATCCTCAGTCCTCAGAAGTCCTCGGTCCCCAAAGTTTACCTCTCCCCACACACCACAACATCATGTTTGTATCTCTTTTGGCCTTCAGCTAAAGAACAGATAGTACACACTGCAATTAATCTGGGGCTGCACATTTGTGCTGGGGCTGTCAGGTGGGGTTGGCTTTCACTCAGTGAACCAGGGTTGGTTCCTCCCTGCCTCTTTGCAAATGGGTAAATAAAGTAGTGTAAATATCTCTTGCCTCTGCCCAGTTAATGATTTTCATACAATGTGAGAACACTTAATATTTCTGGGCCCTCTCCTGCTCTGTCCAATTCTTCTGAATTGTGTAACAAGTGCGCAAATTACTGGAAGACCCTGGCAGATGTTACAGTTGAGTAACTGTTGTTTCCTTCTGAAACCAAGTGAAGAATGCTACCGTCACCGCCACACAAGTTTCAGCTGTCCTGTTCTCTGTCAGCACATCTTGACTTGGGGGGAAAACCCATAGGTTGCTCCTGAGGTTGACCATGCACGACCCCATCAGTGCTCCCTCACAGTCTTTTGTAGAGAAGTTTGCCTCTATCAAACTACCAGCCATGACTCTCGTTTGTTGTCATCTCCAGCTTTCTTACATTATACCTTATATATGACAGTTTTATATATATAAAAAAACAAATAAAATGTCTAAACAAAAGAAAATTTTACATATATTAAAATTAATTATATAATTTATATAGGCAAAATGGATATATATATTTATATATTCATTATCATGAGCTACCTTACATATTGCATGTTACCACACATCCATTTATAATAATCTCACGATGGAACTCCCACCCAAGCAGAATGAAAATGCAGTTCTTCCCTGAAAGCCTCTGACACAGGTAGTGAGACTGAACACCAGTTACTTTTGTGTGATTTGAGTCCAGACCTAGCTTCCGATCCTATGGTGGCTTTAATAGGCTTTTGTCAGGAATTTTTACATTAAAAGGCAGAAGTACTGTAAGTCCCCAGCTGTAACAGCATATAGATCCCTTACAATACTGGATTTTACACCTTTGATCATGTGTATTGCAGCAAGCAAAACAAGCTTCTAAATCCCTCTCCTTCCTACAGCCAGCTAGAAGCTTAGGAGGTGCTACATCTGCATTAAATAACCAAAATTTGTAATAACAGCACTGGGAAATAAATAAAGCCCCATTACTTGTTCTGCTTGGGTATTAGTGCTTTGTAGATAACACACACCTGTCAGCTTTTTAAGTATCTGAAAGGACCAGTTACTGCCAAGTCAAATTTAGATGTATGCAGTGAAAACTTTTGATTAAATTCTTCTAACATGTAAATGAATACAGCTCTCACAAAATACACGTTATAGATTTCTTCACTTTTTCTTGACAACTTCACTGTAGCCATCAGTAAAGTGTACATATCCCAAGAGAGCTGTTTGACATGGCAGGGTAAAGAAAACGATTGAACTTTTCTGCTAAAATGCTTGGGAGGGAAAGAGTGAATATTTACTTTCCACTGCTATCATCTTTTTTTTCTTTTTTTTTTTCCTCTTTTTGAGTTAAAAACCTCCCACGGTTACAAGTTTAATTCTTATTTCCTACTTTCAGACCTAGTGGGAAAAATACATCAGGTCACAGTGGATGAAGAACATGTATATTGATGGATTTTATTGTTCATTTTGCTTTTCTTCAACTGTCATTATTAGAAACATAATTCATCTTCAGGGAATGCTTGAGTCTCAGAAAAAAGTTTGGACGTGAGAAGCAGGTGCTACAAGCAATTTTGGAATGCAGAAGATCTGTGAAATAGCTTTTTCCTCTGTGTGTGCAAAGCTCCTGGCATGTAGAGTTTAGCCAGGCTTACAAAATCATGTTAGAAATAACAGTATTTGAAATAGTGCTAACTACAAATTATTAGGAACTATCAAGATGGCTAACTTCTAGAAGCTATACTGATGCTAGTAACGAGCACTAATTTATCCCATTACTTTATGATTAAGAGGTCTGAGAGAAGAGCAGGGAAGCACTAAGCTGAAGTTCAATAAACAAAGGAAAAAAAGAGAACCAGCTTGCTATGCTGATATGGCTGAGTGCATGTGCCTTTCCACATACAACAGGCTCTGATAGCTATGGTCAGATAACAAAAAGGATAACAAAAGGTCAGATAACAAAAGTAAAACAGTGCTCTTCTGCTAGCTGTGCCAAGGGAAATGACATTCTTTCTTCTACAAAATGGTTCAATTACTCAAGATACAAATCTGAGTCACAAAGAGAGAGAGGAAAAAAAGAAAATCTTACAAACGCACATAGCATATCGTCCAAACTGTGCCATTAATTTCCAGAAAGCAAAGTAGACAGAACACTAGGCTTATGGCCTATATTTAACAGTGGGGGGGTAGTTTGCTTATAAACACAGTATCATAATTTGCTAGAAAGCAGACAAAATAGTAAACTGGTAGTTGTGGTACTTGCAAAAGAGTATTGTTACATAGGCTAATCATCTGCCAGCCAGTTGCAAGCTAATGATTTTGCTTCAACTTTCTAGTTTAGGAAACACACATGCTACATAATACAAAATGGAGATGTCATAAACTGGAAAAGCAATTCCCCACAGGCGAGTCACAAGAAGCATCAGACAGTGCCAAATCCAGGATGAGCCATTGCTGTGGGAATAGAGGAGAGACACTAGCTGGAAACAATCAAGTCCACAGAATGAGTAATTAAGAATTCTTTTGCATTTTTCACCACATTAGTAGCAAAGCTACAAAGCCATTGCTGACTTTCTTGAGGCTCCAAGTTTGGGCTGGGCCCGATCACGCTGGAATTGTCCTTTGCAAGAAATTATGCCCTCAAATGCTGCATTCTGCAGCTCTACATCAGCATGACCCTGCTGATGCAACAGTCACAGCCGCACCAGAGCCCCTTCCCCTCACACATCATTAGTCTGCTCGGCTTCGTCACCAGGGGACCTGGCCCTTTCTTTGCATCCAGGGAAGAAACCACACGTTGGAGCATTTGAGCTACCCCACCACGCACAGACTTACTACACAGCAGAGAAGTCCAGGGTGAGTTAAGGTCACTTCAGTGAGCATAGTGAGCCAAACCAGAACCTCATAGGACTAGGATTCAGGAGGGGAAAACTTTCTCTCCTGCTCCTTTGAGCTGGGCTTGAGTGGGCTCGAGAGAGGCAAGTGGGAAGGTAACAGGAGGCTTTCCACAGGGGAAAGGTCTAGGGAGAAAACACCTGAAATGCAAGCCAGCCTGCACGGAGCTGTGTAGGAGAGGAAAAGAAATAGAGGCAAGTGCTTACCTTCTGAGACATAATTTTTCCAGGACAGGCTGTGAGGAATAAGCCTCCATTTGCAGCAGGACATGTGCATATTATGGGTTCTCAACTGACAAGGCACAAGGAACTGATCATCTGACTGCCCAAGTGAAAAAAACCACTGCAAACCTGGCAAAGCAGGTGGCAGTACTTAGCCAATTTTCATAAGGGAGGATGGGAGGCTGTCAGCAGCTGCTCTGGGGAAGTATTTTGGGGTTATCAGCAAAAGAGAATAGCAGTGGAGAAGATTGCTAGAATAGAAAAAGAGAATGCAGCTGGGGGACTTTCGCTCTTTCTATAAGCTCTGCCTGCTATGTAAACTCTCCTTGGAAGTATAGGTAACACATTGTTCCACATCACTCCAAAACATGTATCTTTGTATGAAGTTTTTCTCCATAGGCTGAAACTAAAGTAGTCATGTTTCTGTCTGCCTCACCCACTAAGCATCCAGCTTGGTTTGCTAGCTTTTTGGTTTCCCACACATAAAACCTATTATCTCAAAACTTAGAATGGAAGTGGCACTCCAGTCCATGTGCCTGTAGATTTTTTTGTTTTAATTTCGTCTTATACCTGAAGACAGAAAGGTATGTTTGCAGTTATGCTGACCAAAGGTGGAGTTCCCTCTTGCAGGTCTCTGTGTTTTGCTGCTGTGGAAATTTCCAGAAAGAACTAGATAACAGAAATGAAAAGCTGTCTGTGGATGTGCAATCTGTACTGTTCCAGTGGTAAGAACCTGAGGGCTGAAACTATCTGTGCCATGAAAGGAATGATATATCAGAGCATGACTCCATCCGCCCATGACAGGTAGCGTGTGATGAACCAAGGGACAGTGATGGAAGTGTCTGCAGACACAATGGATTCCTTTCCCTTTCTCTCCTTCCCCTGTCCACACCTATAGGTTTGATCATAGTAATAATGGCAGTTTGGGAGACAAGGTGATTAGTAAGCTTATCAAATCTTCTTTTTAAAAAGAAGAAAGTCTGAAAAAAAGGACTTAAAAAAACTCAGCATCATTTTCCACAGCTAAAAGCCTCTGTATTAGTACTGTTCCCTTTAAAGTCTGGAATGCTTCTGTTGGTTGGGTTTGAGGGGTGTGGGGTTTTTTTTCTGTGTCCTAAGAACTTCAAATTTCCATAAATCAGAAACATATTGAAGTTTTGGAAAACAATTGTTTGGCAGTTGGTTTTATGAGAAAAACATACTGCAAACAAAACTCCAGACAGCGCTACAAAAACCTTTCAGGTTGGATTGTACTAAGCATTGCAGAACAAGCCTAAATATTTGAGCAAACTGGCACATCAGCAAAGCCCAGCACATAAAGCCAGGGTCTTCGATGCAGTTCACATGTAAATCTGATAGTAGGCTCACACTGATTAGTCTCTCAATCAAGGTAATCTAGGAATAAATCCACAGGAGTTTTGTACTTTGAGAGAGTCCAAGATAACTGGGTTTTTGAGATACACAACTGTAACTGGTTCAAAAAGGGTTGCAGGGATATAGACAGGTAATAGTGGAAGCTTAATACTTCTGCATGAAAGCAAGAATAAGTAAAACTGCTGAAGTGACTGCTGAGTCCACTAAGATAAAGCCACATCAAAATGTTACTCACTACTTCCAATAATGTTGAAGGGCAACAGATGACAATTAAGTGTTCTGTCATTACAAGTTGCTTCAAAACAAATTTAGATATATCAAAGTCTGATAGCCCAAAGAGATACTAGTTTTTCATTTAATTGAGAAACACACTAGATTAACCAAGTCACAAAATCCATTAGTGACATAGATTATTTTCCAAATCATAATAAACCAGAGCTGTAAACTGTAGACATTCTTGTTTTTCCCCTACAAAGTACTTGCATTTGATTAACATGAATAAGCCTTTTCTGGAAATAAATATTGACTCAGCGTGGCTCTGAGCTTCATACACTTTCTCCAAAGCACCCTGAGGAGCACATTTTCCAGCAATGCTGAGAATGCACCCACTAAGCAAAAACCTGTCCCTTTGCAGTGGTGTATGCCATTACCTCAAAGTAGCCAACCCGGGTATCATTTGAAAGACTCAGCCTAAATTTCAGGAGAAGTACAGTGCTAAATTGCCAGTGAGAATTTTGGAACTCTTGCATTTTGAAAGATTGGACAAAGAGTTCAATATTTAACCATTGCCTAAGAACTAAGATACAGTTACAAACAGAAATGCATAAAATCTTACTTCTTTGTCCTTTATTAAATTGGGATTTTAAAAGATATGACGTGTACAACAGCAGCATCAAAAATCTCACTTTATAGCTTTAAGGGTCTGGGCGAACATCCTCTATTTACCCACAAAAGACAACAGATTAGCTTTTGGAAGATTAGGTAGGAAGTCTGTGTGGCACATCATGTCACATTATAATGAGGAAGGAAGTTAGGAGAATTTTAGAACAGAAGAGAGAAAGTTGGGTTTGGGTTTCTGACATAAACCCTTACAATAGCATGTCCTGATGTTCCACTTGTTAGACTTGTGGTAAAGACCATGGGGAAATACAAATATAGGAAGTAACATCTGTAAAATCCTGTTATAAAATCTCAGCATGACCAATACACAGAACTCACTGCGCTCTCACACTCAGTGGTACAGTATATGCTGAACTTTCAATGAAAACAGGAAAAAAACCCCAACTATTTGCTTTAACTTCAGTGGTTTTGTCTACATTTTGCTTTCCATTGAATTGCAAAGGCCTGAAGTTACATGTTTGCCTGGGTCTTCTGCTCATGAGTTTTTCTCTTATATACACCTAAAGCTATATTATAGTGCACCGTTACAGAAAGTGCTTCGAAGTACACACAATACACAAATGGTTTCAATCCCTTACGGTTTAAAGCCTGAGTTATCTTCAAAGCATTGGAGAAATAAGGGTGAGGTATGCTCAGATTATGTCATGATGATGAAGCACAGATATTTCTGGAGTGGAATTCAGAGAAGCAATTCCAGACATGTACTAGTCAAATTTTCATTTTACAGCTTTTTTTTTTTTTTTTTTTTTTTCTTTAGTATTTCAAGCTCACACAAAAATAAGCCTTTAAACCAAGATTCCAGTTGAGACTGGCAACAGGTTCAGTACAGATATAACCTGGGGGTAATTCCATATTTGAGGAAATGCCTTCTTAATGTGTGTCTGAAGTCCTGCAAATGCTGTGGGATGGGAAGGAGAAAGGAGTAGGCTGGATCATCATGAAGCACATTGCCTCCTTCCTCTCTCACCTTGACAACTGTTACGTCATGCTGTCAGTGCCAAATGAGACTATCTCACTTGACTTGACAAGACCAAGCATATATTGCCTTCAGCTGACTAGGACTCTTTCTCCAGTAGTAAAGTGTTTGTTATACCAACTCTTAAGCTTCATACAACAAAACAGAATAATCCTTGTGGGTTCATCTACTACTCTTCTTTTGGGATTTGCTCACAGGCTTCCTAGAGCCACGTAACCAAGTACCAGTTAGCCTTAACCTTGCTTACTTAGAGAGCCAACAGCATAAGAAACAGACTGTTACAGTGTATAGTTACAGCATACAGTTATAGCATAGGGTATAACTCATTGAAACCACAGAGCAACCCCATCAGTATTTGCCAAGCTGAATTAAGTGGGATTTGTAGAACTCAGAGGGTAACTTCGGGATACCTCAAAACAGCTGAACAACTTAAAGAAATCAGAGACTCTATTTTGCCTGCTGCATTTGACAGAAAAAAAAACCCGCCCAAAAAACCCACCCCTTCCTTCTCTTTGTAGCACACCCCAAAATACTTAAGATTAGAATCTTCAGAAAGATGGGGAATTCTTTCTTTCAGATGATAGCTGCATGGCAAAAAGTCCAGCTTTGTATTCTTTAAGACTCGTTTTTTGCGCTCAGAATGTATCATGTTCTTACCACTGCAAAGAAGGGTTCCTTGTCTGTGATATGCAGAGAGCAGAGGGAGTAGTTAGGAGTGCAGCATTTCATACTGTTTATGAAGATGTTTATGAAAATTATTTCCTGTTATCAAAAAGATGCAGTGCCCAAAAGTCCTGTTCCCTTTATAAGTTCACATTATTGGAAATACTAAGGGTTCTCTCTTCTCCTGGACAAACAGCCTCTGTAAGGGTCACAACCCTCTAGACGTAGCATAATGACCACGACATTTTTGGATAATGATACATAAGTGTTCATTGCGCATTCTCCACATTACTTCACTTTCTCATATAGGAATAGAAGATTATAAGCACTGAAATGTTATGTAGTGGACATAAGATGTCCAAATGGACCTCTACACAATAAGACATGGAAGTCCCGCTTATCTCTTTGTGCTTATTTTTTTCAGTGTGACTTCTGTGAGACTGCATGGCAATGTTCTATAACTGTTCTTCTAGAAACCTGTAGGCATTTTGTTTTGTGGTCTAGCATCCTGAAAAGTTTGATTCTGTTCCTCTGAAATTTGCCCGAAAGAATCGTCTGTTTTGTAGAAGCCCTGTTTATATTCTTTGCCAGGTTTTTGCATGCAAGTAACAATTAATTCACGTGATTGTGAAGGATCAATGCTCCCTTTTATTAGGGAACTGCTTAATGTTCCACTCACACGTTATAAATTCAGTGAAAATTATTCAAGCTTCTCACAAATGTAATAATAAAATTTCACCACGGCTTTTTAAACTGCATTCTTCTATGTTCTGTTTTTACAAAATTGAAAACTATTAAAAAATAATACATGATTCTGGAGAAAAAGTAAATGATTTGCTTTTGAAATAGTATGACAATGAAAAATAGTCTGAAACTCTGAAACTCAAATAAATGATACCTATGCAAAAAGAATCATAACTAATATGTTCCTAATATGAACCAAGGAATTACTAAAATGAAACACAATACAATTCTAAAAGAATGACCATATTTATTTTCTATTAAAAACAGACAGTACATCAAGGTTTCAAATATAAATATAAGAATTATTGCAGTTAGCCAACTAGCTTTCTTTGGCAGCAATAGTTTACAACATAATTGTGCAATAATATGCTCTGGTAGATTAAACTCCACAAAATCCATGACGTATACCTTTTCTGTGTACATCATAAATCATCCTACAACAGTAAGATAATTGTTCTGGTATATTTACAAAACATCATTACAATACATGCTTTATGAAAGCTGAAAAGAAGGAAAGAAGAGATAATGTCTCTTACTAGTTTCCTTACACCTTTGACTCAAATTTAAGCAAAAAATATTTACACTCCTATTTGCAGTCATTTAAAATAGGCAGTTTCAAGTATACATACAAATACACATATATTAAGAGGATTTTTTATAAATAGCTATTGCTTTTATAGGCAGCTTCAAATATACAATCTTCTGTATGTCTCAGAAAAATTTATGTCCCAATTTGGTCCATTAAAAAAGTAAGAGTTCATCCACAGGTAAATATCCTTAATTAGAATGTGACTCAGTGAACGTCCCGAAGAGTTTGTCCCAGTGGGTGAAGTAAGGAGCATAGTTTGATTTGAATTTCAGATGATGAAGATCATGATGTGGTGCTCCTCCGTACAAACCAAAAGGCACAAGTCGATGAGTTGACCACGGAAGGTCGTATCCCGAATGATCCTCCACTGACAACCAAATATTTACAAGGAAGAAAATCATTTCTGTCAAAGGATGGCATCCGAGGAGCACTGGGTTGATAGCAGCAAAAAATCCCAATGAGAGCAATTCCCATACGCCGAAATACTGTGTAGTGAGAGCAAACGTTGACACGTGCTTGTGATGCACCTTGTGGAAGGTCTTGTAGAGCCAAGGCACCTTGTGATGAAGCAAATGCCACAGGAAGTACTCAAAATCAAACAGAAGCAGGCAAACTCCTACTTCCAGCAGGACCTCTGGCAGCTCTGGAGCTGTCACTGGTAGATTCATTGGTCTCCAGTACCAGTGGAGAAATGTCACCGGAAAGATCAAAACAACATGGTGATACACACTTTGAATAATGCAAGGCACCATCATTCCAAGAGTTGGATAGCTCTGTGGCTGGATTTTGTATTTTCTCAAGTTTGGTAGTCTAGTGCTTAAAAAGTCCAGTGCAATATATGGGAAACAGAAAGCCATGTATGCTGTAAAAGAAAACAGCACTGGAAAAAACGGTGACTTGATCAATGGCTCCTTGGCTGTGATGAAGTCCCAAAGAGACTGAAGGCACAGCCTGTCCTGCTGTCCAGCCATCCCGTAGCTGAGCAGCACTCTGTCTGGCAGGCTGCAGTTCATGCTGATTGCAGTCTGAGAGGTCTGTAAATCCCACAAGCCTTTATCTAGCCTGCTCAAGGGAAAACTCCGCCCATCAGAAATCCTCCTTACTTAGTAATACGTAGATTTAAAGAGGAAGTTCCCTTTCCTGTTATACAGAAGTGGTATAATGCATTACAATGTCAGAACACACTTAGCTGGCCAATGTAATCACTGGAGCTCTACAAGAGATTTGCACGATAGGAAAAATGAGCAGAAACGCAGAACTCTTTAACACTGGAATTCAAAGAACACTTTCCACTCAGTGCACACACTTGAAAAACTGCTATCTCTTACTAATTTTAAATTGTGTCATCCTTTGTTATCCTTTTGCCTTTATAGGTGAGGAAATATACCTAACATTTATTTTTTTATGTGACTGCTACCAAAGTTGTCGGTGTACCTAAACCCCAGGTCTGACCTGTGGATGTTTGGTGGATAATGGATGTGTGCAAACAGACATTCTCTTAATGACCCCTTGGGTATACAACAGGCTGAGTCAAAACTTTAAGGAGACCTACACTATGTTCTCAGTCTGAATGTGGTGGCTGTGACTTATCTCCATCTACTTTTGAAGTCATGTTCTCCTTTATGCTCCTGTATTGACATGGAAAAATCCACCTGACTTGACTAGATGCAAAACTGAGCAAACAACAAAATATTGAAGAACATTATATTATATACAAATATTGTAGAACAAAATATTCCCCAGTTACTGGGAAGAAAACAAGGTAAAATCTCATTATGCTTCCAAACAGATATTTAGTGTCAATTAATACTGCATGCTTACAATATTTGCTCCACATCTCAACAGCTCTTTGAGTAATATGATATGGAACTTGTCCCTTACCCAAGTATCAAACCAACTTCAGCAATTAGAAGATTCACTGGCTAGACCTATGTTCTTTAAAGGATCTTCCTTTGACCGTAGGCAAGGACACAGCAGACAGCAGCTAAGAGGCTTGACTCCCAATATTTCTAATCTGCTAAAAGTATTTTAGGAGTAAATGATGGCAGTTTTGATTTAACCACTAAGACGTCACTTCTTTTGTGCTTTTAGAGAAAGACAAAGCTTTGAACACTTAGGAAAACAGAGCTTACCATCAGCTTCCTATGAACTCACCTCTTTTGTAGGTACAGCATTTATTCTAGTATTGGAAATGAGCTCAACTTCCTGGATGACTTTATTAGCTTGGTCAGACAATTTTAGTTCTTTGCTATTCAGAAAAGAAAACTGATGGGGGGAAAATGAGAGACAGAATTTCCTTGCTGCTCAGTAATTAAGAATTATTAATTAGCAGTGACCTTTTCTGAACTACACATGGATTTCTAATACTTAAGTTTGCTTTCAGTCTCAACAGTTTTCAAGAGATGCTGCTCTTAAGGGAAGTGAAGATTTTGCTTTCTTCTTAGACTTCAAGGAGTTTACTAAAACAGTAACAATATCTGTGCTATTACACAATTAGAATGTCTCTGTTGAAGACAGGTATAAAATGGTGTTCTGGTTTGAGTGAGAACAGAACTAATTCTGTTCTGTAGTTTTGCTTTCGAGCTCAGTTCTTCTAACTAACTGCACTGTCTGAAGTTAGCAGCCTGTTCTCACAGACGGTGTCTGCTTCTAGCAGTGATAACACCTCATGTTTAGAGTTACTACCAAGGATTGGTGTGCAGACCAAGGCCACTGC
>WUAM01000287.1:66693312-66703939 GCA_024336885.1 Actenoides hombroni
CTTTGGGGAGGGAGGGGGGTTAACAGAGAGCATCTGTTATAGGTCTAAGGGGCCGCCCTGACCCTAAACCGTGACATATGGCCTTCAAAGACTATAGCCATTGCATATACATTTTAGAAATAGATTCAGATTCTTTGCCGTTTTAAGACTGTTCTGTTGAACCCAATCAATTCAGACTGTTGAATGTACTGAAAATAAAATCCAGTGAGAGACACTAATTTAACGGATGAGCATCTATATCCAAGAGCTTCATTTCAATCTTCTGATTGTATTTTATCCTGGCCTCCATTTCACCATAAGAACATGAAAAATGCATTTGTAACTCAATCACCCTCTGGGTCTGAAAATATTCTTGCAAGAGATGCTTTCTGTTGATTTACGTAGTTACAATCAGAACTTAAGCCTCCCAGATGGGATATGTGATTCTCTATTTTATTAGAATTATTCAGGGACTAAACTTAGTCTATAATGTATTCCAAATCTGCCTAGAGGGAGATTGACAGGAATTGCTCGGCTGCCCTAAAGACACCCCTCTGAATAATCCCTGTGAAGTCTCAAGAAGTTTTAGAACCACTGCTGCCTATAAGATAAAATTTAAAGAACAGGCATTTTGCCTGCAGATTAGGTCATAGAAAAATATTCTGAAATCCCTGAAGGAAAAAATAACGGAATTTTGCAGTCCTGTGACTATGACATCCTGCAACATAAGACTCAAGCAAGGCGCAAGGCGCGCAGAACTCCGTGCAGCCGGCTCCGCGCCCCCCCTGCCGGCGGTCCGGAGGATGGGCCCCGCTGCCGGGACTTGCCCGGCTGGAACCCAGGCAGGCTCCGCACCGGAGCGTGCTCAGAAAGAAATGAATCCTCATGCATCGGAGAGGGCAAACCCTTATTCTCCAGTAACTGAGTTCAAGCTTTTTGGCTTAGCCACCAAAAAAGCGTTTAGCACATCTTTCCGCTACGCTAACTTAGGTTGCTTTGTCAGCACAAGGTGCAACGTGAAGAAAAGACAAAGTACCCCATGCAGATCCTCTCTGTACTTATTTCAGCAACACGATCCCGGATTTTTTCGCTCAATTTACAATGCTGCCAAGCTTTCCTGTGTGATATCAGACTCTAAACAGGTCTCTCAAAAAAAAATCAAGATTCCTGCTACAGAGTTTAGGTTGAAGGGCACATAGTTTGGAATGAGGCCCTGCAAAGGGTCTTAAATAGATTCCACATGAGCACGAGACACGAGCACCTACCCCAGGCTTCGCTGTTAGGTACAAGTTGTAAGGTAAGTAACAAAACAATAAGTGGGTAGGAAAATGAGGAGAAGTTAGCAGGAGGGCAAACGGGGATCAGCATCCTGAAACTAACATCACCGCAGTACAGGCAAAATTTCCTTTTTTCTCCTCCTCTTCTCCCCCTCTGTATAGCAGAGATAAGGCAACATCCCAGTGCATGCTGAGCCTTCTACCAGAAAAAGGGAGCGGGGAAGAGGGCTGACAACTTGTGCAGGACAGTAGCGGGGGGGCAGGATAGTAACCAGAGCAAAGGAAGGCAGAGGCAGTCCCTTCTCTCACTTGCAAAGAAATTGTTACCGTGCTGGAAAAAAATACAACAAATTTGAGGTCCTCACATCCTAACTCACCTTCTTCCAAGGGCCTGAGAGCAAGGAGACCCGCTGTTCAGCAGCGCTGTGGCAGCTCTGCGATGGTGCGGGTCCAAGCCAGCCCGCCAGGCTCCCCCCGCGCTGGGCGGCAGCGACCTCTCCGCGGGCAGCAGCGCCCCCCGCTGCCGAAGGCCGCTGCCTGCAGCCCCGCGCCCAACAGCGCAGCTCTGCCACAGGCTGGGCCGCTGTAACGGGTTGGGAGGGAAAGAGGGGCTTTGCGTGTTTACATCGTTTCAACCTAGAGGCTCTGGATGTTTAGCTATACTGAGATTCAAGTAAGGGGTCTGAATCCAAAGGTGGGACATGAGCCTCTCTACTCCTTGCATCCCAGGTAAGCAGCTTGAACTCAGCCCCTGGGTACACTGAGCACTCGAGGATGAAGAACACACATTCCTCTGCATCTTTCATGAAAAACTTTAGACTAAATACAAAATACTTTTCCTAACAGAATTGACACACTTTCTTAATCAAAATACTTTCATACCAACACTCCACCTCCCCAGCCAAGCTTCTCTGAAAGCCTCTCCAGCCAGCATGAAACTAAAGCTTAATCAAAGGTCTTTTTAATGTAATCCTAACAATGGCAAGGGACGGAAAGCTGCCAGCAAAGTAAATTCTTATTTCTCAGGATTTAACTCATCAGGATCAGTTTTCCAAATAATAACCATCAGCAAAAGATCCTAAAATTCTTTCATTCAGAATTCATTAATTCAGTAGAGAATTCAGTGAGAAATTGATTCACATCCTCTGCAACTACATACATTCATCATTTCTGGAGAAGTCTGAATGCAACCCAGACACCTTTCAGCTCAGTATCCTCAGAAACATGACTTAGGCAATCATGTTACAGGTGTGGCTACTGCCCATCCAACCTTCGTAATTTTTTATTTCATCAATGATTTCAATGATTTTGTTTACATAAAGTTATTTGAACATAGGCTACTGGAGAAGCGAGGCCACTATTAGCATGTTCATGACGGGCAATGCTGCAGCATGAGTTTTTATTCCACAGGACATCAAAGAAAGGGAGAAGACATTATAAGAGCTTTAATTAAAAGAAAATGTCCCACTAACAGCCATGTTCTGTTATATATCAGAAAACCTATTCAGCCATCAAGGTTTCTCTCTTGTATCTTACACAGGAAAGCCATTTGTAACTTTTCATGACATTAAAGTATTCATGTTTCCATGGTTTTTTTGCATGGCACATTCACCATAAAGAGCAATTTACAGATTACTGATTGATTTTGTTCCCAAGCTGACAAAACTGTTTCTCTTACAGGGGCCAAGGGAGTAGGAGCTCTGTTTTACTACCATGTTCCTATGCCAAGGCACTTCTGTGTTGTTTGAGTTGATGTGTAAACTTTTGTCAGTGTTGTCTCTAGCTACAGAATCACAAAATAGCATGAAAACTCTCTGCATTGAGCTAGTACAATGTTCAGTATGCACCACTAACACACATGTCCTCTACCATCATTAGGCCTCCTGCACGAAACAAACAGTGTGAAAATACTTGCAGATGACTATAAATAAATCCTTTTCAAGGTCTGAGCACAATGTGCAGACAAAACCATGTGCATTTATGACTGCATAAGCCCTCGTGTGCCCAACTGTAGAACAGTACATCTCCAAGTCAAAGCTGTGGATCGTGCATTCACTTCAGGTGCATACAAGCCTGTGAGTCTGGCAAGCCATCAGCTGAACAAGGACTACTTTCTTCTGGCTTTCTGGCCTAGTTTGATCATGTCACTTAATGCTGAGACTAAGTCAGCAGAAGGTGTCTGATGCCCTCTGTTATGCTAGTACACTTTTCACAGAATGATAGAATCATTTAGGTTGGAAAAAACCTTCAAGAGCATCAAATCCAATCATCTAGTAAATATTATCAGGACCACTAAACCACATCCTGAAGTGCCACATCTAGACATTTTTTGACCACCTCCAGGGATGATGATTCTGCCAACTCCCCAGGCAGCTTGTTCCAACGCCTCACCACTCTCTCAGTAAAAAATATTTTCCTAATATCCAACCTAAACTTCCCCTTGCACAACATTTCCTCTTGTCCTATCACTAGTTACCTGGGAGAAGAGACCAACACCCACCTCTTACAACCTTCCTTCACATAGTTGTAGAGAGCAATAAGGTCTCCTCTCAGCCCCCTCCTTTCCAGACTAAACAACCCTAGGTCCCTCAGGCTCTCCTCATAAGACATTTTGTCCAGACCCTTATCCAAAGTTGACATTCACGCAACCTTCAACATCATATATAGGTCACACACCTATAACACAATGATGTCTATAGAACAGGCGCTAAGGTAAGATCTGCTTTGAAAACTGCTTTGCAGTTCATCAATGCTCATTCCTATTAGATCAAGCTTCTTGCTCTTGTCATCTAACGTTAGAACAAGGGGCAATGGAATTAAGTTGGAAAATAAGAGGTTTAGAAGAAATTTGAGGGAAAACTTTTTTACAGTGAGGGTAACAGAGCAGTGGAACGTGCTGCCCAGGGCGGTTGTGGAGTCTCCTTCTCTGGAGGCATTCAAAACTCGCCTGGACATGTTCCTCTGTGATCTGGGTTGGACTAGATGATCTTTCTAGGTCCCTTCCAACCCCTAATATTTTATGATTCTATGATTCTATGATTCTTCTCCTTTGTGTTCAGAGTGTCTTATTTTGCACCTTTCTTTCCACTGACACCTCTCCAAGTTTGTCACACAGTGCTTGTAACTTCAGCAAGCAAGAGAGAGCACAGCAGCTCACAATCCCCATAGCCATCCCTGCTCCAACAAAGCCGAAAAGCTCCATAATGGCTTTTGTCTAAAGCTTCCACTGTTCTGGCTTTATTTCGAGGCACTCAGGGGGTTCATCAGCTGACCAAGCTGGTAACACATAGGATTTAGTACACCTTGCTATCTTGACTGCACATCTACTGTATTCAGAATGTACACAAAGGTACAGCCTAAGCATAATTATTATGACGATGACAAAGATCAAAAGCTGGGTCAATAGTACCATGGCAAAGATTAGTTCCCCACCTTACTATGTGGTTAAATGCTATTTATGAGATTAACAGACAGTCCATTAAGCAATCCAATTACCCAAGGTTTAAGAATGTGATACAAGAAGCTTTCCACCACGTCTGTGGTTTGAAAGGAGCCCCACCTGGAGGCTTAGAAAATGACTCCGTCTTGTGAGCAGTTATTTATAACTGGTACCTTACTTAAAAGTCTTAGAGAAGTCCCCCAAAACATCATGAATGGCCCTTTAGGCTTAGGAAAAGTGAAATTGAAAAAATACAAAAGTAAAATAGAAGCTTACTTGGCTTTTTTATTGTACTTTTCTACGGACAATCAGTTGTGAAAAACAGATTTGGCTTCCTGGATTCTATCCCAAAAATTCACATAGATTCATGAAACAAGAAGTGAAACAAAACGCATCACTTTGAAATCCAAGCAGGTCTCATGTTTATTGAAATATCTCAGGCTTAATAAACATGATGCACATGGCTCTTGCTGTACCACACACCCTCACAACTGCAAAGTTAGCCCCCTTGGATACCTACAGAAACTTCTTTTCAGCTCAGCCAGGTGAAGCAAATATGACTGCTACAAATCTAAAGCAGAGGTCCTGCTAGGAACTGCAGCTGAAGTAGCATGAACCACTTTTTCCTTAACAAAGCCTGAAGATTCCCTGAGTCTTAATTAGGAATAAAAAAAAAAAAAAAACCACAAACCAATAGAACCTAATTTATGTCTTGTGCATAATGTTTTTTTTTCCTTTTTTCTCTTTTGTACCAAAAAAAAAAAAAAAAAAAAGGTTTAAAATGCACTATTTTCTATGCCATGGAGGAAAGGCTTTTTATCCCGTTGGGACTGCTGCCAGAGATCTAGGTTGAATCCAGCCATGGCACAGAAATTACCATCTGGACCGAGGCAACTGACTCTGGAGATCGTTCACACATCCGCATTTGGCATGGAACTTTTGTGCAGTTCAGAGGAGTCAAAGTCCTCTGCATAGTGGAAAGAGCAAGGCACCTATATTACAGACAATTACAGCGCCAAAGTCAGATCCCTAAAGAAGATGTGAATCCTCTCCTCCTCATTAAATGGGGGCTCAGCCCCATTTTGAAGCGGAAACTGAGACAAAAGGAAACTGTCCTTAATACTGTCAGGCTTCACAAGGGTGTTGTATGGTTCCTGAGCACAATACTGGCAAGCACCACATGAACAGCTAAGAAGTAAACAGATCTTCAAAGAAGCAGATGATTAAGGGGCTAAGTCCATGTAAATCAAGTCACTCAAGCTACAGAATTAACGCTTTGGCTCTTCCCTCATCAGTAGTACATTGAGGGAAGTTATTTTCTAGTGTCAGTGCAAAGAAAACAAAACATGAGATGTTACTTCATACTCCTTGAAAGCCATAATCTATTGACAAAGCTAACTGAAACTGGTATTTCTTTTAACCACTTCTCTTGTTCTAGGAATCATCAAGGGCAAATAATGTTCCTTATCCATGGCTGGTATGTGAAACTTGAAAGGCTTCAGGGACATCATTAAATCAAGAAAAATGCAATAATGAGTAAGTCCCAAATTAGGAGATTTCAACTGACAGTGGTTATCTCTGGCTTCATGACAATTCTTCTGGGCAATATTACAAAAGAAAGTCATCTGATGAAGCTAGCTGTGATGGCTAAAATAATAACACTGAAAAAAAATCACTAAGTGCTTTTTAAAGTACCAGCACCAAATGGGTCACTGCAGTACAAGGAGTACTTCTAGAAAGGTACTCAGAAATGGCAACATACTGAGAAATGGTAGTGTTTGACGCACAGTGAAATACTTCTGGTTTTAACTGTCAAGCACCTGAGATGATGAATGGACTAACTCGTATTTCAGACATGTCACCGAATTTATATGCACATGACATACTCCTTTTGTGCAGAGTCACACTGCTGTTTTTTGAGTGCCATGCCACTGTGTGCAAAATCAGCAGGATACAATGGGGATTTCTTCAGGAGAGAAAAATAATACTAAGGAAAACCAACCAAATATTAATCCAATTCAGTAGTCATTTCTGGCATTTTAAAAATGCATCATAAATATTCAACATAGCATTGTTGACAGGAAAGTGTGTGTTCCAAAAAGAGGAATTTCTGGTGAACTAATACTCTGAAATACCATGTTGGTTTAGAGATACTTCCTAATCATGTTAATTATTTCATTATACATGCGGTAAGGTGCATCAAGGCCCCAGATGAAATCCAAATGGTCCCATTCTGGAATGTTTTTGTGGTAAACCAAGTTTGTGATCTGCGTGAGCAGCATAGCAACATCCTTTGGGTCTGCCAACCAGTCCTGTCCGCCAGTCCACACCGCAGTTGGTACAGTCATCTTTTTTATTTTGTAGAAAGGGGGAGTAGACTGAGGAAGGGGAAAGTGAAAACAAAAGCATTAGAAAGGACAAGTCTCCAGTGTGATATTACGCTGCAGTGTAACATGTTAGCAAATGCAAGAAGAATGTGTCAGATTCTCATTTCCTCTCTTGGGCAGCTAAAGAGGGAGTCCTGACTCAACAGAAAATGTTAACTCCGTGAGTCCTGCAATGTTATAGCATGCAGAGCAGTAAAGATGTTGTTTGAAGAGTCTACAAGACAGCAGGGTAGCTGAAATCTCAGAGAATGCATCCCATTCAAGTTATTGCTAAACCCTAATCAAATACTGAAAGTGATTGCTACTCTGAAAGCATGACAATGCAATCTTTCCCAGTCATTAAAGTGACAAGGGGGAAAATACTTTTAGTATTGCACACAGTAATTTGGAAAAAAATCATGCATGGAGATTAAACAGACTAAAGAGAAGCGATACACATGAATGGGCAGTCTATGCCTTATTTTGAGAAGTGCAGTGGAATTGCATGATCTAGGCAGGGAGGACACCCCTCAAGAAACAGTGTGCCACCACAACTTCGTATCCAAGGATGGGCTCTATACTGACTTAGGACTAGCTCAGAGTTCTACAGTCCTGTCTTTATGGTGGTTTTTTTTTTTTTGAAAAGGCAGATCTCCAGTTGGTTACTGGGCAACACTAGCCGGCTCTTCAGCATGCAACATAAACACAGCACCCAGAGAAGTACTCAAGGATATTTTTGTGTGACGCTGAAGAATTATAACATATCCATAAAAGATGTCTACCTGGTTGTAGTGAGCCATATTTGCAGCCTTGCTTCCCCAGTCATAAGCTTTGAGTTCCCCAGTCTTCACAGCCTAGAAATAAAGAAATACTTACATGTACAAAGAACTGAACATGTCTATTGCAGTAATAAAAGAGTATAGGTCATCTGGAAAATTGGCATAGACACAAGAAGCAGTGAAATGCCAAGTATTAACAAGTGTCACTGCTCTGCACAGGGTCACAGGAGTGGGAAACATTAACGTTCAGTACCATTAGACTTTGTCCTGTAAGATTTCATGCTCTTTCACAGCAACAGCAGGAAAGATTAAGGAAAATGGTTTAGCGTATCCAATGCCAGGATGTGGCTGCTCCATGATTGCTTCTGAAATATTTCCCTTGCTGTCTAAACGTGCATGAACGCTGCATGGAGCTTTCTTAGAAAGTCTACTCTGTATGATTTACCATCTATTATTTTTCAGAAACAGAAGTCTATACAACAGGGATCTGGGAAAAAAAGTCTTCACAAATTTCTTTCCAAGCCAACACCTGAACAGCTATATACAGCAAAACACATTGCTTCTGAATAAATGACCAAGTTCTGTCACAAGATCTCAAACAGCACTGACCACTGCTTCCATGGCAAATGCCTTCTCGTATTTGCCAGCCTGCTGAGAAAGCTTCAGGCACAATAGCATCATAGGCATCAAGTCGTGCACTGAGGTGAAATTCAAAATACACTAATAAAACAGAAAATTAAGCCAGAACAGGAAGCCTGCTGCTTTTCACTGGCTAAAAATATAACTTGTAATCAAAATGGGGTTTGCTGAAAGGGGAGCAAATGCTCGTTACAGCATCTGAGTTAAATTATTCCATTGTATAGCTTGTTACTCACAGTTAGCCTATCTTCAAAGAAACAGGGGAAAGAGGTGAGCCACCGTACGTCAGTAGCGTCAAAGCAGATGAACAGTTGCCATTTTGACAATTGGCAGTTCCAGCATTTGACTTAGGCTATGCTACTTATATGTTTTGGCATTTTATTCCATTTAAATACCAGAGACATCAATATTCTACAAACAAGCTAGAGTCACAGACTTTTTAGATTTTGGAAACTCTACCTGGCTCCAGTGGATCATGTTTTGTACAGATGTCCCTGCAGGGCAGTGTGTTGAATACACATCCACTCGGCTCTGCAGCAAAATAATTAATATGGTTTACTCCTCACAGCACAACTGTTACTGCTTCTTGAACAGCTAAGAAAAGTTTTTCCATTCCTCTAAGAACCATTATAAACAAAAGTTAATTGGAGCTATATATACAAATGAGGTAAAAGCTTCAAATGTTTTGGGTATTACTTAAATAAACTTCAGAACTTTAAACTTTAAACCTGATAATAATACCCCTTAAGCATTTTTTAATATATTCACAATATCTTTTTAGAAGTGTAAGAATTGGGAGCACATTAACTAATATTTAGATGGACCTCCAGTGAAACCTTGAGTTACTCTACAGCTAAACTAGCAACCGTCGGCCAAAAGTGATTCAGAACTTCATACATTTTGAGTTCAGAAGCACAAAATAAACAGGGGAAACTTAAATACTCACAGAAGAAAAAATATTATCCACCATTAAAACCATGAAAACTGTGTAAGCTGGGCATGAAAACATCAAAAAACCCCTGTACTTTAACCTTGATACAAAATAGCAAAAAATGTACATTTTTGCACACAGAATGGTGAAAAAATAACACTAATTCTATCTCACTCCAATAAAAAAATCCTCATCCTTCATTTACCTGCAGGCAAACTGATTTCAAGGAGTTAGAAACACTTCAAGAAGCCTTATAAAAAAAAGGCAGTCTCACTCCAGTTGCTGTTACCTATTTTTTAAATAAGCAAAGCAAGTCCTGTGTGCGAGTCCTTTGGAACTAGAACCAAAGAAGAAGCCATCATCAGGGTCAGAAACTGGTCCCAGATAGAATAATTGCATGCATCCACTGAGAGACCTGTTGAAAGCTTCAACATTTCTATTGAAAATGGTTGAAAACTGTGTCTTTACTCCTTGCTTCCTTGCAAAATATTTGACTACCTGCAGCATCATATTAATTAACTTATCCACTTCCTCAAGAGATGTAAAATAATGTATTTTAGCTTTCCAGTAATATTGTAAAAGGTTAATTCTATCCATCCAATCTGGGCAAGTACATGTATGTTCAGTATGATGAAGGAGGCATTATTTTTTCCGATTCCATGTAAAGGACAATCAGCACAGTGATATGCAGTCAATACTGCGTTAGAGTTCACAGTAACTCAGCTATTAGAAGTTACCAAAACATACCATATTCAAGTTTCTCTCATTAAAGCCACACAAAAGAAAGAATATGTTGCCACAAAGGTCATCAAGTATTCTGTGGGTGCAAACATGGGTAGCAAGCCACTTCAGCAAAAAATTCTGAGGGAGGAATTGTTTCTTTCCAAACATCTCCTGTAAAACAACAAACACATAAGACAAACATGTCATTGCATAGAATTACCTGGGTTTATTTTTTAAACTACAACATTCTTGAAGCATTTATTTTCACTTGCACTGGTGACAGGGGTGTCATATGAAAATGATTTATCTTCTTATCAACCTTGTTAAGAGCCCAATGGGAAGGTCACAGTTCGCGCTTCTGCTACAAATGATGCAGTCCATTACCCCAACAAAAAGTACATGGAAACTGGGGCTGTCATTTGTCCTGGTTTGAGTGAGAACAGAACTAATTCTGTTCAGTAATTTTACTTTTCAGCTCAGTTCTTCTAATTAAC
>WUAM01000287.1:66718362-66754964 GCA_024336885.1 Actenoides hombroni
AGGGAGGGAGGGATTGGTCCTTACCATCCAGTGCAGTGGGGTTGCACCCTCAAGAGGCTATAAGCCAGCAGCTGGGAAGACTGGTGGGATCTGTGAGCCAGCTACTGGATAATCAAAACATAAAAGTGGTGCTAATCTAACAAACAAACATTTACAAATGCAGGAAATTAAAAATGAAGTTTATAATCCAAACCATAAATTATACAGACATAGGATAGGCACTATATCACTTTCTCTGTATTCTGGGGAAAGTTTTTTATTTGATTACCTCTTTTGGGTAGGTTTCAGCAATTGTTCCCAGCACAGGAAATATGTTCCTGAGACCCAAAGGTTGCCAGTTTTACCACAGAGACTGTCTTGTCCTCTTTGACATCCAGACCACCAGCTCTGTTGCTATGCAAGAGATGCCCTCATATACTGGCATGGAAAATTACTAAAATTACTACTCAGCTCTTTAGACCTGTGGCTTCCCGCATCTCTGGCTTGTTTGAAGTACTGTTAACTAGTGGCACCAACTGAAATACTGCCTGCTTTGAAGTACATGATGCCTGGTTTAAAAACAAGAGTAGCAAAAAGTAAATGGATTGTAAGTTTGTTTTTCTTTGATTTCTTCTAGTACTCTATCCAAGAATTCCTTGGAGAGCTCCCTGCACCAGCTAGAATGTCACTTTACATGGTCTTTGCCAAAGGAGGATGTGGATATTGATGAGCTAGAGGAAAAAATAGTCAATCAGACAGAGTTTTTAATAAAAACAAACACCATAAATTATAATCTACTATCCTATGTATGCTACCTGAATAATTCAGAGGAGAAGGCCCTAGAAAATCTCCAAAAAGCCGAAGAAGAGGTTAAAAAAAATCATCCAGATGAAATTGCCAGGAGAAGTCTTGTTATCTGGGGAAACTATGCCTGGATCTATTACCACACGGAGAGATACGAAGATGCTCAAGCTTACGTAAGCAAAGTGGTAAACAGCTGCAAAAAGATTTCAAGTACTGCTGAATGCAAGATTCAGCTTCCAGAGATCTATGCTGAGCAAGGATGGGCATTGTTAAACTTTGGGAGAAAGCACTATGAGAGAGCAAAGAAGTGCTTTGAAAATGCTCTACAGAATGAACCCAACAACCCAGAATTTAACACAGGCTATGCAATAACATTGTATCGTTTGGAAGATATTCAAGGCAGTCAATATGAAGGTAAGAATCTGTCCCTCAAGCCCCTGAAGCGTGCAGTGGAACTGAATCCAGAGGATGTTTTCAGTAAGGTATTACTTGCATTAAAACTTCAGGATTTACAGCAAGTTGATGAAGGGGAAAGATACATTGAAGAAGCAATGCAGAAAAACCCTTATGTTCCTTATGTCCTGCGATATGCTGCCAAATTTTACAGAAGGATAGGAAAAGTGGACAAGGCAGTGGAGATGTTGAAAAAGGCCCTAAAAGTGACACCAAAATCTATCTTTTTGCATCACCAGCTAGGACTCTGCTACAGACAAAAGATGATTCGGTTAAAAAAGGCAAGATGCTCACCTCAAGACCAAGTGGATCAGCTCATCCACCTTTGCATTTTTCATTTTAAAACAGTGACTGAACTAAAGACAAAATTTTTTTATGCCCATATGGACCTAGCAAATATGTATGCAGAAGGAAAGATGTATGAAGAAGCAGAAGAGACATTTCAGAAAGCATCTCAGATAAATATTCTATCCAGTAATGATGAACAAATTTTCTGCTACCACTATGGCAGTTTTCATCAGTTTTGTAAGAAGTTGGACTCTGAAGCCATTAAGTATTACATAAAAGGGATGAAAATTGAAAAAGATTCTTACATGTCCCGTAAGTGTGGGATGGCTCTGAAGAAACTGTTAGAACAGAGAATTCAGAGAGGTGTAGGAGACGCAACAGATTTTGGTACACTTGGACTTGTTCATAATCTATATGGTGAGAAATGTGAAGCAATTGAGTGCTATCAACAAGCTCTTGCATTGTGTCCCGACAACGAAGAATATCTGAAGGCATTATGTGAGCTACAACTTTCCATTTAATGCTAAAGCTGCCAAAAGTCCTTCACAGAAAAAAACAAACCAACCACAACCAACCACAACCAACCACCCACAAAACCAAACCAAACCCTAATCCAATGACATTTCAACAGATTCTCAAAACTTTTTTCTCTCTTTTTTTTTTTAAGGTTGAAGTTATAATCACATGAAACAGCTGGTGGCATCACTTTCTGGTAATAATATAGAAACTGCTGATGATTGCTGTTCATTTGTTTCTTCATTAACCAACAGAGAGCATGCTTGGAAAGCCTAAATAACCATTAAGCTATTGTAGCCTTCACTGCTAACACTGGTAGAAAAGTTGTGTTTAAGTGATGGCCCATAGAACACAGAAATTCTAAGCTGGAAATCAGATCTTACCTTCTACCAACGAAAAGATAATGGAATCACATTGTGGTATTTCAGCTATCCCCTTCAAGAGCATGAATATATACAAACAGAATTCATGATGCTTGTTCAAATATTAAAAGTGTCTCTCTTTTAGGGTTATTTAGAATAAATTTTGTTGCATACTTGTTTACTACCTTGTATGTTATTAACTATGAAAAATAACTATCGTTTGGCTAGCTCACTGGAAAGCTTACAAAACATGTATTATTGTAGTGAACTATTAAAGAACATTGCATACATCAACTGTTGCTTCCGGTATCTCTCTATTGACCAGTTCTCATGTTAGTAGATGAAAGAAAAGGAAATGACAACGCAGAAAAGTAATAGGGATAAAGTTTTGGCAGGATACGAATGGGTCAGGAGACAGCCCCATCTATTCTCCCAAACTCTCAGCAAAGATGGCTTCAGAGGTGGTGCACCAACTAATTGAACTGTACACAACACAATATCTATCTAGTTTACATCAAACCACAGACTCAGGAACTGCTACAGCAGACCTCTGGAGAGGAAGGAAAGGCAGCCTTTGAAATGCCAAAGCAATGGCTATCTGTAGCCATGCTTGGGAAACAAGCCAGGGATAGAAAACACACACAAGAAAAGTACTGGACATGGAGGGCAGAGCACAGCTAGAGCAGTAGCATGAGCACTGGAGAACTGGGCAGCAGAGCTTAAGAGGTCTGGGGGAAGCGGGGTGGGTACCCACAGAGTCTATGTGAATGGAAGAACTGGCCGAAAGAAAAAAGAGAATGGGTGAAGGAAGTGATTTTCCTCAGATATTCAACTAAGTATTTCCAACAGGATGGCTTAATTACACAGTATTGTTCCTTGGTATAACAGATTATGGTGCTCAGGGAAAACTAATGCTATACTTTCATGACACTTCTGAGACCTAGCCAGTAGTGTAGAACGAAGCAAAACTGGTGACAGAGCCCATCAGGAAAGATGCACACTTCTGTTTCCAGCCATCCTGGAGCATTCCTAACCTGCAACAGCAATCCCATCCATGTACAGGCAGGATGACAGGCCCAAAGGAGTATAAGATATGATGCCAGATCATGAAATATCCAGAAACCTCTCCCTCAAAGAATCTGTCATAATACAAGCAAAAGTGATCAGGAGCTTAACAGTGTATATAATACATTCACACATTCTTCCTAAGAAAGGGCTGGGGCAAAATACATCCTTGTTTTCCAGCCACCTGCCAGCTTCTCTTACAAAGTTGGCCCTGCCTAGGGAAAGAGCACAGAGGGAGGAGAACAGGAAGGATCAGGAGTAGGACTGACATACAGCTTCTGGAAGCTGGTAGGACCAGCAGTAGGTTTGAAGTCAGGAAGTGGTGACTCCCTATCGTGTTGTACTCAGCTATATGAGCAAAAGTGTACGTTAGGTGACCTCACTGCCTTTCTCAGTCTTGAGGCTTCTGACATCAGCATCACTGCCATCCAAACTCTCCCGAGGGCATAGCAGGCAGCAGAGAAGAATTTGAGTAAGAGGTAGTGCAGGTTTCTGAAGCCATGGTGGCACATTTGTGTCTTCTCCACACCCTGCCACCAGGGCCTCTCTTACCTCCCTCCTGGAAAATGAACCTCGAAGAAATAAGAAGCAGCAATAAAAGTGTTTTGAGAAAAATGTGGAGCCTGAATTTTTATGAATCTTTTCCACAGCAAAGAAATTGATCATGAGGCAGGGTGACACAAGAAGTCTATTTATCGTGCCTTACCTTTTTTGGGCTCTGAAGGACTGCGCTGGACCGCAAGACTACCTGGGATGGTATGTGCAAACATTGCCTTCTAGTTCTTGCTTAGTATCTTGTAAATGAGGAGAAATGTTATTTCCCACAGGGTGGTGCTGCTGCATTGCCTGGTGTGGAGACACAGCGAAGAGGCCAAGCTTTAGCTTCGGAGAAGTGGACAAAACGAAACATATTTCACAGTGTCTAAGTCCATTGGGCAAAACCAGAATCACACAGAAGCTGACACACCTCTCAATTCATACCCAAGTATAAATACATCACTGAAGCATGCACTGGAGTGCAAGGAAAAAAAGGAGTGAAGATAACCCTGAAAAAAGTATTCATTTATGTATCAAAGGCACCTTCTAAAATATATAAACTACTGGAATACACCAGAATAGTCCCTTGGAAGAAGGTATTACATATTGAGGCGACCCTGGCTAAGGACTTCATTTTGCTGACCATGAAGGACTGTTACAGCTAAACTTAAGCTCTTCCTTCCCACAGGAATTTGTAAAACTTGAGAAAGCAAACAAGGAATTACTGTGACAATATAAAATACACTCACCACGTAGTAGCACAGACAACCATTGTTCTTCAGGAGAGAAATTGTTGTCCAAGCTGGCAGAAATATTTCAGGCTCAAAGTATTCTCTTTTTTTTTTTCTGAAAACTGGGTTTTTCTCAACAGAAAGTGCTCAACTTTTCCAGGGCTGTTTTCACACAACTTTTCAAGACACAATTTACTAAATGTTCCAAAGCTGATCTGATAAAAATTATTACTAGAACAGAAGCAATTTCAAAAGAATGATTATTTCCTCATTTCAAACCTCACAGAATGGAAACAGATGGGATAACTTCAGTAGCTGTAAGCAGTTTCACTTACTTACACTGAATTACTGTTCACTGCACAGAACAAAGTATTATCCCAGGCAGGATTAATTTGAGGTAGGATCTGTCTGCTTCTGTCTTGGACAGATATTACCCCAGCCAAGTCAGACCACACCGTCCCAGAAGCCAGACAGGCTCAGCAGTGCAGTGCTCCATCCAAGCTTGCATCCATCAGCGCTCAACAGGGCTGGGGGGAACATGCAGGATTAGCCAGAGAAATTGTTCACAGCTAGCTCAGGTACCCCTGCCTAACACTTTACTGTGCCATGCCAGAAAATACCCACTGTGGGGAACAGCCTGAATATTATAACCTCTGGAAACAAACAAACAAGAAAACCCCATTTCAGATACAATAAATCATTTTTTTTTAAATGGTATAATTCAGAGGCTTCTATAATGTGCCACCTAAAACATTTCACACAGCAGGATGAAGATGAGCTGTTCAGTTTGGGTTATGTGGACCAGGGGGTAGAAGTCTGGCAAGAGGCTTTGCAAACCTGGATTGTATTTCTGTTTCTTCCACTTGCAGGTGATTCCTTGTTATGCTTTCTTCCTTCTTTTTCTTCCTGGGGAGATTCATGACAGGGCTGATGTTTCACAGTGTGTTTCATGCACAGAAAGCATCATTCTGATGTATAAGGTTCTGCCCATTGGCGTAATTCAGAGCAGAAACTATGTTAGAAAACCCTGAAATAATTCCACCATTTTCTACAAAAGACCTCTGTATAAAACCAGTTGAATGTCTCCTGCTAAATTAGACATTTAAAACAAAAAATACTGCCTTAAACACATAAATGGAAAAAATAATTTAAAAAAGCTAATAAATATGTTACACAGTATTGTTTACTAAGATAAAAATTCATACAGCGTTATTCCAACACGCTTCTACAATATGCAGTTCTGACATGTTACAATGTGGTAAACAAAGTAATTCAATTTTTGTGAAGTAATGACAGTATCAATTTATAACTTGCTGAAAAAAATCTTATCTTCTCTGTAGACCATACTATTCCCTACTTTTTTATATTAATATTTTGCATTAAGATCTAAATATCTTCACCACTACTAATTAATAAAGCAACTTTTTTACCTCCCCTTCCCCCCCCAGATGTGCATGTATTTCCTAAATGATTACGAAATATTCACGGATTGTTTTTGTCTTTTTTTATGACCATTCATTAAACCCAAAATTAGGGCCCAGGGGTCAATTGCCATGCAGAGCTGAAAGAAGGTTAAGTCATTAGTTTCAAGAGGTTTTTTGCACTCCCATCTCTTACTCTGTGGTCTGTGTATGTAGATCATGCTGCTGGCTCTGACTACACTTCTGAAGCAATGCAGAGAAAAATGCTTTGTTTGAGCACAGACAACTGAAGTCAAACAATTTTAATGTGTTATATTTGAAGTATGCATGGATAATAAAACTACTTGATACACATACTATTCATATATATATAAAAATACATTACATCCCTATGGCTGTACTCTTCATCTAAATCAAATTGGTGAACATCAATCTCTGTTGGTTTCCCTTCTGAGTCACAGAGTGGAATAGGACACCACAAGTAACCACTGAATACACTGCAGATGATTAACAAAACTATCAGTGTTGATAAAAATTATTTGGACTCTGATCAATTTGCAGATAAACAGAATGTAGTTTGAATAGCAACAAAACACAGAAATGGTCCACACTGTAGAACATGAAGTTCCTCCATCACTGACAACAGTTTCACTCTGGAAATGTAGAAACGTCCCATTATTTATTAATTCACCACATCACTAATTTTCCCCATGAGCTACATTAAGTCTATAGCTCCTGTGAAGCAGACAGCTGCTGTATATTCCTCACATAAGTAGTGGGAAACCATCAGCAAATCACAGCTGTTGTGTTCTGGTCAAGTGACCTGATCAGCTCTTCAGCTGGCACAAGTGAGTAATTTGCACCATTTGAAGACACAGCTCCTGGGTCCAAGAAGAGACAGACTTGCCATTGGAATATGTAGAAACACCTTTGTCTGCCAACATCCTCTTTACTAATAGTCTGTTGAGTGGGCAGTTTCTCAGTCATCTGCTTGCACTGACTGTAAATTTCTTCAACAGCTTGCTAGTTTTCCATGAGGAAGAGGCTCTGTATTTGGAAAAAAACCACAAGCCTCTCCTCTTGCCTCCTGGGCTGCTTTTGGGCTTCTTCCAGTTAATGTAGCTAAAGCAGGTTTGTCTAGCAGCATGCCCTAGTTCCCTGGCACAAATTTACTCCTCGACAGTAGAGGAGCCACAGCACCTCTTCTACCCTCCCAGACAAGGAATGTCAATGTTTAGAAATTCAAGCTTTAAAGATATCCAGAAAAAAAAAAAAAAGCAGCAGCAACCACCTCAAAATTTTGCTGTAGGGTGCTTGGGAAAGTGGGTCCAGAACCATATTTGAAATTAAATTGCACCTTACATACAAAACTTAGGCACACTGTAAAAACTAAAACTGCTTCAGAGATACTTGCAGCATAAATCACATTTTCCTGCCAGATTTTCCTAAAAATAAAATAAATTTAATAAAAAAGCTTTGGCATTTGAAACAGTTATTTGCTAGAAGATTAATGCAGACTGAAAAATAAGATTTTTTTTGGTGGTATGGTTAGTCCATTGAAACAGACTAGAACACCGCCAAAAAGCTTATTTCATTAATACAATAATACAATAACAACATTTAAACTTTCTCATTCAGTTTTGGTGACTGATTATAGTTTTGGTTTTGTTACAGCCAATTATCATATTTGAGATTACCTGTGGATTCTATTTAATACATTTCAAATAAATCTCTGAATATTTGTATCTACAAACTCTATTTTCAGTCTAGCTTTCTTCTATTATTGCATTAATTTGGCATGACTGTTGCTGCATGTAGATTTTAGCCAACTAAAACATGACAGAAAAATCTAATCAAGAGATGCCTTGTTCCACAGGAGTTGTATCTTAACAGGGTAACACTCCAGAGACATCTCTGTCTCAGCGCTGAATCCTGATGGCACCTGTCATCTGTTGCCGTAGCTGTTTGTGTCCACAGCCAAAAATTCAACATCCTTCTGGTCTAATTCTGCTGTGACAGAGTAGGCTATCGCTCCATTTGTCCAGATGTGCTGTTTGGTGCCAGTATCATTGGTGAGTGACTGCAAATGTGTTCTTTTGATTCTCTGTGCTAGTCTCGCAAAGCACAATAACGTTGAACTAAATATCATAGAAAATCCACACAGAAGGAATGATGCCGTATAGCTGCCAGTTGTGTCCACGAGCCAACCTGTAGGAAAACAAACCATGTGTTTTTTAAAGGCCCACCGAAATTCTGGTAACTGACAAATCATGTGATCAGCAAGAGTTTTATGAACATCTGGAGTTATCACATATAAATATAATCAAACAATGCAGGTTTACATCACCATCATTATACTTTCACCTCCTGGAGCAGGGAGTGATTTGTCCTCAGCAGGCAGATAAGATTTTCTTGTTTTGTTTTTCCTTTTGTTTAGAGGCCAAACCGATGAGAAAAGGCACAGCAGTCATCAACACAATACTAAATATACCTCTTTCAACTGCATGGCTTTAACTGTCAGTCTTTAGACATGCTTAGAGAGCTCTTGGGTTAAATATTGTGTGCATGAGATCCTCATACAGAAACATCTAGTGAGCTATGCCCTAGGCTCATGCATCACTTAAAATAGTTCTGTTTCGCAGTATTTTTTGCTATGAAAAATTAAGTTAAAAGCTTCAGAAGCTGAGATTAATTATGAACAGATGAGAAAATATGCAAGACATATATATACACTGTTGTTTGAAAAAAGATCTCTGTCCTTCCACAATATTCAGTGACAGTTAAATATTACAGTGATGAGCTTGTGACCAAATACTAGAGAAGCTGACTTACCCACCTGTTCAGAGTAGTTTGGAAATGAAAAAATCAAGTCTTTGGGCACCAAAAAACGCTCCAACCTTGGAATGAAACTCTTTGGATTACATTTTCAAGACTTTGTAACTTTGCAGTGATATCTTTAGTTTCTTCTACTTGCACAATTTTTGAACTACGTGAAATGGTGATGTAACAGCTCTTAGAAGCCCCATTCCATACAGTTTTCTTTTCTAAATTTCAACTTGCTCTATATGTAGAAGTCATCCCATCAAGACAGGGCTTAAGTGAGATCTAAAGTCTTCTGAAGGTCTAGGGGTGTAATTTCCCAGCCCAGGGGCTATCTCCACATTCAGTGTACATTTGCTGTTCTTCCTCTCCTTTTACATTGCACCGATAAGTAAATTAGCAGTAAGATTATAGGAAAGTCATTTGTGAACTGACCTGCAATAGGTGGGCTCACTAGATATGGTATGGCATGCAGAAAATACACGACGCCCAGTGCTGATGATAACGAAGAAGTTCCCACTACATCTGCTGTCACAACAGGGATCAGCGTTACATAAGCTCCATCGAAATAGCCAAAGGTAAATGAGAAAGGCACAAGCAAAGGGAAGTTTTGGAGAACTGGCAGGAAAAGACAACAGAGGCCATCCATTCCCACAGCAAAGAGGTAGCAAAAGTGCCGATGCTTCTTCAGACACCTGCAAATTTCAAAACAGAAAAGAAAAAGATTATCACTGGACACAGCATCGCGGCTCTATGCACTGGCAAGCAGCACTTCAGTCTCTCTCTCTCTCTTATATAGCTCACATTTAAGTCTGTTTTCTTACACAGTCTTTAAGATGAAAAGCTCAACACTGATGAGCCCAGGTAGGGAAAGCTGCCCTCCTATGGTTTCAGAAACATCTAGTAAGCAGCCGGCCATGCCACCTGCCACGTTCTTCAGGCTGCCCCTAGTGAGGCAGCCACTCCACCACCAGGATTTTGCAGCTCTCTGAAGTTTCAATGTTCAAAGCAGTATTCCATCAGGCTCTACATCCCAGCTCAGCAAGGTGCTCCCAGTATTACGCAAAAAATATTGCAGTATACCTTTCTTAGTTGTCATCCTTTGCATCAGCCTTTAAACACTTAGTTTAGCTGAGATGGCAATTCCCTTTCTCCCTGCTCCACAAAACCAATGACTGATTTTTCGCACAAACTGAGTACACACAAAGAATGTGTCCTCTAGAATCAAAATCCTTCTTAATGTGGCCAGTCTTTACTGATGTTACAGATGCCACACACAGATGTTTGGAGTGAACTGAGTTAGAAAAGCATATACCAGAAAATACGTAACAATTTCAGGTCAGTTCTTCTGAGTATGTGCCTGACAATGTTGGGCGAGACCCTTAACCATAACATCTGTCCCTGCCCAGCAGCACAAAAGAGATAGAAAGGCAGAGGAAGTAGAGCGAGATCCTCTAGGCAATACGTGCAGAGGATCGCGCTCAGCATATCTCAGGCAGAGGGTTACATTTCCACTGCTAAATGCAAGAGCTTTGCACAAACTCATCCTTTCTTCAGAAAAAAGGCAAAACCAATCAACCAAAAGCCAGCAGAATGGAACAAACTCAGAAGAGATAAAACCAAGAAATACTAAGCATTTCTGAAAGTTAGACTCTATGTTGTGGGTTTTTTTTTTCAAGTTACGTTTGGTTTTTTTAAGCAGGATATATACATCCTGCAGGAAAAGTCCATAATGTTAACTTTTACATGTACTACACCTCACTGGCGTCCAACCTCCCACCAGCTAAAGAATACACTTGCTTAGCTGTAAACCATTACCTTCTGTCTGTTAGCCATCCAAAGGTGATATTGCCAATGATGTCTATGACACCCAGTATAGACATGAGAAAGGCAGCCTGGTGATGACTCACTCCAACGCTCAAAGCATAAGGCACTAGGTAGACAAAAAGAGGGCTACAGCCATATGCCATAAATAAAACTGACACTGCCAGCACCATGAAGCCTGGCATCAGTAAAAAGTCATATTCCTTCCATGAACAGTAGCATAACCATTCATGAGACCACACTTTGATTAAAGGTGAACAGATGGATATTCGCTTTAAGTCTCGTTTCTGTGCTTCGGGGATATAATCCTGGTCAAGAAACTCAGCAGCAGGTTTACGGTCCTCCTTAAGAGCAATAGGCCGCATCAAGGCACCACAAACACAGAGGTTTAAAACAAAACCTCCCAGGATGAGTAAAGCTCCATGCCAGGAAAACTGCTCGATTAAGAGCTGGACCACAGGGGCCAGGATGAAGGTACCGATGCCACTTCCTGACATGGCTATTCCATACGCCAGAGCTTTTCTTTTGTTGAAATATTTGCCCACCATTGCGATGGCTGGAGAATAACAGAGGGCAAACCCAAGTCCTAGAAGAGAAAGCACAGTGCAGATGGCTTAACACTAAATACAACATACGAAACGTATTAAATTCAACCACATATTCTACTTTCATTAGCAAAAATGAATAGGAAGCTTTTTTCAGATTCTGTATCACCAGCCCAGTCACAGTGTGAAAAGAAACCAGGATGACTCCTTTCTTCCACTGTCAGGGTCCCTGACTTGACAAACCTAACAGATCATCATTAATCCATGATAACAAGGCTCAGAAAGAAGTCATGGGGTGCACTTAACAACATCAAGGATGATCAATAAACATCAGAGAAATGGTGTGTCAGCCTCTCCTGGAGGAAAGATGAGGTCTTGCCCCAGGGTCTTTGCAGATGCTGGCACTGGGCACA
The DNA here is from genome assembly GCA_024336885.1 of Actenoides hombroni. Lineage (NCBI taxonomy): Eukaryota > Metazoa > Chordata > Aves > Coraciiformes > Alcedinidae > Actenoides > Actenoides hombroni. The sequence goes on from WUAM01000287.1 coordinate 66,730,121, forward strand.
CTGTCCTGATGGGGCACTACTTTGTATTTCAGTCTGTTGCAACCCTGAACATTAATTTTCAGCTCTCTGAAACACAGTACAAAGAGTCTCTGTTACTAATATTCTACAATAAACCTTTTTTAGTCAGTTAAATAAACTCCATGCATCAGTTCCTTGGAGTCCCGACCATTTTAAATCCTTGCTTAAAAGTAAAAAGGGAGGAAAAGCCTCAAAAAAACAAAGCCATGTCCCATTTAGTAAACAAATAAGATGCATCTCCTGGACAGAGAGAAAGATTTTGGCCTATGCTGCAGAACCAGAGAGCAGATTTTAATCATCAAATGCTTGCCCTAACACTAAAACATGTATTTCTGAATCAGTCACAGAAAGGAGTTCCTGACTAGGGTTTTGGAGCATATCCTGCCCTTTGAGAGTAAAACAGTCCCCACTGCCTTTGGCAGAACGTGCCAACCGAGCAGATAATCACCTGGCACTGTAACCAGCTTGCTATGTCCTCCTCAAAGGCTGCACTGTGCGGGACAGGCTTTGAGCCCGCCAGGACGGGCTAAGGGCATTAGAGGGACTCCGGGCAGCAGCTGCCTGCTCTGGAACCTCGCAGGAGGTGAGGAGAGTCCCGAGAGGGACACAGAGGTGGGGCTGGACTCGAAGCAGAGCCAGAGGAGCAGCCCAGATCTAGATATCATCACTTGAGAGCTGTGAAAATCATACTCTATTTTGTGTACACACCATTTATTTTTTAGTTGAGTTGGCAGGGGGAAGTAAGTCCCAGAAAAGCCAGTAAATGTCCTGTGAAAAGTGGAAATACAAAGTTTGAGGCTGAAAACTTTTTCATACCTCTCGAAAGGAACTTTGCTAGTTATCATGACTCCCTTGTCTCACCTCTGCTTCACTCCTCACAGTTTCAAGTCCAACAGCTTTTCTGGATTTAGACCTTCACCAGTTATAATCCCACCTCCTCTCTGGGTTGGAGCACTACCTCTAGCCTTTACCAACAGCTCAGAATTGGCTCTTTACAACTCCACATACAAAGTCCAACTGCTTTTTCATCTCAGTATTCACAGCAGTTCTAGGAAGCCTCTGTGGCATTAGCGTGGTATGTGGCACAGTCCCATAAGTTACAAGGAACCTTTTTATTTGTTACGAACACATTTGTCAAAGATTAACATTGTAATACAGGAGTGACACGCACTATAAGAAGGATTTTGGTTTTTTTAAAAGAACAAATAAGCTGTTGGCAGCATGTGAACTGCAGTAATCCCATCAACTTGTTACTAAACAGAAGGGAACCAAGTACAAGGGCTTACATCACCGTGGCTACCAGGTCAGTATTAACGAGGAAGGAATGTCAGTGTGACCATGGGCACCTCTCAAGTTTCTCTGTGCACAGCAAACACAGGGAGATAGGACAGAGCAAAGATAATGGTTACCACCATACCTGAGCACAAATGGAAGAACTGCTACAGCAACATTACCAACCAGCAATTTGTCTGTTTTTCAAATAAAATTAATGCAGACAAAAATAAGGTACACAGCTGAGGTACCATGTATTCACCCAATGCCTACTACCTTTTGATTGAAACTGTTCTTAAATATGCAAATATTTGGGGGCAGTCTAGAACTCCTACCATAACAAAATCCTCCCACATCACAGGCAAAAATGAAAACATTTTTGTGTATCACCTGCAACAGCAGTCCTTCTGGACCTCCCATAATTTCAGGACTTTATCCATAGTCCTCTCTCCAACAGAAATTAGAGAGTTAATTTTGCAGGGTACTGCATTTGGGCTGTACAAGAGTCACTGAGTGCTGAAGGCCTCAGAGGGAAGCCAAAGCCTCTCATTTACAATGAGGGGAACAGGTTTAAGTTTCTCTATTGACCAGTGCAATGGCATTATGACATGGAGAAGAGGTCACCCCTCTTGAAAGGGAGTACTATCAGTTCTAACATTCCTGTGTTGTTTTCCTGTCAGGAACAAAGTGGTTGAATGCCTCCTACCTGTAAGGACTCCTAATGATAAGTAGAGATGTTCCAGGCTGGTGGCAAATGAACTTAAAATTAGTCCAGTAGATGCAAGCAGACCTCCTAGCATGATACCAACTTGGCAGGATACATGATTACTGATTAAACTCCCAAGTGGGGCTTCAAAGAAACAAATAAAGCTGGTAGTTAATGGCAGGTCCTCACACACAGTTTGTTGCAACAGTCATCAAAGAAAAGGAAGCCGAAGGCAAGCAACAATCCCAGCTACACAGTGGTCTTCCAACATCCCCCCTATCACAATGGTGTGCACACCAAAAAACTTTGAAAAATCCTTTTCCTGAAAGTCAGGACAAAACTGACATTTACTGTAGCTTTCTCAGCAACCATTTTAGAAGACCAAAGTCATTACAGGCCACAGCTACTCTATCGTTTTTTGAGTCAGGAGAGGCCACAGTGACAGCCCACACTGTTCATTACTCCACGCTTACAATGCTGAGACTCCCCAGCCTGAAGTTTGGGAATTCCCCCCCCACTTCAGCCCTCAGTAACTTCAAACAGCCTTCCTCACTCCTCCCTGGCCTTGTGAGCTCCGTGTCAGACCCGAGCAGGAGAGGTCTCAAATCTTTTGGACCACCTCCAGGGTTGCTACCCCTTTCCTGTACTTCCCCACCACTGATGCCTCCCAGATCACCCTGCCTCTACCATGGGGTGTCATCATCAGCCCTCTCCCCCTCCACTACTTGGGCAAGGACACCCTTATTTCTCTTTTTTTCCCCAAGATATAACCTAGCTGACACAGAAGAGTTGCTATGTCTCATTCCAGCTGTCTCCCCATGCCTTCATAGCAATTCTCATGAATTAACCCTCTTCCACAGGGTTAGAACATGGATTTTCACCTAGCTGTGCAGTTTTAAAGAAAAACCACGAGAAATTCACTACAACTGCTGCACTAATGCATGTAATTTTTATTAACACTGACTTTTAAGGGAAAAGACTATTTGTAAACATACAGGTTTGCCAAAAGGAGGATGACTGTGACTTGATTTCAAGGCAAGATGTACATCCTGTGCTAAGTCTCAAATATGTTTCTAATCAAAAGGCAAAAGAAACACGTGCTCAGTTAGTAGCTCTCAAACACGACTTGTCCCCCTAGACCTAGACAAAACTACATTTCTGAAAATTTAGGTCATTTGACAAAACAAGTTCTTCTTTTCTATAGCATGAAGACACCCTCTTCCTTCCCAACTGTGCTGGGGAAAGCAGCTTGAATATACCGTACCCCAGAGAGCCCACAGTATCTATCTTTCCCAGCTGACTCCATCAACTTGTAAACATGCTAAAAACAAATGGAGCTAAAGAAAAAACAGCCACATGAGTCTTAAAAGGGTAATACACACCACAAAGCATCGTAGCACAGTCAACAATAGAGTGGATCCACGCTGTTCTGGCATAATCCTGCCCAAAGTATGCCTGGAACTCCACAAAAAAAATGGAGATGCACCTAGGAAAGAAAACATGAAAACCAATCTGTTGCACATAGGATTTTTACCACACAGAAAACACTGGTCTTGCACTTCAGGTATAAAGAGTACCCACTTGAAGGTCTGCTTCAACTCCCAGGAAAATCCAGTCTGTGGTTTGCCTATATCCCAACAAGATGGAGAAATTTTTACAGTTTCTAAGGGAAATTGGAAATGAAGGGCTACCTTAGTGCATGAGGGACAAGACATGAAATGATGTGTGCAAGCTGAATAATTCCAACAGTACTCTGTGTAAGACACCTAGGCTAGGGTGATTCAAACAAAGAATTCTTGTTTTTCATTGCTACAACTGAAATTGGTGTCCAACTATTATCCCAACAGTGGGATTAGACTGTTAGACTGATGCAGAACCTAATCAGACAGATAATTACTCCAGAGAGATTATGAATGTTATAATACCACATGTTTCTCACTGTGGTATCTGATGCTACATTTTTATAACTAATTATTTTTAACTGAAATTAAATCAAAGTTGTAATTATCACCAAAAATTTATAGCCACATCATGATGTTGCTTTCTTGGTACACAAAGTCCCAGCTACCCAGTTCTTCACTGAGATGGTTGCTTGCTAGTGGTGGCATTCACTTCTGCACAAACTGTCAGGGAAGGGCCAGCAAAGTACCTATAGAGCCAACATTGCCTAGAACTGTGTGTTCATGGATGCACAGATGCAAAGCAAGTGAAAAACAACTCCTCATGAGCTCACAGATCTTCCAATAGTTTATTAAAATGCTTCCAGGAGAGGTTACTTTGCTCTGCTTAATGAGTGTTACTTTCTACCTGTCTCTGCAGGAGAACAGATTAAAAGGCTGCATAGTTTCATTCTGGTTCTTGGATCAGCAAGAGATCCCTCACCCCTCTCTCTTTTTTTTCTCTTGTAAAACAATGAACAATCACTTTCTTCAGCTTTTTTTCTTGCACATACTTCATTCTTGTATATACTCTAGATGGGTGTCAGTCACCAGATGATTTCTTGGATGTAGCACATTTCACACATGAAAAAGGAATTAAATTCACTAGGAAATCTCTACTGTTATTACAGAACTGGCACATTTGCATACATAAACTAGCACTGTGTCAACATTTCCATGCCTCTATGCTGTTGACTCCAAAATCCTAGACTTTAGATCCCTAAACTTGGCAACTTTATTTTGAAAGAAATATAAAATTTAATATGAAACACTCTATTTACATTGTACTGACTGTCCAACAAGACATTCTTTCAGTGTTTCTCACTTACCAGGGTGCCTGTCTCTCTGCTTAATATAGCTTAAATGTCCATGTTCACACGCGCCAGGCTCCTCTGTCTCCAGTCAACATCAAAGTCACCCAACGGCAGCTGTGGAAGCCATCTCACCCCAGATGTATATGCTATGTTTATGCAAGGCAGCAGTCTATTCCTGTTCTTTCTATTTTTGAGAAAATATGTTCTGCATATTTCAGATACCAGAAGGGTATAGCAAGGGGCCTCCTCTCTAGGGCACAGACCTTCTCAGCTAGGATGGTACCTGAAATGCTTGCAGGAGAAGGGGGTATTTACAGGTTTCTCAGGTAGACTCAGAAGCCAAGCAAATCCACTGGGACTAGCAAAAATGAGCGTGGCTGTGGGGTCAGAGGGACACAGTGGACCTCCCTTCCCAGCCAAACCACCACTGCCTGAAATAATGCTGCCTGCCCCAGACTTTGATTCTGTAAGAAATCAAGGGGAGGGTGTTGAGAGATAGAGCAGCTGTCAGAGGAGGCGAGACTAAAACCAGAGGGCTCTTAATCCCTCAGCCATCCCCACAGCCTTAGAGATTTCTGAAAGCCAGAAAAAAAAAAAATGTAGCAAAAGAGAGGTTTGTACATAGCCAGAAAAACTCCTGCAGCTGTGGGACATTGGGGGAGATCCCAAATCCTCTTCCTGAAGGGAAACAAACAAACAAACAAAAGGGTAATGCCACAAACAGGTCCGAAAGACAAGAAGTAGCCCATTTACCTCGTCACGGCCCTGGTACAGATAGTGACAAGGAAGCAGCCGGCAACGATCATCCAGCCCCAGCCCCCGTCGGGAGGGCCTGCATGCGGGGCCGGCCGGGAAGAGGCCATGGTGCAGCCTGGGGCGATTCCTCCCTGCTCCCCACCTCAGTGGCCGGGGCTGACACGGGCTGGCTTGCCCAGCGTGGGCCAGGGCTATGTGGCACATGGGTTACTGGCCATCTGAAGAGAGAGAGAGAGAAAAAACAGGCAGAGAGGGAATCAGGGTACATTACATGCACTGTAAAACTGTGAGGCTGGGCTAGGACATACTGCTTTGGCTTTACCCCATAAAAGTGGTGGGTTTCTTTCAAACACGATTTATGAAAATTTGCTGGAAGCAAGAATGCCACCAGGATTTGGCCCTCTGTCTGGTATAATTTATTTCAGGGTAATTTGCCCAGCAGTTACATCCTAGCACATGATACCCTTTTTCCCCGCAAATGTCATAACGCATACATGTAAGTCACATACTTACTGGTGCCAGTGATTTCAGCTCCCCAGTGCTCACATCAGTCCCTGGCATGAACTGTATTTTCAACTGCAGTCTCCACTCAACGTAACTGCACTTCCTTGTACACAAATTAGCACAAAATTTGTGTTTGAGGGAATACCGTTTTCACCTTTGTATGGAAACGGAATATTCACTGCAAAATCGGAGCAGATCTGATGATGAGATGACCTTATTGTTCTCATGAGCCAACCTTAGATGAAAGCCGTAATCAGGCAGGACATGGTGACTTCATTTTCTGGGCACGGACAATTCACTGAAGGTAGTGTCAGCATCCAGGCTAATAACATGGCCTCTAAATGCACACTGAGCACTGCAGGACATTACAGGAGACCAGATGACACCCACTGGACCCTGGATAAGTAGCTGAGTCATGTATGTTGCAATATCCTTGCTTATGTGTCACCAACACCATGGGACGAACAGCTCTTAGTCCTTTCTGCATTGATGACTGAATGGCAGGGCTAGACCAAGGGACTTGAGACACCCCCTTTTGCTCAGTGCGGGAACATGCAGTGCTGCCTGTCAGTGCTGGGTTTCAGATCATGTTTTTGCCATGACCAGCAGGCACCTAGTCCCTGGATGAATCAAAGATTTAGGGTGTAAACAAACTATATGAGATGTCTTTAAAGTTTTGCTTGGAGAGAAACCTCAAATAGTGTCTACAGAATGCTGAATATGCCACATTCCCACTCACAAGCAGCACATGCTTCCCAGGAAATGTTACCTGTTACAGAATGTAAGAGGGCTGCTGAGCTACTCAAAAGTGCAACTCAAGAAAGCAGCTGCATGGCTAATGAGATGTCTTCCCAGTTCCTGAAGCAGCTTAGCCAGGTGATGCTCAAGGCTTGGCTCTGCAAAGCCCAGAGCTCCCTAACCTGTAACAGCAGAGGACCCCAGAGCCAACCCTAAATATCACCTCAGGCGAACTTCTGAGAAGTAATCCTCTGTGTTTATATGGAGTCTAGCACAACAGGGATCTTCACTGCAGCATGAAGTATTATTATAATCTACATGCACTAACAACTCCGAAGAGAGTTCAGATATGATAAAAGGAAAACCTTTAATGATCTGCTTCACTCATCACTTCCATGGCTCTTTGGAAAGATATACATTGTTCCACTCTGCCTGATTACATAAATGCTTCACTCTTTATATAAAGAATAGCCCACATCTCAAATGGCACCATCTGACATAACTACAGTTTGGATTATATAGCAATGGTCATAGCAGCTCAAAGACCAACTAAGAATTCACAGCTGGGGTTATAAGAGCTTTTGTAATCAGCTACCAAACCTGGTAACTCATGCATAGAGGCTCCTAAGTGAGTTTCAAGGGTCCCAGCTGGATGCAGTCTTTACAAGTTCCTTCCTACAGCTAATTAGAAAACCAAACCAAACCAACAACAACAAAAGACAAAAAACAACAACAAGAAAACACACACAAAAAAACCCAAAACAAACACACACAAACCAAAACCAAACCAAACCAACCACACAAAGCAAATGAGAATCAAATGAGTTTACAATTTCAAACCTCATCTTTGAGGTATTCAATTGCTGGGACTTCATGTATATAAAAGATCAATAAAAGCTCTGAAATGGAGACTAAGACAGTTTGCCTTTTCTGACATAGCTTTCTAACACACAGCATGATCTGCCAGTGCAGCTGACAGAGCTTTCTGAACAGCCTCCGCAGGTGCCCACATGACCCCAATGACAAGCCTTGTAAAATTTTGCTTGGAGTGTAAAGTTCGTTTTTTGACCTTAGCTATTTGCTTCAGGACAAACATACAGCAGTGCCAGTGCATACCCACACCTTCCTTCCCTCCCCACTATGTTCTGAAACAAACTTTGACACAAATACAGACAAATTGAGGAAAAAAGGTAAACCAGATGGGCTAATGGAATAAAAAGCACTATAGGCAAGTGTAGCATTACTCAAAAATAAATAAATAAATAAATAAATCTATGAGGGAGGCTGAAAATTCACCCAGTCAAAAGTTAGTTAGTCGATGCCACGCACATGATACAGAAGACACATCCATGGACTTGCCACTTGACACACACATTCTGTATTCGCCTTCCAGCATGTGCCGCAAATTTGTGAGCAAACAATACATCTCACATGTTGAATCCATTCAGACAACAGACAATTTCGCAGGGTTTATGTTACATTTTGAGTAAGCTGACATGATCTAATGACCGATTCTTTATTTTTAGCTAATAGGAACAATGATACATTCCTTTCTGTACAGTTCCAAGCACAAATTGTCTTATTAAATATATGCAAATATTGGATCAACAAGTTAACTGATGGCTAAGGCAGTGGTTACATGATTCTTCATGCCAGATCAGTAAATGACCAGATCATCAAGCAGTACAATTTGATGCAAACCACCACCATCACATCCTTGTCTCCTTAGATGGAAAACAAAATTCAACACTTTTGTGGGTGTCTGTGATGTAACCTAGACATAAAAAGCTGATACCCAATGAAGCCAAAGTGGCACAAGTAGATTATACCCCAATCTGGCAATAGTTTCCCATAACACTATCCTGTCAAATTCACTTGAACAAGCAGAGCAAGTACCCACTGCTTTGCACCACATGGCTGCCACATTTTACATCTATTACAAAGGGCATCTGAGTTGAACTTATGTTGTAACTGCAAGTTTGTTATATTCAAATGCCTGGATGATTGAATAGCTTATAAGAATCCATGACAGCCACCTGAATTAACAGGACGCTGACAAAGTTCAAATTATTTTGCTCAGGAGTTTCCCAGCAATTGCAAGTAATGCAGTCAGGTGGAGTCTGAATAATCACACGACACATCACAGAGGGATTCTGAGCAATTCAGATGTACCTCTGCAGCACTTCTGCAGAGTTTCGGCAGGGCAGGCCTTCTAATTTTGGATCTGAACAGTATCTTTCACTGTTCCTTCTGGATGGATGAAGATTGAAGTTCTGATTATTAAGAGTAGAGTAGGAAGTTCCAGGAATGCAAGAAGAGACAACAGTAACCCCTCAATAAGCAGAAATATACACAGATGTTTTCAGAGTCGTCAACAATATCTATGTACAGAGTCCTAACTAGTTTTAATGCACAAACAGAAGTAGCTGGGTGCTGCAGGCTAGATCTCTGGCCCAACTTCCCAGGTGAACTTCAGATCGAGCCTGAGATTCTAGTTTGCATTTTAGCTGCACATTAACATACCTGGGAAGACTCTGATGATGTATCGGGCTAAGCAAACATAGATGTGGTATTTGGTTACATGATCACTTGCTGTTATTTTCACAGAACCCTGCCTACCAACGGACACATAAACAGCAAACATTTAATGAGGTTAGAAGCAACTGAAAACAAACATATTGAAAGAAATTCCTGGCCAACACAGAAATAGACCAGCCAACCTTCCCTTAGGAGGATCAGTGCAAACCTCATCATAGCCCATGAACTAACAGACAAGTTAAATAATTGCTGCTGCACATCTAATAAACACTTACTATGTCAGCCTGGCAATTTTGTTCTATGGTTAGAAAACTTAAACTTTGCTTACACTCTGGTGCTGTTTTTTCTAATTATCCAGATCATGGATAGTACAGACTGTGGGCTCCACAAATGAAGTTGAACAGGCAGAAAGCACATACTTTTTCAGAGCAATCATGTCCTTCCCTACCTTGGTTTGCTCTCATGTTGCATCTTTTCCTTAACCTTTCTGGTGCAGGATAAGACTCTTACTGCCTATCTGCTCCACCTTTAGCACTCTAAGACCTGATCCCATTTCGCAGCGCTGGCTGTTACTGTAACATCTCTCAGACATGTATAAAAGTTCCTGCTGCTAGAGATGGCTAAAGGAAAGTGGGTTTAAAACAGAAGCTCAAGAAAGAGGTCTGCACTTTGCGACTTTTGCTAGGTAATTTTCACTCAGGATTAAGCAAACCTGCTTTGCCATGGATTCAAAGAAAATGTAATTGGGCTGAAGGCAACAAATTCTGCTGATTCCCAAGAAAGGCTTAGTTACCCAGCATGCTTTGACAGCTCACTACACAGGGACTCCGTTCCCCAAGTTAATACATTAGGTTTAATTTGGCAGGATAAATAACCAGTTACTTCAGCAGTTGTTTTTGAGAACCCTGGAAAGAAAACTTCTGAGAATATCTCCCTTACTCAGTCTGCTCAGCCAGCAGAAAGGAGAGGGTGAGGTTACTAAAAAGGCACTACTAAAACCTTGCACCTCATCACAAGGTCCCTTTTGCTGGGGAAAGGAGCACAGAAATCCATGGCAGTCTAACAACTGGCTGGCACAGAAATGGGAGCCACTGAGGTTTTAAAACACTACACACAGCCAGCAGAACACTCACTGCCCCTTCCGCCTGCCTCTCCTTCCACCATAAAGATTTTCTTGTTTAAACAAATTGATCCAATAGTGATATCACAAGTGTGAAGATGTGAAGCATTGATGTGATGAAGGACAGAAGAATAGCAAGTATGGTCACACTGGCCTGCCTAGGGACTGGAGGGTTGGTTTTTTCCTACCTTATTTGGCTGTTCCATTTACAATGGTGATGTACCTGGCCAGCTCCATCATCTCAAGAAATGCTACCTCATCTGCTGAACAGTGTGGATGCTTTTTGAAAACACTCCGTTTGTGGAAGGATATGGCTTCACTCAGAGGAACAGGCACATGGTCAGGTTGGTATCACAGCTGCCCCATGGCAGAAGCACGCAGCTCCCAGACCATACTGGAGCTTCTCACCCCACTACTTTCTGCTCCTTTGTACTATCCTGGCTACACAAAATAAAGTGGTTGTGCATTAAGATTTGCAGTTTTTCAGAACTGTATGCAAGGATTTTGTGCACTTTATTCCAAAAGAGCTGGCCCAAATATGTACCCCAGCATAATCAAGCACAGAATCCAACACTTACTTTTACCTGTTTGATAATACAAAGATGCACATGAGAGAAGAATGGGGAGACTCAGCTAGAATTTTCATCTGTAAGATTCATTATATACACATAAAACGTAGATGCCATTTGCTACTGTCACAGCAATGATAGGTTAGGTGGGGCCCAAGAAACTTGTGACAGTCTGTGTCCAGGGCATACTCCCAGAACAGGTTCATTCACACCAATGAATTTAAATCTTATTTTTCTTGTGAACAACAATGTATGCAGCTCTCAAAGTCATTCTGAGAATGTTCATGCAGATGAATTTCATGAACAAGTATAAAGCAGCTTAAGCATTCATTAATGTTGAGAAAGGTAATGGAATTGCATATATTTTCTGCATTTACCGCCCTACGCACCTGGCTCTAGGGCAGTCTTAATATTTTCCTATATTTACTCTATTCATGTGGCTCTAGGACAGTTCTACCATCTTTCTTACTTTTCTTGACAAGATTGTATCAATTCTTAATTATTTGTAGTCATTTGCTACATTCATTCATGTTAACCTCTTGCTTTCTGTTCCCTTTACTCTCACTGGAAGAAGGGGAGAGAGAGAAAGAAAAATGTTAGATAACAACCAGAAACGTTGTCTGTGCTATGTGACAGTGAATCATAAGAAATAGCTAAGATTAAATATTTAACATGTTTTGAAATAGATAATTTTTTAGGTTTTGAAGGATCAACAATGACCTTATCTATAACAATGTGCAGCAAAGAAATGAGCTTAAACCAAACAGCAAGTTAAAAGGAAGATAGAGAACTGGTAGAATAGTGATTATCAATTAATAGCTGATTACCTTCTTGTCACAGTTTTTTCTAATTCCACAGTGTCAAGGATCTCCCTTCCCCATTGACCACTGTCCTCCACAGAGGCTGGACCCTAATTCATTTCCTACATCTCATCAGATACAGTAGAGCACATGTAAGTAGGATGCAGTATTTGTAAGAGGACAGACAACACTGACAGACACAGAACTTTCTAGCAACTGGATTGTTAAGGAATGGCACTTTTACAGCCTTCTTTTGCTCCCAACCCTCAGAAACTGCAAACCATGGGGTAGGCACTAAAGTCAGCAGTCTGGCGGGTAGATAAATTCCAAGTTGTTCTTAAATACACGAGAAGTAAAGACTCTGTACACCTCTTGGGGTTCAAAGGCTATTTCTAATCCAATATATTTTCTCCAATAAAGAGCTGTTCCATTCTGCACCCTGGGCTACCTATTAAACTGAAAAAGTACAGCTCATTTTGATTTCAGCAGATGCTATTTATCAAGAGCTGTATGATTATGACTTGGACTTGTTTAAACACAACCCATGAGGTCCTTTCTAACCCTATGTTCCTAAATAAAAGTAACTCCACTGAGCATCTTAAGGCTGCTACTCTATTTCCTCAGCTTACTTCTCTACTTAAAAATGTCTCTGTCCAACCTCTAGATAAAACCAAAGTTTATGCTTTTCTGAGAAGAGCAGCAGGCTGGTCCACTGACATTTTCCTTGTGCAAGCCAGTAAGCCTGAGGATTACATGTATCTATATAAGCAGAATACACATTCAGCTTCTCAGGTCTCCATAAATTCAGTACCTCTTCAGCACTGTTATAAACAGTTAACAACAAGAACCAAGTATCTGAAACTTCATTATGGGAATTGTACCAGAACCAAATTAAACAAACATTTTAAAACAAAAAAAACCCAAACCCACCCTGAAATTTAATTGCTGTCACTAGGACTAACACAGGAAGCATATTAAGATAGATTGTAATAACTTTTTCCAGTTTTTTATAATCTACCTGCATAAACCTGGATGGTTTATTCTGCAAATCTTTAACCTCTTTTATACTTTAAAAGAGAGGGTTCCCTATGATACAATATAAAAGCAGTATTAATAACCTATTTGTATTTTGCAGTACTTTGAGACTTCTAATCAGAGAGCAGATGTCACAGGGCTAGGCATCAAATATCTAATAAAACTTGCCTGCCATTCAAAATGTATCAAGAGAGAAAATGAATCATATAAGAGCCCAGTTTATTAACTCCCATTGCTATACTGAGCAGCAAATGTTCTTCAGCAAGGGAGGGAGACAGCTGTTGAAGAGGACAGACTGAACAGAGCATACATGTGGGAACTGGAGAAGCTACATGGAAACCCCAAAGATGTTAAACAACTGGTAGAGAAGGTAAGTACAAAAGGGGCACAGGTGAGTGGGATGGCACAAAAGAGGGGCAGGAGTTGAGAAAACTCCTTTACCCAAGAACAGAAATTCTCAGAGCAGACACATGAAAAAGATGGTAAAAAAGTCATAGTAGAGCAAAACATCCATTAGTCGCTCCCCTACCAAGAAGTACGTCACTGGGAAAGGAAGAGCCACACCGGCCTCCCGCAGCGATCGCTTTGCAACACTGGCTCCTTAATTTGTCAAATTTGCCAGAAATTGCTAAACCGAATAACATGCCTAGACCCCCAGCACAAATAGTTACTGTCTGCTGAGCTGGTCGCACGCAGATGAAAAATGTAATGTGAACTTCCTTTGTCTCTGGAAACCATTGTTTGGGGCTAGCAGAAAACCAACAGCCTGACAGAAGGGATCTACAGCAAAAGGTTAAGCGAATTATAACGGAACCCTTAAATGTGATCCTTTAGCATAGTTTCTAGCCAGGCTAGTTCTTAAATAATACAGATTAACTATAGAGGGTAAAATAAAATACCAAATAATATTTTTGTAGGAAAACCCCTTTGCACAGAAAGCTTGACTTAACCTATTCAAACTCCCCCTGGAAATATACATTTTTGAACAACAGTCTGAAAGGTTTTTAAACTAACAAGCACGCTGCTCACCATTGTTATTTCCATCGCAATAGAAAACGAAGGTGGCTCAACTACTTTCCTTGAATACACAGCTGTTACCAAAAACTGAGCTGAGCCTGAAAAAACCTGAGTGTGCACAACCTTAGCGTGGTTATGGTCATGGATGTTCCATCAAACATGTATTTTCTCACTGACAGGAGACCTCTACTAATAGGCTAACTGCTAGCCAACAGCCACACTGCTGGGGATGGAAGAATTGTTACCAGAGCTGTCTCCATTCTAACATCTTCATTCCCATTCCTGCAAATAAGTGAGAATAGCCAAAAATTGTTACAAAAAGTATCAGGGAACCTTTTGGGGAGGAAATGATCAGTCCTTGCTATCCAGTAACTACACAAGGCAACTCCTGTGACAATGTTTTGAAATTTTCATTGAGGGGTTGGTGATGACATTATCTTATACTCTCAACACACAGATGTGTCAGAATTTTCTGATGCTTGTTATTTTTCTAATATCTCCAATTTTTTCCATATTTCTCCCATCTATTTCTAATATTTATATTAAACACATGGTGGGTAGGTGTTTGTTGTGAAAGGTTTGTTTGTTTATAGTTACCTGTATGCTTATTGATTTATAATTACATTACATTTATCTGTTATTTTTGAGTTTTATCACATATCATTAATGATGACTAAACATTTTGTCAAGCACTTCTCATTTGTGGTTAAACTTCAGTAGGTGATAGTCCAATAATTTTCTGAGGCATCCCTGTCTGTACGAGGATCTGTGCACTTCTCTGGATCAGGCACTTATTAGTATCCATTATACCCTTAAAAAAAATATTAACATATAACTGTAATTGTTTGGAAATTCTGAAAAAGCTTTTTATTCAAACTGGTCTCTTGCCAACACTTTCCCCACATCTGGTATATTAATTTTTACATCTTAAGGAAAATCTTGCCCTGAGAAAGAATATCACTGCAAAGCTGCCACGGAACACGTGAAAACAGGACATTTTTTTCTCAGACCTTTATGCAGTCAGTCTGTGAAAATCACCACTCTCCCCTTCTTTTACTGATTCTGCACCCCAGATTCTACGTTGGTGATAAGGATCCAAAAATCAGCCTCTCTTAGGTTAGCTGACCTGGCAAAGAAGATAGGAAGCAAATATTCTGATCCCTCCAGAAGAAATTAGGATGTTATTAGGCATCTCAGGAGTGCTCAGGTACCAATAGTGCAGCTATTCTTGGATAAAACTCAGGGTCTGAATGCTATGGAGACACATCTTCTGCACTGACCCGGAAGTGCCAAAGTCCACCCAAAAGCTGTGGTTGCTGTCAGCTTTTACATCTCATCTCTGATAATGAATCAATGCAGATGGACACCAGTTCCAGCATACACCTCCAGTGGGGCGTCACAGCCTGGAGAAGTGCTGGCAACCATTCTGCAGTATCCTGGGAGAGCTGCCACCCTGCACTCAGACAGTCCTCTGGCAAAGGGGAAGCCAAGAAAGCAGAAGGCAGCACCATGGTAAACCAATACACCCTCACCTAGAAATCTCAGTGATATACTTACAGAAAACACACTTGTACTGTGAGCTCTTTCACAGTTGTCATCTTTTCAGCCATTCCGGTTATGGAAGGGCCTTATATAAGTTATGCAAAACTACTTTGGTTCATAATGTCCTTGAGGTTCCTGGCTGGATTTTAGTGAAATAAGGAACTGTACTTAAGCAATGACATCTTTTTTTCCCTGTTCTTGAAGTGTTCAGAGCCTGAGTAGCATTGTCAGGTTTTTAACAATTCAAAAATACTTTTCACTGTTAATTTTCAAGATGTGAATCTTGGTGCTTTCTAAACGGAAAGGAGATAACTATTTTCGAAAACAAATTCTGTACCTACAGAATAATCTATCCAGAAGATTGCCTCTATTTATCTGATGTTCTAGGGCTGTCGTTAGCGTCAATTCATCATCTTCTCCTCCAATATGCAAGATTTGTTTGCAAAAAATTAATCGTGCATGAAAAGGCAAGGCAAGCTTTTTCCTTTCATTCACACGAGGTTACGTTCCGAAATGAAGCCATTAGGATACTTAATGCCATACATGCTCTTCTAATGGGCAATATACAACACATGATAGCAAACTGTCACTGTCACCGTTATTTTTCTTGGGAGGTTTTCAGCTGAAACCCTGAACTCTACAAAATTAAGATAGCCCTACTATTATTTCAAGGCCACTCTTAACTTTCCCTTTAACAATGATATTACATAGTTATTGTATATACAGTGGTGCATTAATATAATCCCCATTCGTTCATTAATATAATCCCAGCAGGAATGGCAGAAAAATTTCTAAATACTACAAAGACAACAGTTTAAGACAAAACCCAGGATGCCTGCTGTTTCCTGAAGCAGGCTTCCAACAGAAATTACTGATGAATGTTATTTTACAGGGTTAGGTATTTCTGAGAAGTCATTGCACAGATGACATTTACTCTATTTAAAAAAAAAAGCATATAATCATGTATAATATATATTATATATAATGTAGCCATAGGTACAAACCAACGAACACATCTCTGTACAAGAAGGCTTACATATGTGTCACTGCACACAAACTTCAGAAAATAACAGGGAAGCTACTAAACTTGGAAAGAAGCATTAAATACTAAAAAGAAAGACACGGAAATGGAGGTCAATAGGAAAAACTTACAGCACACCATAAACCAAAGAACTCTGACTAGGAAGAACATATTTGACAGCATGCACATTGTGAAAACATGCATTTACTCACAAGTAACAGTTTGTCTTGGTGAAATCACACACTGCAAGTTAACAAACAACTAATGTATCTTGGGCAGATTAGCACATTCTTCATGCTCAGCCTTCCATTCAGCCTCATGAAGCCAGCCATATTTCAACTAGATCCTTGCTTAATAGCTTTAAAGATTCCCTAAAAGCTAAAATAAGCTTTAAGAAGAGTGCCTTAAGTTCCCTCTGCTGAGTGAATACTGGTGCAGCTGCTTGATTACATCATTTACAGGAACAATCAGCAGGAACTTTCCATGCTACTTAAGGGTGTACTTGTGTTAATTACTATTACAGCCCAGAAGTACAGTTTCTCAGTTTCAAGCTAAAGAACATTTCTCTCCATAGAGAATGCTTTTGTTTCAGTAAGTGAAACATGAAAAAAAATATGCTTGTTGTACTCAGCATATCTTACCTTTGCTTTCCAGATTTCTGTCCATTTTAACTTGTTAAAATTTAATTTTCAATTTCATTTTCTGTGGTGTTCCCATGCAGCTCCTCAGCTTGTGTCCTCTCAGCTCCATAGACACACAGAACTGTCAGCAAGATTAATATTCAAGTGTTCAAACACACCTATGTTTCCATTTAAGCAATAGGGATGTAACTGGAGAAAATGCTTGGGAAAATATCTGTCCACAAGAAACAATGGGATTAGTTTAACTCACAAAAAGCACAAGACCAAGAACTCTGCAGCAAAGCACCCAAGGCTACCTCTGGCAGAAAAACTAACCTGTGAGTAGGGAAGGAGAAACTTTACAGAAGAGAAGTTCCAGTTATGTTAGGAGTAATGAAGCAGTATGTAGAAAAATGGGAAACTACTTTCCCCAGATTGTATTACATTCGCCTTTTCCTCTTCAAATGATACACTGAAAAGATAGCTATAAAAGGAAAAGAGGAAAAGAGCCCCATATGGACCACCAAGACAAGATGTTAGAGAGTCATCTTGTTAAATGTTAGACAGCAATGATAAGAGAGCCCATAAAAGGTGAAATTTTAAAGGACTTGGAAAGGGGGAAAAAAAAGAAGAGACTGATGCTAAGATAAACCCTTAGAAATTTATCTAAGAATTGGTCATAGAAGTATTTATAAAAATGCTTCATCTCTTTTTCCTATTAAGCCCAGTCCTAATTACAGCAGCTGAGAGCAGCAGAGCATTTACAACCCCAGAACCAGCCCCGTCTGTCAAATGTGCTATAAAAGACCCAAACACTACTATCAGCAAACTCTCAGATGGAAACACTTCAGAAGCAAACTATGCAAGCTCTGTGGCTTCACATGATCCTATAGACTAACTGTAGGCCATTTATCACAGCATCTTGAACCACTGCATCAGAAAGCTGTTGGTACCATGCTCCTATAGGAGTTATGAGAAAGTTTGGAAAAAAACCCAAACCCCCACAAAAGAAAAACCCAACCAAACAAACAAAAACCAAACAAAAAAACCCCCAACACTTACTTAGCTTCCTTACTGACATTACTGATTAAGGAGCCATCGTAAAGAAATCCATTTGTTAGCTGTTCAGACAGGACAGTCAGATGAGATTCATTTGGTCAAAGTCTCACCACCCGTCAACTTGGGAATCAAAAAACAAAAAACATAAAAGGAGGACTCAACCGTTATCCTCTTATCCTGTTATTCCAGCCAACCTTGTAACTGACCCTTAACTAGATCCCATTATCAATAATCCTTTTAGTGCAATCAGTTTCACTATACATAGCTTATTACATGGATGACAAAAGAAGAAAAAATAAATCTCAAGAATGATCAGGCAACAAAAATTATGTCTAAAAACTATGTTTATATCTTGATACACAGAGAATGATATTCCTTAAAGTCTTCTCTAGGTGAAATGAAGTTTCTTCCATGAAAGAAAACAGGTCCTAGCGAATTTTTTTCAAGAACATCTTCTATTTACAATGGAAATTCACCCCATCTAAGGAATAAACTATAACTATTACAATAGCATTATTTAAATTGCATCTTCTGAATGATCTGAAAGAGTAACCTGGAGTATCCCAAAGAACAGTTGTTACAGGGAAAAGTTGGTTCACCCATAACAGCAAGCAAAATCATAAGTACAAAAAGATAATCTTGATATCATGTTAAAACTGATAAACAAAAATTAAATTAATATCTATTTCTCAGCTAAGGGAGATCTCACTGAGCTGTTTCTATTTCCAGTTAAGTAACACCTGTGTATGTTGGTAACCTGAAAAACAGCTGAAAGATGTTGCTAGCAATGTCTGCCTATGAACTCTCTTGAACAAAGCTCTTGTTGCACACTCCAAATCCTGCATTGTTAGATCATTTTCCTTCTTGACCAGGCATTTCACACTAGGGCAGGTTGCATTTGATAAATTTTAAATTACTATAAACTTCCAAATTCACCTGAAAAAAAAAAAAAAAAAGCAAGTAAAACTTATAATCAGTCCTCAAGTGCCAGCTGACTTCCACTTCGCCTTCACAGCCACCTTTAAAACACACTCCTCTTGTTTCACACATTATCCTGCCTGTCACCACCTTCACATCCTCTTGATTTTTTTTCCATTGTTTCCCCATCCAGTTTTTATTTAGTGCTTCCGTTCCACCTGCATAGTCCTTCCCTGTCAGGAGACATTCGTGCATTGACAACATCATTTACATACAACATATTCTATTCTACATATTCTCTAGGAGCAATAAAACTAACTTTTTTAATTTTCAAGGATTTTGTCCAAAGACTAGCTTCACATACCAGGTTTTCACAACTATTTCTCAAGATTCACTTTCTCATTTGGATAAAAGTAAAAGAGTAAAGTTGCCTACTAAAGGACTCATCTGCGGAAGACCTCTGTCGATACGGCCTGAGATGCCCGTGCGAGAGCTCTTATTTGAAGTATGTTGTTATCGCATCCCTTCTGGCAAACAAGCAGAAGTTGGAAACTCTGACAAGTGTCATTTTACCATCAGTCATGCATGGGCTGTTTCTATGTAGTCTGCACTATAAGCAAAAGGCAGAACTACGTCATGTGGATTGGAACTCCCAGAGTTTACTCTCCACTCCATTAACTTCATTACAAATAAACTAGCTCTGTGGGATAATTCTATTTATTCTTTCCAACTTGCTACTCCATCAGGGCAAGTTAAATGGACAGTGACAGAAAGAGCTCTGACCACAAACAAGAAAGATGAAACACTGGCTTCATGAAGAGCAGAGGATAATGGATAAGGCAAGGGATGAGTTACAGTTCATCCTAAATTTCCCATTCTCTCTTGCACTGCCTTCCTCTACTGCCCTACCTACTCTGCATCTGGATCCCAAAGCAAACCTAAACAGTATCTGTTCAAAGCTTGAGATTGTGCTGTGCACCACTGAGCTAAATCATGGGGCACAGAAATAACAGACTTTGCTTCTACAGGAAAATGTCTCTGGCTGGGATGCACAAGGTTGTCTCTTCTATAAAGTTTTTTTTCCCTGAAAATTTGCATTTCAGCCAGATGTCAATCTGAAAAAACTAAAAAGAAATTTGACCAACTTATTTTCTCCAATTACATACTCTTTTGACTGCAGAGATTTTCCACATGTTTAGTGTGGAAGCCAGGTCCTTCAACACATAATGACAGAAATTGCATATTTTTGCTGAGAGTTTGAGGGCTCTTTGTGATCAGCTGTGATGCTGCATTCGATACCCCTGATCCATCCAATTCCAATTTCTCTGTTATTAAGTTGTATTGTATGAAAACTGCATTTCTCAAACTAAATATTTGGGGCACTTTTAATACAAAATACCAGATATGCAGAGAAATTGCCTGAACTGGTTTAGATGAGGAAACATAAAATACTAATTCTATACTTAATAATGAAAACAGCTTTTATACAAAAAGCCCCATGTGCTACTGGAACACAGCCCTAGTATTGCTCAGGCAGAAAAACTACCTGGTCTTTGTATTAACTCAGTCACTTCAAGAAGGAAAGTGCTGCTCCTCTCAGCTGGCTCTTCTTGCTCCTCTGTCAAAGGAGGTCAATATTGTCAAACATGACAACTTGACAAGATAAGCCCTAAAACGGACAGGAGAAGGTAATTGCCTATGACAATGGACTAAATTAAGAAGTTCTGTGTGGTCCTCAAGAAGCTCTCAAAGCCAACCAAGTTTAAGATGTATGTACAATGAACACTCTAAGTCATGACATCAAATACTGTAACATCCCCCAAAACAATGTGGCCAGCAGGAAAACCATTTGAACCTGGAAAGACACATTAATTTAAAAACTCAACAGCACCACAGACTCTGAGCAACCCCTAGAGAGGCAGGGGAAAGATCCCACTTCCCACATTTGCATTTCACATCTGGGAAATGCGAGTCATCACATCCACATTGGAAGAAATCCAGAAACTGCAGGAAAAGAGGAAGGAAGCTTTGAATTTAAAAAAAAAAAAGTGAAAGGCAGGAGACTGTTTCCATCTTGAACAAAAGGAGAGAAAAGAGGTCAGCTCTATCCTGCTGAGGACTCATGTTGAGGAGTTAAATTCCCAGCTTCAAAACTACTTTCAGGTCCTATTCAGAAAAGAGGATGTAGGAGTTTGGTGGTTGTTAGCTAAAGCATCTTCCCAGGTTTTGTACTCAAAACTTGCCTCTAACATCTTCTGCCATGGCTGGGAAACACCTTTCATTTTTGAAATATCCAAAGACAATGTTTCCTTCTACTTGTCTCTTATCTGGAACTTTGCTTCCAACGTTTCAATCAAGAACTTCAATATCTTTCACCATATTTTCATCTGCACTCTTAGCTAATGCTTAAAATGAATTCAAGAGTAGCTTCTAAACACGAGGTACACTGTTACCCCAGAAGAAGTGGGGTGTAAATGGTGTGCGTAGGCAGGGACACGGGCAAACTGAGACAGCAGAGCAATACTAGGGTTCGGTCATGTCTCTTGGCAAGCTATGGATACCATTTGGATGGTATCACCAAGTGCCAAGACCAGAAAAGACATTTCTCTTGGCAAGCACATGTCAGCTCTCTTCTAGCAGAAGGAAAATTTATCATTCCCAGTCCCTCCCAGATCACACAAAAAACTTGGAGAGTTGGAAAGAAAAGGGTGGCAAATTAGTGCTCCATAAATAACCTACAAGTGAGTTAAAAGAAAAAAAATGTACATTATAACTAGATATCCACATATGGCCTAGGACTGCATATTACCATTATTTCTGGACACTTATGATGATCCTCTGGCAGCAATTAATGTACTTACCATTCAAAAAACACTCAAGGACAATATTCCCCAGAAACTGGAGAATATATATTCTTCTGCCAACAAGAACAGTCAAAGAAAATAACATTTAATAGTAAAAGACGACGTGTTTGTCTCAGATGTATTGGTTTTATATTAAATTCAATTTTTTTTTTCCACTTAAATAGCATTACTCAACTTACTTCGCATCCACTTGCAAACCTGTTTCCCGGTGCACACAAGTGTGGAGGTATGTCCACAACATAGACCAGAGAGAGAACATGTATGAAAAAGATGGTTGCTTCATTCTTCTGCATTATTTACATAACACTCCAAAGCCCAGAAATTTATCTTAAAATAAAGCATGAGAAAATGAAGAAAGACAGAAGGGAAAAAAAAAAAAAGGAAGGAAGGAAAAAAAAAAACCCAAACCCCAACAATCCTTCAGGAAAACAGGTAACATTGTCTAAAAGCAAATACTAACACCCACCTCATTTAATGCCTTTTAACTTAATTACGCCATCAAATTAAACAAGCAGAGGCTAATAAATGTGACACATAAAACAAGCAAAAAACAAAGAGTGCAGTAAGAATATCTTGCTTTGGATATAACCTGCAATTCTCCAACACAGAACTGCAGCTGAGAAACAACTATTCAGTGGCTCTTCTATTGTATGCAGAGTAACTGACAGAGTCTTACCAATGAAGACTAAGCTCATCCCAACTCACTAACAAAATATATTATCCCATTTCCTCAAACCACAATTCTCAACTGCCACAGGCTCTGGAGAAGAAGTTTGCCACAAATTGTTGGCTCATCTTACCACTAAATAAGTTAACTTGGTGCTGAAGCAATGATCTGTTGCCTCCAGGGGCCTGCACAGCTTAAAATACTGCAGAGACGGAAGTGATGGATTTTGCCTTTACAGTGAAAGATACTGTATGTACCTCCTGGCTATACCTGCGTTCTGTGGGAGCCGCATCTGTGCTACCATAGTATCTGTGGCCATGCCAGACAAGTGTTATCTGAGCTGCTGGGCATACAGCACCACTGAAAATAGAGAATGCTTCTTCCAAAAGCAGAAGAATGAGGAACCTTAACTCCAAAAGATTTTGTGCTCAGATCATTATATGGGTGCTGCATGTAGTTACATCCAGCATCCTACAAGCCTAAGAGAGACAAGGAAACAATCCAGAAAAAGACAGTCTTCATCTGGGTATCTTCATCCATAGTAGCTGAATTGGTATATAGTCCTGTCGACAGCAGCTCTTCCACTTACCAAACATCATAGCTAGAGCAGACAGCTTTGAGAGAAGAAAACAAATTTATCTTTGCAGTTCAATCAATGGAATAGAAAACACCTTCATTTTCAGTGAAGAAAAATTTATGTCTTTGATTTTAAAGAACTGCACCTTTCCAAATTTTTCGATACTGCAGGCTGAGAGCCTGATGCCTGCAAGCAAGCTTCAGCTTCCAGTATTACTTCTCACAGAGACATCAATATTTGTCAATTAATATAGGCAACAATATAGCTCATGAAATATGTATTTGGCTCACAAGACTGCTGGCAAGCAAGCCCTTTCCTCTTAGAAAGAATGAATAAAATGAAGATTTTTTTTTTATTTATTTTTTTAAATCTGCTTTTTAAAAATCTACATGAGACTCTTAAGAAGATAATCCAAACTGCAATTCCAGCAACCCACCATGGGACAAAGAGTAAAGGTAACATTTTTCTTAGCTCTAATAGCTTCTTGGGTTTAGGTTAGGAAAAAAAAAAGTCTGATTTTTCTCTGTTGAATAAAGACTGTAATAGCAACTAATTACTCTTTCAAGTTCTGTGAACAAGCGAGTGTACCATCATTGTCTAAATATGCACACATGCTACACAGACATAGATACACGGGAAGTGTTTTCTTACTGGCTCAACTAGAAGCATGCCAGAAAAACAAAATGCCTAAAGAAAGAATGAGAAAACGTACAAAAACAATGCACAAAAATATCAAATGCTCTTCAGACTGAAATAAATTATATCAGATTATAGAAAGCTTACACTCTGCTGGTTTTTTAGTCTCACAAAACCAATTAAAATAGTGCTATTTGCCTAATCACTTCTGCCATTCAGACTTCAACAGCAGGTCTATACTACATTCAAAACGATATTTAATATTATATGCATATGTAGAAGTAAATTGCCTGCAGGCGACAATGCTGCTCTCTAGGATTAGAGGCACCCTCTTAAGGGCGGCTTAATCTTCTCTTTTAGAACTTTACGCATCCATCTATATAATATAATTAATAAAACTCATACCCTTATGATGCCTAGGTCTATTTTCCAGAAAATTAGTCTTTTTATATGCTCATACAGCAAGAGAGAACAGTGTAGGAAATGTATCCCCAAGTTATGCAAACACGTACCTATAGATTGCAAAAGTAAAATCATTAGATGAAGACTCAGAATTTTAAAAAACAACAACATAGAATTAGTGCTCTGTGTGCACATCTATTTGCATGTGCACACAAGTGCATTAAGACCTCTGAGCATTCAGCTACATTTTCCAAACAACTGCCATAAATCACATGTCATCTGCTACTGACCATACTTTGATAAGCAATTACTTCTTGCAGCAGCAGCAATGCCGGCAGAAACAGCCCTTACCTTCTGCTCCCTGCCACATGTTCTCATGTCCCAGGCCACCTTTTCAGCCCTGACACAGCAGCCACATAGCCAGACAAATCAGAATTAAAAGTAATTGATAACCAAAGAAGAAGAGATGCTTTTGAAACAGTGGCAGTTCCCTGATGCGGTTGACCACCAGCCCCACAACTGGCTGTAGTAGTACAGCTCAGAGGGTGGCAGGGGGCTGCTTACGCAAGCACCGCCGTCTAAGGAAACACATGCCAAATTTCCCCCTGAGGAAGCAATTGTGCTTGCATCAAAACATCTGAAAAATCTCCCCCCCCCCCCCCCCCCCCCCCCCCCCCCATCGTCGGCTCGCCGCGAAACAATGGCAGGAAGGC
>WUAM01000287.1:66756964-66771280 GCA_024336885.1 Actenoides hombroni
GGGGCGGTGGCTCCGCGGGCCGGGGGCGGGGGCCGGGGCAGCGTCCGCCCCGCGCGCGGGGCTTTGCCGTCCGCCGCGCGCCAGGACCAGGGGTCAGCGCAGATTCATCCGCGCTGCTTCAGAGGCTCAAGAGCTTCCCCGGCCGCCTCGGTCGCCCACCTCGTCGGTTGGTTGCCTCCTCCCGCTGCCGCCTCGGCGCTACCCCGTAGCGGGAGCCGGTGGTCTCAGCGGGGCCGTTTCCCTTTTCGGCTCCGTCAAGCAGTCGTCAGAGAGACCGGGAATCCCTGGGTGCGTGGTACCTTCGCCAACAAGCGAAGGGCGTCTCAACAGTGCCACGGGTACTTCTCATCGCGTTAAGAGGGCTTTTCCCCATACAGGCAAAGCCTGGGCTGAGATTTCTGGATCAGTGCTCTCGGGCATTTCAGAAGGTATTTTTAAACTGTTCCAAACCCAGACACCGCTCACGAGTGGCAATAACACCAAGACTTGTCGGTAGGGCTGGCCCTGTCACATACAGCAGCCCTGCGTGCCCTCTGCACCATTAGGAGTCGTGCTCCTCCCGCCTGCTAGGCTTCAAAACTTCCCAGCCCAGGGGAAGGTCTCGCACATTTCAGCAGGCTTTGGACCCTAGACTCCTGGAACAAGTTTCAAATTCCAGCAGCCTTTTGTTTATCCATGGAAGATAAACTAAGTGGCCCGCTGAATACCGCGTGGGGTTTCTGACAAGATCTGGAAAACAGCAGGTCTTTGCTCAGAAGAGACATTAAACATCCTGTGACACTTTCCGTGAGAACAAAGATAAAATGAAGCATTTTCTTACCCTTCTCAAACACTGTCGCCAGACAAGGACTGCCTGGTTCCAGTCTTTCACCCAGGACCTTGCTGTCTTTCAGAGCTGCTATAAGGAGCAAGCACAACGCTCCCAGGAGTGAGGAGTGCACAGAGCAAGCCAGAGCAGAGGGTGGCTGGGAGGCATTTGCTACTCTGCTTTTCCAGGGTAAGTTCAGAATCCTTCAACATAAGGAAGTACACAGGATTTGGGTAAGCACAGCAGCTTTGGGGCAGATTATTAATTGGAAGAGACTCCCCTTTCCAGGTGACAGAACTGGTCTGCCCAGGACAGGCACATAAGGTGTCTAGGAGAGACAGGACTACAAGTGCTTCCCCCTCCTTCTGCACCCTGTGGGGAAAAGCTGTGTGCTGGGCAGCCCACACCAGCTACACACAACTTCCCTGGCACAAGTACTCCCCTTCCTGCAGCACAGTAGCTCACGGCAGCTGTAGAGAAAAGGGACTAGGTTTCCCCCATTGGCTGTGTAGGTAACTTTTGAACAAGAAAAAAAAGTGCAGTTCTTACTTCTTGGTGAGCTTGTGATTATCTTTCTTTTTTTTCTTCCACTCTTTTTTTTTTTTCAGTAATATTTCAGAAATATTTTGAACTCTACCTGGATTAAACCATGCTTCACGTTGAAAGATTTTCCTTGCCAAAATACACTATTAATGTAATTACAAGAGGCTTTATTTGTACTGAGTAACACTGAGATAACAGACATCTCTGAACAAGGTGGCCTGTGCCATTAAGCTATCACTCAGGAGACTGGGATCTCATCATTGCAGCAAACTTCTCCGCAAATCTGGTTGGCAGTGTCTGTATGACAACTCCCCATCAGTGATGGGACCAGCAGTGGTTATCTATGTTGGGGGCTGACATTTTGATGTTTAGGTCAACAACAGGTAACACTTTCCTTTCTTCTCTGTAGTGTTGAAAGGATAGGGTCAGAGCACCACAGAACCACACTATGTGTCGTACGTACCGGGAATACAGAGAGGCAGTAACACGGGTTGTACTCCGCTGACCTGACCATTGGCCCTATAACAACTTTAAAACACACTTCTGCAGCACCGAAGTATCACAAACTAGGTTATCACCAAAACAATATGCATGACACCATCTGGCTCTTGGGAGGGGCGCTAACAATAATAGAAACACAAGGTTTTGGTTTACATTCACATTTTACACATTGACAACAGGCCTCCTCTTGTCACTGCTAGAACATATTTTTCTCACGCAAGTTTCAGCCACTGACACTGGATAAATAATTCTTTGCACTGCTCCATCTAGCAGTTGACAAGTGATACAATATAACTCACCTATAATGACCTTAATCCCTACAGAGCTGCAGGACTATGCATGTTGCTTCTCTAGAACTGCTGCAATCCCAGTATGAAGAGTACATTCTCTCACCTGGAGTGCCTCACCAGGCAAAGGCAGCACACCCAGGAAGGGAACTGTTTCGGTCCCTATGCAAACAACAATAATACTTTTACACTCTCTTATACTTTCCAAACCACAAAAATAATCAGAAACTGTATCACTATGGAATTTCATGGGTAAGATAAATGCTTTTAGAGTTTGGAGGATGGTTAGGTGCCATAGTTCTATTAACGAATGGCCTTCCTATGCATATATGTCCTTGAAGTATGTTCTTCAATTGAACCCTTATATACAATTATCTGTAGTAAACCAAAAACCCCACTGCCCTCCTTCCTTTGCCCTCTTCTTCCACCCACCCAATACTGCCAGCTAACAGTACAGGATATACTGAAACAGCATGCTAAGAAAAACATTTTCAGATCTGGTCACTAATGTTTGCATCTACAATGTTTGGCATCCTATAGCCAAGGGTACACAGCTTCCAACATCTCTGGAAATTAAGCCAAAGACAACAAAAGCTAGAGAAACTATAGTCCCTGTGGTTCCCTCAGTTCCCCCTCTGCAGCTACAGTCCAAATCTTGCTGACTCCAAGGAAAGAAGGTGAAGTACTCACCATTTGTGAGTGGAGGCTCCTTTCTGAAGGTGAAGACAAGCTCTGTTGCTTACTGACATACAGGGCTCCAGCAGAAGATCAAGAGACTGATGAGTTCCTCAAAATACATGGCTGTGTAAGTCATATATGGATCTGAGTTAGAGAAAAAGAAAGTGTGTAATTGTTATTCCATGGTCTCCTCATTTTTTACATGGACATCAGCAATTCCAGGAACATAAGATCATCATAAGGTGCCAGACCAAAAGATGCATTTAAAAAAAGCCTTGTTTCTAATGACACCCGTAACTAGACACAGGTACATCTTGCAACCCCTTTTTGCCTAGACAAGTGTGTCATCTTCCATAATCTTTGGAAAATTTGGCAGAAATAGCCTCTTGATATAAGTATACACAGATCAATACTTAGTTGAACAGGAGTATGATTCATCTCCTTCTAGTGATGACAAGCTTCCATGTTTCAAACACCCCATTTATCTGGGGTATTCCTTCTCGTCTGTCATTGAAATCCATGGTCCAAGCACGCACAGTAAGCTTTTTGGACAGTTTGATGCATGCATTTTACTAAGATCAGTACCCCAGCTAGTCAGATTTTTCCAGTGCAACATTTTCTCACTAGAAAACACCAATTCACCAAAACAAATGTTTCATGGAAATGTAGTTCCAGGGCTATATAAAGGCAGAAGCTTTTAAAAAAAATAAAAAATAAAAAATTGTGTCTGTCAAATGTCATTCTTTTGGCAGACTTCTAGGCTTCCTGCTAGCAAGCTTTTTTGGTAGTTAAAGGGAAATTTCAAAATATCTAAATTTCATTTCACATCCAAAGAAAAACTTAATTACATGTTTCAATCTTTCAAGGCATAGAAATAAATTAGAATTAGTTGTACTTGGAAGCAAGCCTTGCACAGCCATTCCAGTCTGTCATATCCACTGGACTGTGGACCAGAGGCTCAGGCTATTTCAATCCCTACAGGAACCCAACACCAAATATGTCCCGTACTGTTGCTCTATTCTGAGAAGAGCTAATCATTTCCATGGCTTTACAACTTTTCATGGCATCACATTTTTGTTCTTCCTGCTGGATGACAAGAATGGTTTGCTGTGCTCTTCAGTAGAGCTAGTGTTAGCATCTTATCCTGCTCATCATCAACGCCCTTGCCTGTACCAACTCTTGGGGAAGAGCACAAGCTAAAGGCAGCTGAACTGAGGTTCAAAGCCTGAAGGCAGGGCAGGTTGTCTTTATCCTATTTCCCAAAGAAGCACATGATAGGAAGCAAAAGAAAATAGTGAGCTATCACTGATTCTCCACACCTCCACAACACAGAAAACCAGTCACTTGGCAAGAATTGACTGTTCCTCAGACAAAACTCCATCTGGCACTTGCTTTCAGGAGAGCTCCTTACCTGTCCCAAGGTATGCTGTGCCTCTGGACGCTTTTTCCCCGCAGCTCATCTGTAAATCACACACTTTAACAGCCAGAACTACTTGCAATTCAGTTTTTACTACCCGGTTTTTGTATTTGTTGTGTTCACAGGCTAAAATTTGCTTTAAACTTTAATATGTTCCTTTAAATGAAATATGCCCATTGATAATATCTACAGCAAACATTTACAGAGTTAAACATGAACTATTGTCATTCTACCCAGAGAGAAAGATGCAAGCATCAAAGATTTCTGTTTTATTTGGAGATGTACCAGGTTAGTTCCAGGGGCACTTACACAATGTACAACCTTACAGCTGAATTTCTCCTCCCCCCCCGCCCCCCTATTCTGTGTGTACAGGGTGGTGTGGTTTGTTTTTTTTTTCTTTATTTTCTTTTTTTTTCTCTCCAAGTTAAGCATGTGTGGACAGAGACCTAAATCAGAGCCAGCTAAAAGTACATCAAAATCTATCTGCTCTTTCTAGCAAGGTATTTTGGTAAATATTATAACTTTGACTCTCCCCAGCCTTGCATTTTGGTTTCAGTCTTGTGGCTGCAAAGCCATTCTGATGCTGAGATGGTTCAGCTCTGGCCACACAGCAGTAGCTAAGCAAGGTGCCTTGTGGGTTGTTGGTGAGATATACTTGGTATGGAAATTCAGCAACCCCTTGAAATGAGATGTAAATTTGTGAGACAGGCTTCCCCAAGGAGCTGTGGGGCACCCAGAGGTGGGCAGGGGGGTGAAGGTGCAAGCTGGCTTGGGGGAATTTAGGGCAGGCAGGGGCTGAAATCGAGCTGGCCATGCCATCTGGTGGGAAAAAAAAAGACCCTTTGGTTCCACTGGTACCATTTGGTAAGGTTTATGGCATCATGCCTTGCAGGGCTAACAGGTCAACACAAACCAACCCACCTCACCAGGTTTTCCTGCTGCAAAACCCCTCAGATGCTGCACAGTGCTGTCTGGGCACGCGGCCAGGGGCCTGCAAAATGTCAGGGACTGCCAGCTTTTGCACGTGCATGCACACACAGTGTCCTTTCTCGGAGGTGTGGGTAGAGGCCTCCTTCATTGCTCCTGGGTGACTGATGAATGCATGTCTGCATACAGGCTCAGAGCCAAATCATGCCCGCTCAAGACATAAAATTTAAAACAGCTAAAAGAATAGAATGGTGTTAGCTACCATTTAATTGCTGTAAGACAAATGCTGCTAAATTAGGACAGAAACTTAGGATTTCTCACTCAACCCTCCATTTTCTTAAGTAAGGGGTTTTGTTTTTAAAAACTGTTATTTGATGTTTGTGTATTCAGCCAGCCTGGTGTTTGTGGTTGTTGTGAGGTTTTTGTTTTGGTTTCCATCACACTGTTGCCAGTCATACACCATCACCTTCCTACCACAGCAGGGTAGGTGGAAAGGTCAGGGACTCAAAGGGAACTGACTAAATTATTTTCTTTCCTCCAACAAGTCCACAAGGCAAATAGGTTAGAAAAAGAAAAGCCATTTCTTCTCTAACTCTTGTAAATAAAGAGATTTCAATTGCCAAATCTGATGAAAGGAAAGACAGATTCCTATAATGTCTTCATACCAGGAGACAGTGGACTATAAGTATTAGTAACCAGCACTTTTTTCTCCTATACTAATAAAGACAATTGTAATTCCAGGGCTCGTATCTGAGAACTTAACAGTAATGTGTATAAAATGAAACTTAAAACACAGTGCTATGAAGCAGATGTTTATGGACATCTGACAAGGAAGATTTTATAACCCTTTCAGGTAAAGGAGACAGAAAAAGGAGATAGGTTGCATGGCAGATTAAAAATCAAGCTCCCCATAGCAGAGAAAAATATCATAAACTGAAAAAAATTCTTCCTGACAGAAGCTAAGCCGACCTTTATGATTCTTCCTATGCTCTAGGTGGTCCTGCTCTGGCAGAGGGGTTGAACTAGATGATCTTTCGAGGTCCCTTCCAACCTTTAACACTCTGTGATTCTGTGGTTGGTGCTTCCCTTCTTCTGCTTAACTTTTTGTGGATGCAATTTCTTATGTGATTGGAGCAATTAAATGGTAGCTAATACCATTCCATTCTTTTTACTGGTTTAAATTTCATGTCTTGCGCAGGTAAGATTAGGCTCTGAACCTGCATGCAGACACGCACTCATCAGTCACCCAGGAGCAGTGAAGGAGAGGAGAGAAGACTCTTAAAGTTCCATTCCTGAATATTTTCTGCCCTACCTGTAAAAGAACAGCTGTAACTGTGACAAGGGTTATGGGTCAGGCTGCAGCCATCATCAGAAAGCAGCCTTCATTTTGCTTGCACCGCTCTTCCCCTTCAAAGCAGAGGCAAACCAAGCGATGCATCGGGAGCTGCCACACTGCACAGGCAAATCTGCTGGAGCCTTCAAACTTCATATATTTGAAGAGAAGACATAACTAACTCTCTAAACAAAAAAAGAAATGACTAAAACACTGGGAAATTTGGAAGTGGTTTTGGCTTATCTTGTAAATATTTCTGGGTTGTTTTGGGTTTTTTTTGTGCACAGCCTGTTGTAGCCAAGTGCAATATGCTGAACGCTAGCTGAGTAACAGCATGCTCCATGCTTAGGACATGAGAACAGCATGTATTTGTTTATTTATTCAAATAACACTAGGGGTGAGGTTACTCAAAACCAAAACAATTCTGCTAAAAGGAACTAAAATTTATTTTAAGTACATTCAATATTTTGTGATTCATTTAGTCAGCTAGCTTTGAAAAATGGAAAATTGTTTAGTTTTTTCAATGACTATGAATTATTTTACAGTTATTTTTTAAAACTATAAACCAAATAATTTTCAAATGAGTGAGCATTCTCACTGTCCAAATCAATTCCAATAATTTATTTCAAACCTCCAGGTGAAGCCTCTGCAACATTCTCAGAGGAGAAACTTCTCATAGCTTCAATTGCCTTGCCCACATTATTTCACAAAGCAGATGTTCACAGAGCACACTTGCTGTGCCGCATCCATTGCAGGCTGGGCTAAGGGTATGCTGACAATCAGGGTATCAATGGGGTAATGCCAGTGGGAGGCCAGAGGGGGCAGATTCAGCAGAGCACAGATGTACTACTACCTTAACACAGAAGTGCATCTGCTGGTTAGTAATGATTTACTGACTTACACGAGAATACTTAAGATTGCAGTCCCCAGCTGCTGCAACTGTTATAAAAGCCTGTAGGAAAGAACATTTTGATCAGCACATTTTTTCCAGTGAGGCATTAATTTCCTCATCCTTACCAGCACACACACACTCCCACTTCTACCCAGCTTAGCCCTTACATTGGGAACTCCTGTAAGCTAAGCCATTTTATTTTTGTGCAATTAGCTAACACACAGGAATGCAAAACAAAACCCCAAACACCACAAACGCCCTGATCAAGTCTCAACGTACCAGTGGCCGCACCATCTTCTTGCTTAAAGCACTGATGTCTCTGGTGTGACAACCTTCTGTGTTACCAAACCAGTGGCTGTTCTTGATCAGGCTCTGTTTTGCTCTAAGCACTGTTCCTCAATGCTTTCAATGCAGCAGAGACTATGCACTCCCTGACAAGTGAAAGCTCCTCTCACAAAACTGAAATTAAAAAAGTCTGCCTCTTAGAAAAGTAATTCTAACGTAATATGTGAGCAAGTGGTGACATGGTTAGCCAAGGCCACATCCTCAAGGAAGGGCATAAGTGGAGACCTCAGTAACAGGGGTAAACAACTCTGCACATGCATTGCCAAGGCTGCTTTGGTTCATCATAGCAGGTTAAAAGGTAACTGCTACTTTGTACTAGGCATAATGTTCATATTGTAGACTTAAAAGTTTGAGTGAAAGAGATGTATGCATCATCCAGCCAAAAAGCTGGATAAAAGTGAAGTTGTAAACTTTACTTCTGAAGCTGGAAGCGCCCCGATCGTCACAACAAAAGCAAAACCACTTAACAGGCAGTGACACCTTGCTGTTTTAAGTACAAGAGGATGCCATTTCAGGCTGTGCCCCCTCGTTTACTGCCTTAAATCATACCTTTAACTTGGTGCTTCATAGTTGCATCTAGTGTTTAGAAATAAAACATGCAGGACCAAAGCATTTTTAAGTAGCTTGGGGTTTACCTCAGAGGGCAACTGCAGGAGGCTGCTGACCCCTTGCTGCAGCCAGCTGCTTTGCACAGCTGCATACAGCAGAGCAAACTGCTGAAGGCCAGTAGAAAAGGGCTGTTTCTGCCAATGATAGAACTGGGTTTGATGTTAAAAAAAAATCAAACAAAAACAAAACACAAAAGCACCAACAAAACAAAATAAACAAAAACCCAACAAGAATTCATCATTCAGAGGCCAGTACATCCCCTACTCCGTGTCACATACTGAGACAAGCAATGCTGGAGACCAGGCTATTGCCTGCAATGAAGAGCACATATGCATTTAGATAGACCTACCGATTCAGCACAGGTCCCTGAGTACGTGATACAGGAGCACTGGACCCAAGTAGTAATTAACTGCTTTAGCTCAAGCCCACCCAGCCATACCCTTCCTTCACCTCTGAGTTAGGACAAAACTGTCTGCCATGCTTCCAACCTGGCCTCCTGCTCTCTGCCAGCTCTCTCTCACTAGTTGCACTAGCAAAGAGCTGGTTTAATGCTTACTCTGCAGTGCCCTTTCCCACCTCGTTCATGTCACCCCCAGAAACTTCTAAGGGTCGTGCTGCCATGCCCCTTTCCCAGGCTCAGTAGCTTCCCCTCTTGTGAGCCTCAGCTTCTTACTCATTTCTCCAAGTGCCAGTATCTCCTCTTGCTTGAGGAATCTCAATTCCCAAAGCAGTTGACAGGTTTTCCTAACTTTTATAATTAGAACCATAATTTTTATTTTGCTGCTTCTGGTTGGGATTTTTTTTGGGGAAGGCAGTAGGGGAAAGTTTGAAGAACAGACTCTTGTTGCACAGTCCCTACATCTCTTTCTCCAAACACGCCAACAATGATGCAACTAGTAAGTTCCAATCAGCACCAGTTCTACTGAAATAATCAGAAACTGGATACAGTTTTTAGATTTAAGCAAGCATTTGTTTTCCAGAGCATCCTAGAGACCAGATGTCCTCTAGCTCCCGGGTACTGAGAGGTAGCAATACACAAAACAGACTGTGGTCTTTTTCATAGCCTGTATTTCACTTAATCTCAAATTCAAAGACACCTTGTACTTTAAAAAAAACATTAAAAAATACCAAAACCAACAAATCCCAGTGTAAGAATTCATCTGACTGAAAACAATCATTTATGTTTACTTTGTCACCAGTTCAACCCCATATGGTTTTCCCATCTCTAAAATTCTGCTGTGTCCAGCCAAAAATCACTCTCAAGGATCCTGTGACAGCCTAAAGGGAGCATAAGTGCTGATAACAGTGAAACATCAGGACAGCTTTGCTGAGGTTGGAATGCAGGGCAAACACCTCAGTTGTCCTAAGAGTCAGATTCTTCTACTGCCCCACATTCTTCTCTATCACATCTGATCAAGTGAATACTCACTTTTAGTCATCTTTCAATCTTCAGACAGCATTAGCAACTTTTCCCCAATATTTTAGTCCCAAAACTTTAAAACACAGACCTTTCTTCCTGTGGGATGTAATCAGACTGTCAAAATCATTAAAAATTAGGGTTTCTCAGCAGGATGGAAAGAACAAATATTTCAGTCCAAAAGAAGCAGGCCTTAGCACAAGCCATCACAATTGAGAGCAAGGAATCCCACTCATTCTGCACTCCAACTTACCTTAATTACTTCAACACACTTCACAAAGAGAAGCTAAATTAGCACAGCCCACCTTGTTAAGGGATCTCATCAATTTATATTGAAACAAGTGTTTTGAATATATACTACATTGACCAACTCTCTGATCTTCATTAAGGAAGTCTCCTCCCTCACCCTCACCATTCCCAAAACAAGAAGATCCAAGGATCTGGGTATTTTCCTCAATAAAACCCTTCAATAGTGCTGCAACGGAGCTTTGCTTGCTCAGATTTCCATTTTTTACCAGTTTTAGTACAGGTTCATTTCTGTAGCTGTTTCCAGCCTCTTATATATAGACCTCTGGATGATGAGGTGGGGCAAAGAACTCCCCCCCATCAGATAACCGTAAACACCAACTGGATACAAAACACAGCCAGAAAAAACTCAAGACAACAATGGTGCCCTTGGAACAGCCCCAAAGTGGTCATCCACAGCAAAAATATTGGAACAGTGCTAGAAATTAATCACACTGTCATTCATCTATTACCTTATTTATGGAGGAGGTACATAGGAGTAAGACAAGATCTGGGAATAGCAAAGGCAGGCAAGGCCTAAAGGTAAAGGAGGACACCACAGTACTAGCAGATTCAGAGGATGGTGCTGACAGGAAAGGAGTACAACTCAATTGTAGATTTCAAGGTAACAAATACTTGAAGTAGGCTCTTCTCCCTCAGGAAAGGAAGAGTAACTTGAGTCATTTTCATCTTACACCAGGATCCTCTTTCCTACTTGAGGGCTCCTCATAACTCTACACCTATTAGTTTAGTTCACTAATGTTTTTCCCAATCAAATGTACTACTTTGTGTAGCATACACCTCAAAGTATTTTTTTTCCAGTCTTTTAAGTATTTTAAATTTCATATCAGCATTTTGAAGTTAAGTTTCATTTTGTGCTTCTCTTAGAACTGCTGTGGATCAACATACCTCACTGTCCCTAGAATCTTACAGCAAATGTTAAGGCTGCCAGAGTTGTGTTTTCCTTCTTCAGCCACACAGTCTCAATTTGTTCATCCTGCATAGTTCATATATGTATTTTCCTGAATGACTTGCTAGAATTTCAATTTTAATACTTTTTTTTTTAGGAATAGAGGATTTTGATCTTAAAAGTGCCATTTCATCTATGTTCACTTAACATTATAATCTTCCTTTACATAACTATAAATGCTATAAACTATAAAAATGTAAGAACAACAAAATGATAGGTATTTCCATATCAACTTCCCTTCAAAAATTCATCAGGGAGAAAAAGATGGAATCTTTCCCTGCAACAGACCAACCAATCCCCAAAAATGGCCTCAAGCTCCACTACTTTAGCGAAGTGTATTTACATGGTTGATACTATGCTTCCCTCTACTGTTTATCATATGAAGTGCAGTTAGCTCTTAACATTTCTCAAGTCTTCCTTAAAACTGCAACAAGTCAGTAAGTTTTGCGTGCAGCTAAAGCAAGTAAGCTTCATGAAAGTTTCATTTTGTTCCTGAAAAATTAGAGGCACGTTCACAGAACTATCCACATTTATCTCAAGCTCAGTATTGCATGAAATATTAAATACAACATGCTAACCATCTCATGGTGTAGTTTAGTCTTGAAAAAGTCAACTTCCAGCAGACAAAAAACTGCAAAGACCAATAGCAATGTAATGAAGAGTAAAAAAAAAAAGTCAAGAACCAAGAAATCATCACGGAAATAACCAGTCGTGTGTGTCATAAAATAGTGTTATGTATTTCATATCATCAATTTCAAGAAATTAATTCCACAGATACATTAAAACCGTCAAAACAGTAGTGGTCTTTATTTCCATCAGACAAGTTAACACTTCAGTTGATATTAATTTTTCAACATTTGGGAGATATGGTAATTAATGACTTAAAGTGAAATAAACCCCATTCCAAAAATATATTGGCTAATACATGTGTCTGAATTTTATACCACCCCTCTGATGAGCCCTTTACATTTGACATCACATACAAGTTTGCAAGACAAAATTTATGGACTGGTTTTCAGCCTCTGATTTGCAAGCTCTCGTGGTGGCTAAGAAAAGCAAGTTTATACATGCTATGCAGTAACCTAAGGACATATATTTCAAAGGGGTGCCAATTCAACTCAATTCAAGAAAAAAAAAAGAAATAAATCTTTTTATTTGTGAATGTCTCTAGAAGTAGAAAATACTGTATTGGAATAAACACTTAAATCTTAGTGTTCTGGAGGGAAAATTAACATTAGCTGAAAACCAGAAAACACATTACTCAATATTCTTCTAATTTTAGAAACTGGGCTTTTAAAAAAATGCAGTTATCAATTGTTTTCAATTAAGGTCAAGTTAAAAATTGCAGACAACAGAAAAGTCTTCAAACAAATTGAAACAATCTTCTCCCTTTGTCATCTAATGCCAAGTATGTACCATACAAATAACATCTGTACTACAGAACTCTTCATACACATCACAGATTTTCAACAGAAACTGAATTTTAGTAGTGTCAAGACAATAATTAAAATTTTAGTTTGCATCTTGTTTACAGTTTTTAATATGGGGGGGAATCAGAAACCAGTTAGCAGCCTGTTCCTGTTGCGAGTCATGACTACTGAAAAGCTACAATCTTAAAACCCCTGCCCCTTCCAAGTTTTCTTGCAGTCTTGCCAAGAAATCCAGGTAGTCACAGAAAGCTTGTAAATTTATTTTTTCTTGGGTGTGTGGGGTGGGGCGGAGGGATGTTAAATTAAAAAGTGTCTCATCTAATAAGGAAAGGCAACAAAAAATAATCAAGGACTAGTTTCACAGTAAAATGCATCAGCTTTGTAGTTTCATTTGAAACCAAGAACAAATCATGAAACGTCATGAAAATAAGATAAAAATCTCCTAGAGTGATTACTAAATGAAGTTAAAATTACCACACTAATCAGTAAACCCCAGAAGAAAAGCAGATGCCTCTTATCGCAGGTCCTACGTTAAACGGTATCCATTTTTAAAATAAATCCATAAAATCTGTATGTTTGGCCACTTTGCACATTTTTCCCCTAAAAAATACAGTGTACAGAAAAAAAAATCTCATTATTCCCAGTATGAATTCTGAAGTATAAGCTCAAAACCCCAAAGTTAAAGATCAGCTAAAAGAGTTTTTAATTATTTACAAATCCAGCAGGTAGAACTACCATAATGGCTTCATTTCCATGCTTGTAGTGGCTTTCACACTTACACAGCAGCATCTGCAGTAGGAATCTCTTCAAACAGCTTCATCACTGATCATCTGTCATTTTAAGCAATTCTAGAAGAGCCCCAACAGCTCCAAAATAACCCTTTAAACAAGGCAAAAACAAAACAAAAGCCAATTAAATTCCAAAATAACACGTAAGCATGAATATGTAAAGTTTTCAGTTCTACTAAGGCAATTAGAAGACCTTCATAATAAGATCACCCATACTGTGCCAAATATTTGCTGTATCTGAATCATGATTTAACATGAACTTGCTTAGGTCCAAGAAAGGGCCTTATGCCAGGAGAAGTCCTACACAGTTCTCCAAAATTACCAAAAAAGAAGAAATTACAGAGCCACTATAAGGATGCTGTATTGAGGCACGGCAGTTGGTTATGAACACATCCATCTGACAGTCACCTCAAAAATCAGGCTTACAGAAATTAATTCTAGTTTAGGTTTACATACCAAACCACACAAATGGACATTGTTGGTACTAGGGTCAGAAAGCAAAAATAAGAGATGGGCAACGTTTAGCAGCAAATACCACAAGACCAGTGATCAAGCCAGGAAGTCAGCAAGAACTGTTTTCAAATGAATTTGTAATTACATTTTATTTATACAGAACTTAGTTTGTGCATTCACTTCAAAGCAACAGCACTGAAATTCTCCCTTTTAACTTCAAGTCAAGAACCACAAGATTTTTGTAATTAAAAATAAAAGTAAGCTCAACACGTATTTCCTTACCTCATGTTCCAAAAACAGAGCTTTCAGCTGTCCCTTGGACCAATAATCCATAGCGTATGCTAGCACCTTCATAGAAATCATATTAATTCTCAGAAAGTTGCCAACAAATACCACCTTGTCAATGTTCTGTAAAATTGAAAAGCAGATCAGCAAAAATTACATTCAGCTACATTATTTGTCTCACTCAACATGTACTTCTGCCTTCACTATAAAGTTAAAAGGGAATTCTGGGTTACATTTAAATTCTCCAGACTAAAAAATAGAGGGGGGGGGGGGGGGGGGGTGGTTGCGGCATCCTGAGAAAAGGGGGGTGAAAAAAAAAAAGAAAAAGTATTATTCTAAAAAAGGGAA
>WUAM01000287.1:66771290-66787545 GCA_024336885.1 Actenoides hombroni
AAGGAGGGGGGGAGGGGGTGGGGGGGGGGGGGGGGGGGGGGGTGTGTTACTGACTGCTAAGTAGAGATGGTGCAAGAAAAAAGAAAAAAAGTTTTATTCTAAAGAAAGTGAGAGGCTGACATCATACATGGTGAATATTTGCTTCAAAGCCCAGGACCTTCCCAACATGAACAGGATTATTCACTCCGTGGGGTCTTGCTAAATTGTTCACCTACCTATTGTATAGCTTCAATATAGTATATACACATACTTGCCAATATAATTGAATAGCGGAATCTATATGGAAGATTCAATAAAAAACCTGCATGTATTTTTGCAAGAAGCATCATTCAAATGCAACTTACATGTTCTGCTAGTCAGAAAAGTATAAGCCAGGGAGATTGGCTTCCTTTATGCAGTTCTGCTGTGCCTAGGGCAAACTGTTTCAAATGATGTGTAGCCAAATGGTTCCAGACCATGGAATTTTTCTACCCCACTGCCAACTTTGCGCAAGCAAACTCTGCTTTGAAGTTCTGCAGACAGAATATTTCATTTATTCCCCAGCTTCTTTTTTTTTCCTGCACATATGCAAGTAATTTTCAACACAATATTAAATCTGCAATCATTGAAAAAAAAAAAACTTATCAAAACTCAGGCTTCAGGGCGTAAACTGCTTTAGTCAAAAGAACCAAAAAGTAAGCTTCATTATAACCCTAGTTTAATACACACGAACTCCACAAAAGAATATAGCATATTCAACTGGTTTTTAAGCTCTTTTTTTGGCATTTCATTAATCAAGCTTGGTGAGAGACAGAGCCATATCTCCCACAGGCAGTTCAGGTGCCTAGATTATTTAGCAGAATGCCCCACCCTGCTATCTGGAAATCAGTTTACTTGCAGTGATGTATCATGTTTGAATTTTTTCAGTAATATGTAAAGCTACAAAATGAAACTTTCATTCTCTAAAGTAACTTAGTTCAAGTGTTGGAGAAATTCTACTCTTGACATTGTCTGTGAAACGAAGAAGACACATCAACCCACGTGCCTCAAAAAAAGGTCTAATGATCATATTCAGTTTTTAAGTAAGCCTGCCCACAAAACAAAGATGTTAGGAACTTTTTCACAGCAACTCAGAAGCGTTAGTTTCATTAGTAGCCCACTTCCTTTGAATGCATCATATGTGGTTCCCTGCTGCAACTCTCCATGCTTTGATAGCCCTGTACAATGCTGCTTGAACTCCATGCCACAAGGCAACACTGTAAAGAAGCTTAAAGCAAAGAGAACAATGAAAGAGAATCATCTTGACTGAGAAACAATTTGCCCAAAAAATTTCTGTAGCTACTTTTCATGATGGAGTTTCAGTGGCATTTGATAGGGGCATACACTAACAGTTGTGTTCTTTAACATACTTTAAAAGTGCTCTAAAAAGCAAGAAACATAACATTTATTGACATACAAAGTTACTCAGGGATCAGAATAAAAAAATAACAGCATAATAATGCTGAAGAAAGTTACACCCAGTGACTGAGGAATAAAACAGTAGCTGAAGTTTAAATTTAAGAAGTGAAATGACAGAAAACAGAATGGGGAAGAGAGAAAACAGGGAGACTTCAATATTCAGACACAGTAATAGGCTCTGAATTAGCCACCACAACTCAAGACAGACTCTGAAGGGACTGGGGAGGGTTTCTTAAAAATATGAGCTACATGCTCACAAAATGAAAATACTAAAAACCATTAGTAAAA
Organism: Actenoides hombroni; assembly: GCA_024336885.1. Taxonomy (NCBI): domain Eukaryota; kingdom Metazoa; phylum Chordata; class Aves; order Coraciiformes; family Alcedinidae; genus Actenoides; species Actenoides hombroni. Next base: position 66,773,016 of record WUAM01000287.1, read on the forward strand.
GAAGTCAGAACACAAAATCTATCAAGATGCCATCACATGAATTCATTGCGCAATCACACTCTGAATGCTGCATGACAATCTGATAATTCAATCTCAAAATTAGTACTATAAAAAGATTAGAAAGGCAAAATTCAAAGTGACACAGAGCATCTTCTGTAGGAGAGGAGATTAAGTATTATGAACTTGCTGTCTTGGAAAGACCAAGAGGAACATGTGCTACAGATCTATTAGAAAAACAAAACCAAAAGCACAGGTGATGAATTATTTGCTGTTTCTCATAAAGCAAAAAGCTAGACCCAATAAAGTAATCAGATGGCAGTTTGGTGAGTTTTCTGGATTTGTTGGGAAGATTTTTCAGGCTGTGTGGGTGTGTTGTTGACAAAAAAAAAATCAAGAAGCAGCACTTATAATCACAGATAGCTATGGAGCGAAAAACAGTCATTAAAAAAACATTACATGAATTCATTGAGAGCAGATAAAAGATATTAATTACCACGTAAGAGTAAAGGATGCAATTTGCAGCTCAAAACAAGTGCCTAAATGTTTGGGGTTTGGAGGGTTTTTTTTGTTTTTATTTTTGGTTTTGTGTTTTGTGTTTTCTTGGGGAGGAGGGATTTTTGTGTCTTTTTTTTTTTAAACTGCTGGAATCTGGAAAGGTATATGAATAGAACAATTCATCTATAGTTACCATGCCCAAAGAAAAGAATGTAACAAGCAACTGATAGGAGTTTGAGACAGAAAAATGAACTGTTTTTTCTCTGTGACCCAATACAATTGATCTTATATCTATCAAAACATCTAACACAACATATAATTCAAACCCATAATGCTATGGAAACAAGCCAAGCAAAGAAATATTAAAAGAAAAAACCCACAACCTGTCACATTATAGTAACACCTGTTAATACCTACAAGGTAACCAAGAGTATTAATTTGGATTACAAAGGCATTAATATCTATGTACTACAGTTTGAGAGCAACTAACAACTCTAGGCATCAATGGTTCATGATCTTGCCAGTCGACTTTTCTCCACCCTTCTCTACCTTGGAAGCTCTAAGTACCTTACACTTTGCATCAAAGCATACACGTAAAGACAAATCACAGGAGTTAGGAACCTACATCAAGACCTGTTTACCAAGACCTGTTACACACCTACTAAACCAGCAATTTGCATTTTTATATTCTGATAAACTTACTATGTTGTCTATAAAGGTTTTAAGCTCACAGTAAATATGCTATCTTACCTCATTCAATGCACACATGCGAGCAATAGAACCTATGTTGTTGGTGATGGTGACCAAAGTAGCTCTGGCCAAGTCCTCTTTACTGATGGAATCTCTCTTTTCTTTACTCATCATATGACCAAAGCTGTGTGAGGAAGATTATTCCTTTTAATACGAGTTATTCAGGAGTGATAAAATTTCTAAGGGCTTTTAGCATTTAATAAGCTTTGCTTCGATTCTAAAATGACTGCAATTTAAATGGCAGCAAACTACATCAAGCATTGCTTATACCTGTTTGTAAAAAAAGGCAAGAGTCAGGTGAGAGATGTAAGCAGAAACCACAGGATACATTGAGTGGCATTTCCACATGGAGATAAGTGCATAGTCCAGGGATTACACACGTAGTTCAGCATACACAGTTTCCCAAGGATTTTAAAACCAGCTCAATTAGCACATACCTTGAGGCTACAGCAGACCCTTGAAGGCCAAACCGCTCATAGTCTCCTCCATAAATATCTTTCACCAGCTTATCCACATTGGTGCTGTCTCCTTTCGCAGCCATTTCTAGCGCTTCTTCGAACGTCTCACAGCCAGTCAGCAGACAGCAGAGGCCCAGGAACGTTCCTCCCCCAAGACTAGAAAAGCACAAGTTCCTTCAGATGAGCAGCTTGAACCAGCTTTTACCACAGCTCTCCCATTTTCAACAGTCTACACAGCTATCAACTGTATCTTGCCTCAGGTAAGTGAGGACAGACACCATAAATTGAGTTTCTGTTTAAGACAAGTATCAGCCAGTATGGTTAAGTGAACTACTTTTAAGTCCTTAGTGTTTATAATGAATTAATGCTACATAAAGCATTAGCTGAGAATAAGGTCCAATCCAACGTTGCAGATGTCAGTTTGATATTTGGACCACTCCAGCATTCAAGAATAATTAGCCAGCAGATCACTTAAGTCAGTGATGAAAGAACAAACAGCAAAGCTAAATATCTATGCAGAGGCAGGCAGCCAAAACATATCTTGTCCCTCTAGCCCGTGGCAGGAAGAAGCCTGGTTGGTTCCTGTTCAGAGCAAGGCTAGCATCAGCCTGGAATGTTTCAGCCCTGCAAAGACCTCTGAGCAAGGAGCAGTCACTTGAGTATCTTGCATGGCCTCAAGTACAATATTAACCCATTATAAACTTAGCAGGGACTATTTGATTGTGCATAACAGGCTGCTAACTCATTTAATGAAAATTCTACTTTGGACTTTTAACAGACATGAACTTCAACTTACTAACCTCTACATCCTTCCTCATTCTCTCTTAACCTTTGAGAAAATTTGCTATTTCTACTGACTGCAGTCACACCAACCGGAGCCAGGGTAAACAAGGAGATCAGTGAGACACCACACTTGACACTTCACAGAAAAGCACAGCAGGTCAGAACAGAACACCATTCAGTCAGTGCTCTTGGATTATTAGGCAAGTTTTTCAGAACCCATGTAGGACCACTGCAATATATTCAGTATACAAACAGGAGGAAGCTCTGCACACCAGCCACAAGACAGTACTGATTTCATCATCTATAACAAGTCAGCAACCCACTGCAATCATGGGTTCCCATTTATCGTGGAAAGGATCAGAGGCACATCTACAGGTATCACAAGGGCTACGCTTGAAAAGCAAGCAGAATTGCAAGAAAACCAACTCTTCTTCCATTCAACTTGTGCTCATCTGTATTATATACAAAAAAATGGCTCATGGCTACCATGGTGGCAAAGATACACCCGGGATAAAGCAACTGAAGATGTGCAGTATACAGGAGATACTTTATTATTATGTACCATGCACTAAGGAACAGAAAGCAGCTTTGGAAGGGACTACAACAAATCTGAAAAGCTTCTTTGGTTGGTAATTTAAAAGGAAATTTTAAAAATGTCTGGGGTTTTTTTTGGTTTTGTTTTTTTCTTTAGATTTTACTTTATGTAAAAGTAACTTGGTAAGTATTTTACTTAATGTTTTGACTAAAAATTAAGTATATGAAAATTTAGTTTGCACGTATAAGAGAAAAAGTGGGGTATATTTATTGGCGTGTTTACTCCTAACCTGGATGGACACATTGAGTGGTTTTCTGTAACTAAGCACTGTTGGCACATCTATAGAATAAACTTAAACATGCCTCAGGCTGTTTCTCTGTCTTGAGAACAAAATTCTGCATCCACACTACTGAATTCCTGAACAGAGTAGTCACATCTAAATCTCCTGCTGAATACAGGCCAGAGACCATTTCAACTCAGCTGTACCCTACAAATCATTTGGGAGGGCACTAGCTGACCCAGGCTGAAATCACACTGAGGACAAAGTAAGAATATAGACAATCAGGTTCTAGTCTCTACACACTGGCATTCCTTGTTTACCAGCATGGTCCAAAGACCAGTGTAATCATTAAGGAAAACAAGGGATCTGGTGAGTTTCCTGTGCCAAAATCCAGTAGTAGCAGGTAATTCTACAAAGTTTTCCTGTAGCCTGAATACATCCTAATTAGTAAGCAAGAAGGGTTTTTCTTAAGCCCAAACATTTTTACTTCACTGCTCTGACTGTTCAGAAAATCAAGACACAGAAAAGAAGATTCATTTAGTGGAAAAGTTTTATTTTTTATCTCTATCACAGCAAAAGATAGGAAGCAGATAATAACATGAAGAGGAGGAGAAGGCAGCTCTAAAGTTGAATGGATCAATGAATTCCCTAATAGACCCCCACTCTGAAGGAATACTAGGATATTTACAGCCTTGCTACTGGTAGGTTTTTAAAAGAAGATAAGCACAATTTGGGGCTGCATCTGCTAGTCACACTGTCTGCTTCTATCCATTCAATTGTTAAGGAAAAAAGAAAACAGAAATAGAAGAACACAGAATTAATTTTACCTGGATCCTGTGACTCTCTTATAGTTGTCCTTAGAATACACAGCTAGGATGCTGACTCCTGAGCCTATGTTAACCAGCAGCATAGGATATGGATTATCAAGGCAGTAAGGCTTTTTCTGGCACTGTTCAGGATCTGTAGGATTTTCAAAATAATAGCACTCTGGTTGGCCATTGAAACCAACAGAATCAACATAAAGGAGGCCCTGGATCAAACAGTCCAATTCATCCAGTTTATGGAGCTGTAGATCAGCAATCTGAAAAAGAACAAGAAATAAACAAACGTTTCCTACTATAACACAACACTGAGAAGCTCACTGAAGCACTTTGATCACTTCAATAGTAATGCATTCTGCTATTTAATCAGTACAAAGACCTGTTTAAGTGTGAATTCTGAAATAGAGTTTGCTACCTGCCTGACGACGGGTACCTCCTAAAACAACTGTGCGCTGTGCAGCCACGTCACTTAGCTCCTTTGACTTTCGATATATTCCCTGCTATGCAAGCAGGAAATATTCTCCCCCTCAGCATTCCCAGGCAATAAATTTCTTTCTCCTTATCCTCATCCCAAGAGGCAATGCATCCTGCAGCTTGCTGCACAGCAGTGTTCCTCAAGATGCAAAGTTCTTTAACTCATCATCCAACTACATTTCCCAGCAATTTAATGAAATACCCAAAAGAATTGTTAAGATGAAGAAACTTCAGTTAAAGAACAAGCTAGTTAAAGCCTTACAAAGCACACATGCTTATGTTAATATGCATTAAATATGCAGTGGATTATATGTAAAAGATTTGCATTTTTTTTTAGTATATGTCACCAGTAATCTGAGAGCACTATTTCTTAGTGATGAGCACTTCAAAATGCCTCATGAAGGACAAGATATTCCCATTATTTGTTAAAAAAAAACAACAACAAACCAAGCAAAAATACTGTCAGGCCCATGTCCCCAACAAAATGTTCATAAAAATATACCTGTTACAGAAGGCAGAAAAACAATTATTTGAGCTTAGAAAGGACATTCCCTCTGAGATCTCACAAGTCACCCATGACTGTACTTAGACATGTCTAGTTGCCTTAGCATTCTGTTTGCTAGAATCAAAAATCACATCCCTTCCTCATGATATGATACAATGACAATGTGTAGAATGTCTCCTTTCCAGGTCACATTGAGCTTAAGACCTGTCTTGAGGAGAGGAAGATGAAAAAAACCCCAACAAAACAAACTAAAAACAACCAAAATGCAACAAAAACAGTAGTTACCTGTCCAAACCCTGAGGTCATTTGCATCCTCACACCTGCAGAGTAGGTGTTACCTGACTCCACTTCACAGCAGAAAAAGCAGCAGGGTATTAGGAACAAAAGGAAGTTAGAGTATAGAGCTGGTTCTCAAACATTTGCATATTGTAGGATGTTTTTGTAACAGATAATGGGGAAGATTTACTAGGCTAACTACCTCCTATTTTTAATTCTGGAAGCTATATTAAGTCACTATCAAGAGGAAGGATATTTCCATGGAATGGGCATAGCCAATAAGTTACACGCTTTTGAGCTATTTAAATCTCTCCCCTTCTTTCTCTAGTTACGTAGCCCTAACTTGCCTTAACTAAAGCCCGTTCTGCGCTTTGGGTCTGACCTTTTGTTCTACTTGCGAGTCTTCAAATTCTGAAAGCCCTAGAAAAGAAATAAGCCAAAAAAGCCCCAAACCAGCAGTCTCAAAGACCTTAATATAGATCCAGTTATTCACAGGATAATAGAGACAGGTGGAGATCATTTCTTGTTTCAGTATCTTCTCCTGTAACTTTTGCAATCTCTTAGTGTGTTTTTTCTTGCTTACTGCACAGCTACTCAAATCAGTTACAGAAATGCAGCATAAAAGACTTTAGCCATTTAGCAGCAAATAAAAAGAACACACACAGATCAGGAGAAAAACTTTTTAAAGAAATGTTACAAAAATCTTAAGACTCCTTTGCAAATATCTTGGATTTCAGCAATTTCCTGCTATTAGACTTAGAGAAAAAACCCCAATCAAGTGATATACAATACAAGGCATTTACATACACTCTCTCACAATGGACACTGTATGGAGCCCACCCAGTCATCACTTGTTAGAGGATTTATTTATTTTGTTAAAACCCAACTAATGTTGCACATAGCTAGTCAAAATAAGGAAAGATTCTATACTAACTGTGATTTTTCTCTACATTATATGCTGCACACTCTCAATTTTCTCATCTTACTGCGTAAGCTTGATGCTGCATGACCAAGCATGATCTCACAGATAGAGCATGCACAAACAAAAATGCTGTGCACTGGAAGCCAACTATATAAAGACAATTCATTAGCAGATTTATAGCCCCTACTGTCAAAACATCTCTTCTCCCATAAGCCAAATACCCAGCCACAAGCTGCTTTTGTCTCATCCATGTTATACTTTAAGTATCAGTGAGAGACCTTGCAAGACATAAGCAAGCAATACAAAGCCAAGAGTAAAACACTTCTGGCATCAGCACAAGAAACAGACAAAATCCTTTTTCTACAAACTCTCCAGTCAGCGCACCAATTTTGTAAGGACATAAGAAACTAATCAAAGGTTCTTTGTCAAGGAGTAAGCAATAGAAGTTTTATTAGATCCAGCCCTCCACGTACAAAAGGCATACTGGAATTTGTTCTGCTTTTTATAGCTCTGTGCTATATTTAACAGCTGATATACTGTAAGCAGAAAAGCCCTATTACTGCTTTCTTTCATGTATCATATTCATAGCAGACTGAAAAACTGTTTTCCTGTGTTGTTTCAGCAGGCTGGTTTTCATTTTTGGAAGGAGCAAGACTGGCATCAGTATTCCATGTCTATCTGTGTTCATTCAGAGCACCGTGAGCTCTGCAGCCAGCCACCAGACCTCTGAGGCTCCAAACAGCCCAGTGAGCCCCCACTGTTCTTGTTTCTAAACACAAATGAGGACACAGTTGGAAAAAAAACAGTAGTAACCCAGTCTCATAAAAGAAGCAATGACAGAGCCATGGTCACAATTCCCAGTCCCTTTCCCTGTACATAAAACTGCCTTTTCTCTATTTGTTTCTTTGTTCACAACTCAAGCAGCAAAGCTGCATCACAAAATAGACATGCCTGTAAACATCGTAACTAATGCATGATTAGGCAAACAGTTTTTTCTGGTGCCATCACCTGACCTACAACACTCCACTCACCCTCATCTTTCAGTTGTGCAAACCACTTCTCTTTGCAGGATCAGAAGTTAATGTGCAAAAAAGCAAACCAAAAGAGGGAGCTGTGTGTAGAAGCACATTTTAATTAGATGCTTTTCCTACAACATTTTACAAAAATGCATTTGCAGATTTTTCAGCCCATTACAATCCCTAGTGTGAGGGCAGGCAACATAATAGTCAACTGTTCTGCACTCCTGTAACTGTATTCAGCACAGTGCCTCTCTTTCTAGAGTTTTATCTCGGAAGGCTGTGCTACGAGAGGAAAAACTGCAGAACAAAGTATTATACGGGGCCCTGGATGGAAAACTTCATCTGTCTCTTGGACATTCAATCAGAAACACAAATTTATTTATTTTTTCCTGTAAGAAACTGTTAGGAAAATAACATCTTGCAAATTTTTACATCAATTTACAACAGCCTCATTTACTGTATCACTCTGGCTTTTATATGCCTTCTGGGCATTGCTCCAGTTTTTATTTCTTCTATTAGCTTACAGTCTAGCTTCTTTTCACTCTCTCCCATTGCCTCTCCTCCACTTTCATAAAGACATATTTTGCTTCCTTTGTATTCTGATTGCCTTCACCTCAACCCCCAACCCAGCTTCTTTTTGAGCCCGGATGAAGTGCTTCCCCAGCTGGTTCTACACCCCAGTGGCTGGGAAATACCCACTTGCATTCAAACAAGACAAAGTCTAATGCAAGTAAAGGTCAGCCCAACATTAGCCAAGGCAGAGAAGACAGTCTGCTCTCCTGCCCACCTAGATGTAAGGCTCTCTTCCCTCTCTTGACATTGCTTCTCCTCATTCCCTAGGAGGAATTCCCTGACTTCTTATAATGGTGGTAACTGAAGGTATCATAGTTACTTCACTTGTTCTCTGGATGACTCTTTCAACTCCAGCCCAGTCTACGCACCACAGGTCAGCCTACAGCTTGAGTAGCAGTGTCCAGCCTCCTTAAACAAGTGAGGGACAACAAGATTTGAGTGTCCTACACTAACCTTGAGTTATGCATCCTTACTCATCCTACAACACAGGAGAGTCAGTTCATTTGTTTTCAGATAAATACATTCTGCAAGTCATCTACAAGCATTCAGTTCATGCCACAAAGTCAGGCCTTAAAAATCAACAAATAACTGGCACAAGGAAATAGCTTTCCAACAGCCAAGCTTACTCTTAAAGCACTTTTCCTGCAGGTTATTGGGAAGCTCAAGACCTGAGTTTAAGTCTGTGTTCGTACCAGATTTCCTTCCTCCCCTGCCTTAACCGTTCTTTATTAAGTGTTTGGGTTTTGATACAGGCCCTTCTTCGACTGAAGCCAGTAGTAACATTTCTATCCAGAAAAGTTAGGTTCTGTGGGAGTTCAGGAAAGGAATATAAAGATCTCACCTTTGAGCCACAGCAACCAACAGGAATTTTGCAAAAAAGCAAGTTTTCAACAAAAGTCTATATAGTCCTTTTCACCCTCCCCCCCCAATGTATCCTTTATGAAACTGATTGACGCCCTAAGAATTTATTCCTCATTACATTATCAGCACACTTCTGTGCAAGTAACATGCATGGAGGAGTAACAGAGCATAAAGACATTTATATTACAGGTACACAAGTAAGTCTATGTACTCCTTACTTTTACAGAGAGATGTTACTTGAATACGCAAAGCACGTAGTTGAGGAAAGGAGGATGGATTATCAGAATGAGGCAACAGATTCACCCATGCCTTAATGCCCTTACATGAAAATAAAGTCAGCCAGCCATAAAGGCCAGTCATTCAGAAAGCAAACAGAAAAAAAACCAACAAACCCCCAAATATACAAAACACACACAAAAAACCAAACAAAAAACAAAACCAAAAAAACAAATAAAAAGAAACCACACAAAAAGTCCGAATGAAAAACCCTAAGCTGGAAATAGTCCTTTTAGTGAATTACTCACTGATGCTCTTCAATGAACATTAAGTATCACCATATGGTTGGTAAAATTATTTCTGTGGTCTACTTTAATGAACAGAGTCAATAGTCCTACTTCTAGAGGAAGCATTCAGATCTTAAGAATGAAACAAGACATTTGCCAGGCTACTGAATATTATTGCTGGTAATCACAAAGCAGTCCGTGGAGACTTCTCCAGGTCTCCTCCTGTCTACCACTATGGGTAACATGAGTGGCAATTCAGAGAGCTAAACCTAGCTAGTTTTGTAGACTTAATTGACCTTTGATGGCACAGAAAACAGGCTTAAGGTAAACAGAAGATGCCCCTCAATTTTATTTTATTTTTCTTAATACATAAAAGTAACAGAGATGTCTAGATCAAACACATTTAACTCATTTAGGGATTCAGAATTAGAGACTGGAACAGGCAAGTAACAACAGGGTGGTTGCTTGTTTATTTTAAGGAGAAAAAGCTGCTGTAATCTTAGAAGGATTCCTTCTTTGGGATTTGAATGTCATTTTGCAATATGTTGGATCTTTTGTCCCAAAGGTAGGCAATCCTGAAAGTCCCATAAGCATTTATAAATACCACGAGACACAAATAACTGAAAAGTACATACATAGGGAAATAAAGGGCCAGAACAAAAGCATGTTATCTATATCAGTTTCAGGGGTTTTCTAGCATTTAAATGAAATTAAAAACATCCACAAACATACTTTAGTTTTTCCACATCGCTTCTAAGTAACAGAAACATTTAAACCCTCGCCTGTATAAGGCATTATATAATACTGAGTGCTGCAAAAGCAGAGTATTAGACTTGGCACATGTTGTCTACTTTTACAGGTGCATTAGTGACCAAATATTTGAAACAGACATTTCAATTCTTTGCGAGTGCAATCCTGAAGCTGTTGTCCAATGTCAATTTACAGTGAGCAGAACACAGAGATAGCCAGCTGCTGCTACAATAGTTAATGAAGTGTGACGAGTTAAGTGCCAGTACCCAAGACACTCAGCCCTTTGAGAGAGATTAAGTAAGCAAACCTTATGTAATGGATAGTATTTTGCTTCTGTAATACTCTATGGATACTACAGTTTAAGCCAAGAAACACTTGCTATAAAGGAAGGTGTGGTACAGGATAGCTATAAGAAGAGTTATCTAAAGCACTCCCTTCGGTTCAAGTGCACTTCACTGATTGCTCTGTGCTGTAAGACACCCCAGACAGCCTTTTCAGTGGTGTTCTTAAACTACCTACAAGTGTTGCAGCATACAGAATGTAAATTTACACTGCAGGGATGTGGGATTTCATGCCTGAGTCCACCCAGTAATTTGCTATGTGACCTCATTTTTCTACAGTAGCTAGTAAAACAGTCCCAACTTCAACTATAGCTTCCATTGCTACATTGATTATTTTGCAGCTAAGATGACAGAGATTGGTCCCTCACTGTGAGTTGCATATTTATGCCAGACAAAGCCAAGGCTATGGAGACAATTGCCTAGCTGTGATAACCACCATGTAACTTCCAGCTCAATTCTACAGCTGTGGGAGCGAGGGACATGAACTTCCCTATTAAGCAACTCTAGCTGCTATTACATGATGCAGGAAGAGATGAATTTGGGAAGACTAACCATTCCAAAGGGACAGTCAGCCTCTTCAGAAAGTCTCAAAGTGACCTCCCATTGTCACTGGAGAATGTGACGTGAATCATTCCCTGGACACATGAAAGGATGCTTGAAAACCTGAACTGAGACCACATTGACTAGCATCAGAGTTCACCTCCTACTGTGGTGCCAACATCCTTATGCAATGCAAGACAAACTAAAAGTTTTAAGGACTCAGTCATCAGTAGACCCCAACACTTAAGGGAATCACAATCAGCTTAAAGTACAAGAAATCTGACATTAATAGGGGACAACTACAGCAGCTCAGAAACTTCATAGTCCTTCATTAGACTAGCTGCTTCCACATCCAGCATTTACTGAAAATGATTGCACAACAGTCTAACAGCTGTAATTTCATGTTGATCTCTTACAGCGTTCTCTTTCTCCCTGAGGATGTTGGTCACCTAGTAGGTGAGGGGTATTGACAAAGAAAAAGTCTCTTGTACTGTAAGGATAGTTGCTTGGAGTTAACAATGAAACACACAAAGCCAAGGACTAGAGTCAACAGCAGGTGGTAAATCAGTATGATAGCTCCCTAGACTGAAGCATAAAAAGAAAAGCATTTGTTGTAACCTGTCATATCCAGCAGCCATCTCTCACCCTCAAGATCAGGTCAAAAACTAGGGACAGAAGCATCACACCTGCCTGCCAAGTACATCATTCATAGAATGGTAGGGGTTGGAAGGAACCTCTGGAAATCATCAAGTCCAAGCCCCCTGCCAGTGCAGGAACACTTAGGGCAGGCCACACAGGAACAGATCCAAGCAGGTCTTGAAAGTCTCTAGAGAAGGAGACTTAAAATTATTCACATTAATTTTAGAAAGACCGTGCTGGTACAGGCAGACCAGTCATTCTTTTATCGAAAATAAATGAAGATATGTCCCAGTAGAGAGACATACACAACAGGCAACTGCCTCCTGAATGACTATTAATCTCTAATGCAGTTTGCACAACAGCTTTATATGTCTCTGTCATCATAATTTTTGCAGCGCACTCTACTGTACTCATTTGTGAGCTAGGACTATTACTGACGTCTGTATGAATAGCAGCATCCCAATACTCAAGATTTGCATCAGCTTCTGGAACTCCCTGAAGAGGTTTTTTTTAAATTCTAGAGATCTGGGACCTAGTCACCTCATGAAATGCCTTTCTTCACATGATGTTCTCCCAGGATTGAAATCAACAGCTAGCTGCTCTTGTCATGCTTTCATACACTTCATACACTTTCTCCCCCTGCTTCATGCTTGGTCCTTCCCGACTCTTGACTTAAGTCTTCTTGAAGACTAATAAAAGAGTAAGGGAACTTGAATCTAATCTCCATCCTGTATGGTTTCACTTCTGGTTTTCCAGTAGATATCCAGTCTGCAAGATAAGCACCTAGTCTTAGGGTTCTAGGCTATCAGAATGCACCCTCGATTTATTAGGAAGTATTTGATCATCACAGCTGTATGCTATAAAAAAAAAGGAAACAAAAATCAAACAAAAAATCCCCCTCACCCCCACCCCCCCAAAAAAAACCCCCAACACAACAAAACACAACAACAAAAAACCCCACTTACTGCAGATATCCTACACAGTAGCATTTCAGAATAGCCACCCCCACCACACTGTCAGCAATTCCACCAATTAACAGATGTGAATTGATTCTGTTAATCTTAACCAGTTTGGGTAGACAAAAATTGCTTTCTCTGCGAGTTTCAACAGAAATTCCTATGATGTTTTCCCAAACTACTTCCCACTGAACCCATATGGACTGTTCACGTACCGTTCTAAAGTCCTCCTCAAACTTGTAAGCTCCACCTCCTGTGGCACAGAGCGTAGTGTGCAAACTGGAGAAGTTCTTTTCACTACCCATCTGTATGAACCTGTGCATGGCACAGCTGGGAAAGCGGATGAAGTGCAGGTTTCCTTTGCGTCCACACATAGTCAAATTTTTCAGTTCAAGATGGACATCGCGAATGCCAGTTTTACCATAGGCTGTATTGGAGGTCAAGTATTTCCTAATGCTTTTCAGGTTTTCCACCTCCTCCTGTTCTTCTTCTGCAGTAATGTCCTTAGGTTCAAAGTAGACCAGTTTAACCAATGTTCCACCGATATCCATTCCAAACCATGGAAAAGCTAAGGACAAGGGGGTTGGGGAGGAAGAAAGAGAAAGCCACTATAAATATGCAGGTTAGCCGTATCACTGAAAACATTTGTTGAATGACAATTCAGTGTAGACACAGTAGCAGCATCTGTTCCTGAAAGCTGGTGATCACTTACATGTCCAATTCTTATGTATGAAACACTTAAGACTTCAAAAAGCCTCAGTGAAAAGGAATAAAAAAAAATAGATCTCAAAATACTCTTCTATGGAGGAGGTTTCAATAAAATGAAAATAATTTTTTCCCCAGGAAAACATTTTACTCTTCAATCAGCACCTCTTGACAGAGCGCATTTACTGCATTTCACCCAGTGACGCCCAGCACCAATTCTTAAAATAGACTGAGGAGAGGAGGAGGAAGAAATAACCAAACAGGAGAACAAGATTTCTCAAGTCACATTCCCACTGTCTAACATCTACAGCTGCTTTTCCAAGACAACCAGGCATAATTTCCACAGTCACAAGGCTCTGTTTGAATAGCAGCAATACATAACTCTCCCATTATGCTGGGAGCCTCCAAACTTCAACCCACCAAAACGAGCAACTCTGTTGGAATGACACCACCTGAACATATTAGCAGAAACAGAATGAACTGTTCTAACTTCAGTATTTACCACTGACAGTCCTTTTCTTTGAGTGTAGACTCTCTTTGCTGATATGTGTTAGCATATCATACAACTATACAAGAAATGCCACAATTCATTTCTCAGCATTTATATATTTGCCACAGCTGGACTACATCTAACAAAGCCTTTGTTCTGTTACTAGCAAGAGAAAATTACTATAGAGAACACACAGAAGATACTAACTGAACGAGGCTGGTCCGCCTGCTCTGCTTATTTATATATACACATGAAAACACTTTAAATAGTAAGCCAGGTGACTTTATGAAGAAGTAAGAACTGAGAATATAAAGTCTATACACAGGTACTACAGAAGGAGGCAGCTAGGAATGTTTCTTAGAAATTAAACTAAAAGCAGTCAGTACATGGCTAAGATCCAAAGTAGCAGTCACACAGTCACCTCTCTGCTTTTAGGGAGAATCAGGCAGACTTGCTAGAAACGTGATTCCACCAACTAGGGCATTCCAACTTAGTCTTGATACAAACTCCAAACCATGGACCATATGCATTACTGGTATTTCTGCATGTGAATCTACATGTAAACAACTCAGGGCAAAGATTTTAATAATCATAGGAGGTACTGATCATACTGTTCTTCCTCATGTAATCACAGATCAGTATTAAGATATTAAACTTCAGGCTGAAAGGAGCTTAGAGACTTTTTCTTCTTACCACAAAGGTCTCAGCATCATTCTAGTCTGGCTGAACGATTTGAAAGTCAAAATTTCACAATTGTTAATACACCCCCCCCCCCCCCCCCCCCCACACCCCAACAACCTAAAATTTGGTCAAATAATTCTTTTCCTCCCTTTCTTTGTTGTTATTATCATATC
>WUAM01000287.1:66788996-66812369 GCA_024336885.1 Actenoides hombroni
CATATAATAATAATAAATATAAATAATAAATAAATATAAATATAAAAATAATAAATTTACTTAAATTTATTCATTTTATCTTTTGTTACTATCAGTATGTTCCAAAACAAAAAGTACCACTGAAGCACCATCAGTTCTTTTCAGTGTCTTTAGCTGGTACCTATACACCACAACTTTGATGACACCACTGCACAGGGTGCTAATGGGAGTGCCAATGCGGACAGAAAGGTGCTCCTGGATTCTTCTGCCTCCCTGAATATGGAAAGATCATTCAGAGGACACAAAAATTATTAGAGCCCTCACTGCTACAACCAGGGTGTATGATGAAATTAAGGTATTCATGCAAACACATTCCCACAGACCTGAGGGAAAATGAATGTAGAGGGGTTTTTTATTTTGTGTTGTTTGTTTTAATCTAGAAGTCCAGCATTTCACTGATAATTTGAATAAATGCCCAGTTTTGTGAGTAATGAAAAGCCAGGAAAGGAAAGAGGGGAAGGGGAATCCAGCACATCCACATCTTGGGCTGATTAACAGTTATTTAAAATTGTGTGATTTACTATGAAAAATGAAGACACTGAATATGCTGCAGAAACTTCCACAGTGCTTCTAACCAAAATGCACTTACTTCAACTGCCTGAGATTGTTATGAACTGGTTCCTCCCTTCTCAAAGTCAACATGCAATATACCCCTTGGATCAATGCAATCTATTACTGCAGTGTACCAACACAGTAGAAAGTGATAAAAAAATAACAACACTACACAATCTAGTTCTAGGTTCCACAGAACGGATACAGGAAGTGTTAAGATGAATCACGCATTCTTAAAAGCCTAGCATAAACCAAAAACTTCACTTATCCTGTTAAGAAAATTAATTCTCTTTCTGCTAATAATCCACACTGACTACTTGCTGCTTTTTATCTTGAGAAAAATCTCCATTACTCCAAAATTTAGCTGCAGAAACATGTGACAATGCAAACAGAAGGTATCTACAGCACTGCAGGATTAGGTCATCTGATGAACACCAACAGCTGTGTTATCTGGGGGAAAGGTTCACTCATGAGAAATTCCATGATACACTTTACCTAGTTTCTGCACAGACTTTTGAGAGCATGAACCTAGGCTACTCCTATAAGGCATATTACATTCAGAATTGAATACATTTGATTTTTTTTTTTAATTCTGTGCTTAACTTACAATATACTAGGGGTTGTGGAGAGTAAATATCAAATTACAACATGGACAAGAGCTGAGGAGAGCGAACTCCTGGGTCACTAAGTAACATTTCCCCCCACTAAAAAGGATAACCAAGGGTAACCCTTTTCAGATGTTTGAACAACCACCACAAAGTTAGCTGAATCTTTTTACACCTCAGCTCTTAGAGATTGTGCCTGAATTCTGCTGGGTAGAATTTACTTCTCTCTACCTGATGTATCCATGACAAATGTGCAGTAGTTTCTTCTTTTGCCAAAACTGTTTCAGCTTACACATCTCTCTTACAAGACCTGTATTTCCTCAAAAACAGATACAGTATCTCATTTTTTTTATCAGTAATTTGAATGATGGTATCAACAGTCTGATATCTTAGCCATAAATATCTCAGATGGAATATCTTGGGTCCAGCTGATTTTCTTCACGGACATTCATATGATATTACTTCATTTACATTTTTCATTTACACTTCACTTGCATTGCTTGATGCTTTGATGAGGTAAGAACTTCCTGTTTTAACTGGGACAAGAAGAGGGAAAAGAGTGCCAAAAATAGGAATAAAACCCCCTCAACCTCAAAATAAGAGTCACACAAGATGAGATGGTATTCTCAGTTTTTGAAAGCTGCTTTCTATTATAAAAGAATCTGATAATAGCTCGCATATTTTTCAATCACTTCTTCCAACTTTACAGTTATTTCGAGCAGTTCAAACATATTGTAAAACGGAAACATTGGTTTTGCTCTGAACAAAAAAATAGAATACATAGCTTAAAATTAATTCTATCTGCCTAGTAAAGTTTTCAAACCTTAAAGCTATAGCTAAACAAATCAAGCACATCTATCAGACGAAGCCTTCCTGCTTGTTTTCAGTAGCAAGAGCTTTTTGAATGTCTACCGACTCACCAGAACGGAAAAAAAAACCAGACAACAAGCCCCCATCAAAAAACCAAAATGAACCCTCAAACCAAAATACCTTCAAACCCCAAAGCACAGAGCTGTTTGTTAAACAGGTGTGACCATCCACGCTTACGTAGTCACATTACCACAAACTGATTTCTGAAGATAGCACTGGGAGATTGTATAGCTTCATTACGAAAAAAAGATGACAAAAACCAAAAATCCAATCCCCCCCCCAAAAAAAACCAAAACAAACAAAATCACAAACTCCAGAACAAACACAACTAACAAAAGCCAAACTTACAAGGCTAGAAGCAGCAATGATTAACTATCAAGAATCTCATTCCTGGATCTGACAGCATCCAGCCTGATGGAAGTGATTAACATAAGCTTCCTATCCCAGTTGGCAATGTGTTATCTTGTTGGTAAGACTGATAAGCAGTTTTAATTCACAGGATCCTAGATGACAACACACCAAATTGTTCAGTTTGTTAAGACCAGTCCTATTCCTTAGGCAACCCTTACTTCCACCTACATTAACATCAACTGGAGACTAACTTTAGACAGCATGTCACCTGAAGCAATTCTTAAGATTAAAAGATTGGGGGATATTCCAATGCCTCGGACAGAATTTCAGTAACCAGTAATGTAGTACTTATTCATTGTGTCATATGATAGCAAGACCAAAGCCGTATTTTACTCCTGTATTCTACAAAGTATCTATATAATCATGGCATTTCATAGCACTGCAGGTGAAAAAGTTTGTTCTCCACAGTTCCCACTTGGCTTTAATAGTACTACATAATCATGCTGCAACCAAACATCACAGGTGTAACAACCCAAATATTGGCCAAAAGCATTCTTTATTGTGAAAATACAACTCGAAGCATTAAGAAATTACAACTAGTACATATTATAATTGCCATGGCTAAACAACCAATGTCTCAAAACACATTCTTTAACCTCTAACAATTACCAGCTGGCTCGAGGCAAGATGCAAGAGCCTGATTTGAACAGAGACCCCAAAGCTTTATCTTAAGAAAAGCAATAGAATTAAGATGTCCAGCTAGCTTCTTCCTTGTGTCTGATGTAGAATAATGCTTTGAAGCACCAGTCTAGTACACTGCCATGCTGAAATCTTTGTCCTTACTTGGATACAATGCTGTTTCCACAACTGAAGGCACAAAACTGCTTTCTTCTGTTCAAAGATCACATTTAAACTGAACAACACAACACTGTAGCAGGCTTTTGGAATTTGCAGAACCTTTCAGTACTTTGCTCTGGAGGGCTTCACAGCACAAGGCATCCAAGCAGATACTTACCTGCATTCAGGAGACAGTGCTGCAGTAACATTAACCGTAGTCTCACAGAGGGTCTGCACTAGTGATTCAAACCAGAATCTGACATAAGCCTAATCCCTAACAACTCATCTAGTTCATCTAAGGAAAAAAAAAAAACACCAAGCCAAACATGGCAAAGACAAGCTTCTCAACAGAAGAAGCAGAAGGTGAGTCAAAAGGAGGATAAATTAGCCCCCAGATCCTCTCTCATTACAGGCTAATCAACAAAGCACAATGGTTTCACAAAGAATCTTCCCTTCTCAGAGAGCAAAAAACACTTGGGAATATGGAAGTCTACCTCACTTAGGCAGAAAGCAAAAATAATCATTAAAACATGTCATTTGTAAGGACTTAAAGGAATAATTGCTGCAGATGGGTTTGATTTGTTGAAATATTGAGAAATACCAATTACCTCATAATCTGTTCCACTATGCAAAGCAAACCCCACAATCAATACTGAAGTTTTACATGCCATGTGGCAACTACACTTCATTTTGCAATGTGTCCTTAAGCACAGAACAAACATCTCCAGAGACCAAGATTAAGTAGAGAAACAACGGTAAAATGGGGTTGTGTAGCATTCACTAGCAATGGATAAAGTGGAAAATTATGTAGTACCAGGAGAATTTGAGTACAACTTAATGAGATTTTTAAGCTCATGACAACGTGCTATCATACGATCCTGCAAGAAAAATGATAAAATGCAAATTTATTCTTGTACAAAATAAATCATATAAATTAAAAAGCACAAGAACAGTAAGAATTTATGAATTTTATTCCGCAAAGACATACCACAAAACAGTCCAACAAAACACTCCCTTTCACCTGCTGTTTTTATTAAAGCCTCATTTCATTAAAACCCCACACCTGAAGATTTACTCATCATACATCTTGAGAAGTGTAGCCAGTCACCTATGCACTTCACCCTGATAGGCTCTGTTTGCCCCTCAGCATGGGGGGGGGGGAAATTCCAAATTCCTCATTCTTTCTTATTCAACTGATTACACAAATCCCTAAAAGCCTCATTCTTTGCTTCAAAAGAGTTTTTAATATTATGGAGAGTTTGATATTCAAATGTTGGCTCTTAGCTATGAATCTGGCCAGAGACTACAAAACCAGTTTGTGATAGAGAATGATTTGGTCATCAAGTTGTTAAATTTGGTAGAGAACTAAATTACCTATCAACAGATGCTGTAAGCACTACATGATTAATCCATACAGAGACCATTCTAAGGGAAAGTGGTATGTGTAGCTCAGCAAAAATACTTTAAAACCTGGAGAAGGCACTGGCTAAAAAATAGCCCTGTGAAAGCTGCAGCTCTTCACAGCTGTTTCTTACTATTTTTTTTCTGCTTACACAGAAAAGGGTTTTAAAAATATTTATTTCAAAAGAAAAAAAAATCCAGAGTAACTGAACACACACCACCTCCTACTGAGTAGAAACATCTTTAGGTTTTGGCAGCTGGTAGCTGTGATCCTGACTATCCCCAATTACCCTTCCAGAACACACTGAACTTTTAAGAAAGAAATGAACATTTGTTGGTTCTATTTGAAGGGTTAGCAAAGTAAGAGTGCAAAGAAACAGAGTACTTTTTCCAGGGGATTGTTTTACTCAGAGCTTACCATGGAATTATTCAATAGCTGGACACCTACATACAAGAAGTTACCTATGACCAAATAAATAAAACATACTATTCATCAACAAACCTGATGTAATTATGTTACAGATACAAATGTCTGAGACTCATGAGCTTAAACCAAAACTTGTAGTAGACAGTTTACCAACACCTCCCAAATCAACTAACCAAAAGCCCCAGCTGATGTTTGTAAGGTAAATATTACAAGTTTATCGTCTTTTCAGTATTTCTTTTTTCCTCCCCCCAGTCATAATAATTTGCAGACAGCTCCCAGATCTACTTCTTTCTTAATTTTAACAGCATTTGGGGAAGAAGCACGTACTAAGACCGCAGTGCCTTCCCAACGCACAACAGCGCCGAGGTCGACTCCCGCCCGGGCGGCGTTACTTACAGCACTGTTTAGGCACGATGAGTTTCATGGACGCGTCCGGGAAGCGGCGGAGACCGGCAGGACCCTGGGCGCCGCCCGATGCGGTGCTCGCCTCGGCGCAGATCTGCCGCCCGCCGCCCGCTCGCGTTTGTGCCGGGCCGCCGCTCCCCGCCCGCCGCCGCCCCATTGGCGCAGGGCGGGCCCGGCCCACGCAACAGCGGGGCCGTGCCCGGGCGCCGCCGCCGCATTGGCCGGCAGCGGGGGCTCTCGCTCCGCCCGCCGGTGGGTCGGGGGGGGAAACGCCCGCGGCGCGGGAGCAGGGCAGCCGCCGGCCCCGGCCGGGCGGCGCTTAACAGGGGAGGCGGCGCGGGACCAGCAGCCGCCTGACAGCGGGCCGCTGTCGGGGCCCAATGGGGCGGGCTGCGGCAGCGCTGCACGGAGGGGGCCGGACCGGGCCGGGCCGCCGGGCCAGCACCGCCCCGCAGCCCCACCGCGCAGAACCCCGCCGCGCTCGTCACTTACGTGGCCTGTGCCGCCGGCCCGAGTCCATCCTCCGGCGCAGCCTGCATTTCTTGGCTGGGGAGCCGTGACTGAGCGGCGGCAGCTCCGGGCGGAGCAGCAGCGAGTGCGGCGCCTCCCCGCAGCCGCCGTTGCTCAGCGACTGGCTCGAAGGGTGGAAGCCGTTCTGCAGCAGCCCGCCGAGCAAAGAACAGGAGGCGGGGGCTGGCGGCGGCCCCGCCGGGGCGGCCGGCTGGGCTCGGAGTTGCTCCCCCATGGCGGCAGCCTCTTCCCTTTGTCTCCCGGCTCAGCTCCGGCTGGGCGCGGCAGAGCCTCTGCTCATTCCGGCGCCCGTGCCCGCAGCTCCGTGCGCTGGGGATGCGGCGCCCGCCCCCCTGCCGACGGCGGCGCACGGCGCAGGCGTCCTGCCCGCAGCGCGCTGCAGAGGGGCGGCCACCGCCCTCCTCGGGGACGCGGCGACCCCTCCAGCCCGGCTAACGTGCGCGCTCCCGACGGCCGCGCCCGGCACCTGCAGGGCTCCGCGAGCATCCCCGGAAGCGCGCGGGGCCGGGCCCTGGCTTGCACAGCGGGGGCTGGCAGGGGCACGGTCACCCTTGGAGCTGGCACCCTCTGCGATTTCAGGGTGACTTCGCTCCCATCACCCTGCTCGCTGGCGCGCACCGGGCGGGCCTGACCCGGTAGCCGGCTGCGGTGTCAGTTTCGCTTCGGGATGTCCACGGGCACGCTCACGTGACTCCGCTGTCTCGATCTCGGAGGCCTCCGTGCGTGTGATCCTCGGTATGCCTTGTACCGCACACGAAGTTACTTGTGCCTCGGCATCCACGGTCAAGTTTTTGTTTAGATTGTCACGTGCTTCCTCAACAGCTTAGGGTGACTCGTGTGACCTTGAATGCGTTTGACCTTAACGCTTTTTTTTTTTTGTATCTTGGCCTTCTCTGTGCAGCAGTGCTAAATCTGGTAACTGTGGTTTACACCCTGACCCCTGAGACAGCGAAGTGTAAAAACAAATTTTCTGAATGAAATGTATAAAATATCAAATGGACATAAATACAACTGGGTGAACTGTGCTGTGGTGGTGTGTATGCTTGAAAAGAAAAACTAACTGAATTTTGCTCTGCACATGCAGGTCATTTTTTTATACAAACTGCCAGTTGCTACACAAATGAGCATCCTTAAAATAAAAACAGGTCACATAATGGCTCCTCTTTACACCTAAAATCAGTACAGGGGGAAAAAAAAAAAAAAAAAAGCTATTCTATCTGCCTCCAGAAAGGGATATTATATTAAGAAATTGCTTCATGACAGGTAATGTCACGTTCTCTCCACTTCTTGTCTAAGAGCAGAATGTTGTTTAGGTACCCGGGAGTAAGCAACAGAAAAACAGGCACATGAAGTTGGGGAAAGGAAGGAAGAGTGCTTGAGAACAAAGAATGAGTAAAATTTTATTCCTAAAAAACAGTGACCAATGTTCTGAAGATGATTATACTCCAAATTTTCCTCATGAGTAAGCTAACTGCCATCCCGAAAGCAAATGCCCTCTGCTGCTAGAAGAAGCTGTAGACCTTCCAAAACTGTCAAAATCTTTGCAAACTCCCTAACTTACTGAATCACATCTAAGCTAAAAAACAGAAAGCTGCTGGACTGGCAGGGACCTCCATACCATTTGTTGGCAGTTCTAGGCAGCTCGCTGGTTACCCTTTTATGAACTCTCCTTGTTAATTCAGAGCTCTCAGGGCACGAGGAATATTAGCTGCTACCGTCCCCGGCTGGAAATGGTTCTGTCTTTCTCTGTCCCTGACGCAGAAACTGACTTCATGTGCAACCAGCCTGATGCAGAAATGGGGATAATTCCTACAAACATGTTTTTCTCTACAACTGCAGCCTAACTGGGAGCAGACACAGGGGCAGTTACTGTACCTCAGCTGAAGGGCATCAACTTTTTACCTTACTCTAACAAAAGCAAGACCACCTTCTAATACATGCTTACCTTTCCTCGTGGTGGGACAGCAGTCCTTCCACTGACTTCTGTGGTGGAATACAGTACCTGTTTCTAGTACTGGGCCCAAATTTAGACACTAGACTTCTGGAATAACTAACAAAGGATTAAATGAAAACATTAAGTTTTATTCTAGGAAATTAAAGATTTGAAGGGATATTCAAACCTGGAACAGGTTACAGCAAAGGACATCTATCACAGTTGCTGAAAAGGAGACAGAAGCAGTGACTGCAGTAAAGGAAATTCACTGTAGACTTGAGGCATTTCTGTGAAGGAAGTTAGACAAGCATTACACCGCACTAGAAGTCTCAACTATCCATTGATGCAAGTTTTTAGGAAAAGTTAAATATCTGTGAGGAACAGTCTAGGTAGAGTTGATCTTGACTTTGAGCGAGGAGAAGGCATGGCCTAGACACCTTTCTGAGGTTCTTTCTGTTCAAGTATTTCCCTAATATTTTGCTGTAAATATTGCACAGTTACGCCCAGGATAGAAGGATACTAGACTGTGCTGAATGGAAGACACAGGTCAGGAAAACAGTGCGGTGCAGAGCAATGGCATGTAACACCACCAAATATCACCTCAAATAATGCTAGAGAAAATATAAAAATGGAATAATGTTGAAGACAGGATAATTCAGTTGAGAGGTTTTATGTACAGGGGTAGATTCACTTCTAAGTGTGCAAGTCGGTCTGATTGCGTAAGCTCTACCGTGGGAATGGATGAAAACACAAAACTTTTTGTGCTGCGGGAAGATTGAGTTTCCATCCAATGTGCTGCTTTATCAAAACAATATCAGACACTTGTGCTGATGAGTATCACACGAACGAATTTCTGCACTACAAAATACCACCTTTTCATATTACTGTTGTTTACAATTGTTTTAATTTTGGAATGAGCTTTTAGAAAGGTTTTATATCTTCTCTCCAGATTTGATTTCAGAATTACTCAGCTCTTCTGCAACATAAACCAAGACACTGGGAATAAAACTAGAGTGTCTCATCTACTACGTGATCATCTTTAAGGGTTTAAAATGAAGGAATCTCATGTTCTCAGGTGTACATAGCATCGCTTATTTTGGGTGCAAGCAAAATACAATGTAATTCATTTGGCATTCAGGGAAAAAAAACCTGAGCCTTTTGCATTAGTAAAGTTGAAAGTGGGAGCAGATGAACTGTACAGCCTATTCTGCATTAGCTGTGAGCCACAGGGAGAACCAGCAGAACACTTCATGAACTCATTGCCTGATGTAGACAGCCCGTGCTCTTCCAATATTCTGCACAGCGGCTACATTGGTGACGTGAAGGGCTCACATTACACTTAGGATTTGAATATCTGGGATGTCTTAGAAAATACAATCCATAAGAAATATGACAGAAGTGATAATGTCACCCCTTCAAAAAAGGACAAAAAGGAGAAATAAACTATCCTGCTACTCTCACAGTTGGGCAGTTGGCTCAAGACCTGCTGTCTGTTGGTTTATTATCCATCCTATTTATGGGGCAATACACCACAGCACAACTGGCTGAAAGCAGCATTGTTTTTAAGAAGTACTGCACTGTCTTGCCTTCATACCACATTCTATACGTTCAGTATATGGACTCCAAAGAACAAACAAGTCTGCTAAACTGACTCTTTGCAATTACACATTTGCATGGCAAACACTTCATGGATTATTCCATACCCACTTGCACTTCAGACACCCAGTTTTCTATCACCTCTATTTGTTTATAAAACACAGAAACACAGACTGCAATTCTCTGTGAGTCAGTTTCATCAAACTAACAACTTGTGCTTAAGGTACTCTGCCACAGGATGAAAAGTGCTGTGCTTTAGCTCTTACAGTTTCAAAACCAATGGAAATAAGAAAAAACAAACAAACAAACAAACCAGCAAACCCAAGAAACTAAACCAAAACACCCCTTCAAGTATGTTATCACCAGGCAACCTGGTCTGAAACTTTTTGAGGAACCTATGAGGATTAACTCCTCCTCCTTCATTCTGTGGGGCTCCCATATCCCTGGTCTGACGCCACGTTATGATAAGCACCAAACAGGTGCAGTCCACGTGTAAATCCATTACCTAAGAACAACAACAACAGAAAAATCTTACAGAGCACCAGTGGTGTTATTCTAATTCAAAGCCAGACAGCTACAAAGCTTTGGTTGTATTTTGGAGAGAAGTGGTAATGAGGAGCATGTACACATCATCTCAGTTTACACAAACTGTATTAAGCAATGCAAAGAGTGTAATGAAACAAGACTTCTGGCATAGCTGCCTGCAGATTTATGTTTAAGGGGTTGCTGGCACTCATTCTGACATTCCTGTTTATATTTCTATTCAGGTTACTTCTATGTTTATCCTGTTTCTATAATACAGGAAAGTCATACTAGTTCTTATTCAATTTTTCCCCTCTGAAAACAAAGTATATACAGTACAGCTTAATAAATCAGTATAAAGATCATTCCTTGCAAAAGATCAGATACTGTTGATGTATTTTAGATATATTCACATATCACATGTATCAAAAGGAATGCGCCAAATCTACAAGTTCAGTATTTTTCCTAATTTCAGAACTGGGAAAAAAACCTGTACTTTTTGGTGTAATCAGGGCCTCCAGTAGACACGTTTCAAGTGTATTTTAATGCTCTTTTTCCTTTACTTTAAATTGCAGGGCTAGAAGACCAACAGCCAAACATAATTACATAAGGATACATGCTAGATGTGTAAATCAAATGGGACAAAACAGCTATAAAACGGGGTACAATTCTTACCTGAAAAATGCAATGACAGAGTATTAAAAAGGGACCCAAAGGGCTCTAGTACTATCAGCATGATCACAGGAAAGCTAAGCCTTACAACAGTGAGCTAGCACAAGAATTTCTTTCCCCAAACACTAATGCATCTGAGTGGAAACTGATTGCAGATGACAGAGGAAGTGAAGGGGATAAATTTAGTCATATGCCTAAATCTTTGCCAGAGTGAGGCCCAGAAAGACTATATTGAGACCATCAGTTCCTTCCCTCCACACCCACCTCGTGGTTCAGGCTCCTTTCAATTATGTCCTTCTGTGACACTTAAACAAAAGCTGTTGATTTAGTGAAGAAAAGTCCTGTTACCCTGCTCATCTCTCCTTCACTTTCATCAAGGGCAAGAAAGATGGAGAAAAGCACTCTGTCTAAGCAGGAACTTGGCTTTGGTGGAATGTTCTTTCACCTCATTGATGACAAACAGGGTACAGATCTCCTGGCCCAAGTGCCAAGCTGAGTTTCCAGGCAAGGCAGTATGAATGCTACCTGGAAAAAGTTTTGTAGACTAGGACATGACTTACGTATCTAACAATAGCCAAGGCTATGGAATAACAGTCAATAGAGTACAATAGGTGTAGTCTGGTCTTACCAGCCTGCCCATCCTTGTGGCCAGACTATGCAGCAGCCCAAGTGGTTTCTACAGTTATCCTCTGGCAGTTCCAAGATGAGGTTAGAGATTGTGGTTGCCATCTTCCATCCCAACTGAAAAAAGCACACGGCAGTCACAAAACAGTGAGAAA
Organism: Actenoides hombroni; assembly: GCA_024336885.1. Classification (NCBI taxonomy): domain Eukaryota; kingdom Metazoa; phylum Chordata; class Aves; order Coraciiformes; family Alcedinidae; genus Actenoides; species Actenoides hombroni. The sequence continues at coordinate 66,800,517 of WUAM01000287.1, forward strand.
CTTTTCTTTCTAAAGCTTTACCTACCAATATCTCTGATTCTCTGTGTCCAGCAAGACAATTAAAACCTAACTTGCAGATGCATTTACTTTCTGCAACTTTAACTGATCCCAGACAGAACTGTTGGTGCTCATCTTTTATAGGAAACAAAAACCTTCAGTGCCTTAGTTCAGACATTTCAAATAGAAATCCACAAATTAGTAAACATTTAAAATCTAGCCTTTGATTATTGCTTAGGAGTACAAGCCAGTGAAAATAAAGTAGGTGCTGGAGCTGAATCATCTTTTTTCCATGCCATAGCTTCTATTCTGCAGAGTTTGTAGAAAAGGAAAAGCCAAATAATTGATTCAAACTACTACGTATGTGAAAAAGCTAAAAATCTCATTTCAAATACACTCTCCCTTGCCCCCATCCACTCTCCTGTACCTAAGTATTTGGCTCAGTGTACTGCTGCTTATCTTTAACTATCAAGCTTAAATATACAAAATATAATTGGAAAACATGTAAGTTCACAATCCACTGATTGAGAAATACTGTTTGTCATCATAAAATCAAAAATATTGCAAGAAGTGGCAGAGCATTGGGTAGAGAAAACAATGGCCTTTGCTCTGATTGCTCCCCCATAGACAATTACCCTCATATTTGCATAGATACTGGTTTTACTGGACTGAATGTCTTCACTTTTTTTTCAACTCAGCATTTTTATATGGTGCTTCATAATACCATCCGGAGGGAAGTGACAGATTCAAAACAAGCACTTTGAAAGACAGCAACAGAATGGCTGACAATTACAAAAGACTCTCTCTTCCTCATTCAGCAATGCCACATCTGAAGAGGAGAAGAAACTGGTTCTCCTATCAATATTCAGCTGCACAGAGATTTTTCACTTGTATTGGTCTATATTCCCAGAGCTTAACTGCTGACATGAAATTCCTATGGATATTAATGTTTATGAATCAGGTAACAACATGGAACCAGACTTGCTCCATGCCTGTATGTGGAAGAGGTAAAAAGAAAAGGCACCTCTCCAAACTGCTCTAGCTAGACATACGTACCTCCAAACCAGACAAAACCAGCTTATTCCTCTAACCCCGAAGACAACACACAGTATCCATTAGATGGTAGAAAGGACACAGAGCTTTTATTTTCCTTCTTCCAAACTAGTCCACAGATGGAAACACATCACACCTTTGGTGTTTCTCCTCCACTACCTTCAGTTTCAGGGTAGTGTATTGTCTAAAAAAGCATTTAAACACAGGGTTAAGTCCAAACACCACAACTAATCTGGAATTAAAACTTTGGTACTTGAACGAAGACTTTGCTTTCAGATAGATAAACCAAAGATTTGCTTAGGTTTTTGATGCTGAAAAAACATTTACTATGTCCTTGTGAAATTAAGCTTAAACCACAGACAATAAAACCCAAGTACTAATCTTTTTAAAAACACCTTTTTTTATCTATGTTTGCAAAGAATGAATGTCTTGTGTAGGAAGGTGTTGTGCTATAAATGACAAATTTGTTCCTAAAGGTACCTAATAACAAAGAAGGAAAACAGCCAAACACTATGGTAGCATTGGGTTGGTTTGCTGTAGTTACATCCTCTGGTATTTCTGGGACTGGTGACCTCTCAGAGTAAATATTGCAGTGAATAGTCTGTTCTGTGCAATGCATTTTGTTTTGTTCAAGAGGCCAATTTAGAGCTTTCGGGTTTTCACAAGGTCAATATAAATTATCTACAAATAAAAAAAAAGAAAACCAGAATTATAATAACAGATTTCTGTCTTCTATTAGACACACTGGGGGGGGGGACGACACACACACACAACGTAACAGAAAGTATCTTCCAGGGTCTCTCCTGCATTGAAGACAATATGCATTTCACTGAAAGAACCAAAACATTTGTTTTCTTGCAATAAAACATAACTAATACAAACACATACTTGGTCTAATGGGAATTTAAGACTCAAAGAGGCCATCTGGATCATCAACATGAGTTCTTTGAATCAATGACTAACCTGAAAGGGTCTAAGAAACATATAAGCCAAGCATACAGGGCACAAAAGGTTTTCTATTATCTCATAACATACGACTGAATACTTTGAGACCAAAGCATTAGTTTGACACTCACATATAAAGTCTCAGTTATACACATTTATTGTTTTTTTTAACACAGAATGATAAATCAAGCTCCTTAATCTCATGAACACTGCTAATCAAATTAATGGTACTTATGCTTAATTTTGATATGAAAGTCAGATAAACTACAGAGTTAGTTTTGGTGCCAGCCATTTCACACATGGGAAGAGAAAAGCATTGTGTATCTCCTGTACAAAAGGAGACAGATACCTTTTTTGTTTACAAAAATCTCTGTATATCCACTGAAAACAAAACTGAGAGGGCTGTCATCATTCTTTCATATTTTTGCCTAACTGCTCTAGACGTAGCAAGCATCAATTGACTTGCTTTTCCTTCATTTATAAAATGTACTTAAAATACCACAGGAGATACATATCTTTGCTTCATTCCATTTCCCCATAGATGGAAAGGAAAAAAAAAAACCCAACAAAAACAAAACAAAAAAAAAAAAACAACAAACCCCAAACCAAACCAAAAAAAAAAAAAAGAGAACAAGCACCCAACCTGAAAGGAAGGTACAGCTATCCCATCCTAAGAAGTTATGAAAAACATACTGCTGCAGTGGTTATGAGGATGCAGCAGTCATGGACTGCACATAAGAGAATCCCCACGAATTACATGACATGACCTAGTCTTCATTTACAACTGCAGTCCAATATAAACCGGCATTGATATGCCTGACCTAAAATCCTAAACCAAGAAAAGTTGTCTGATTTATGACCACCTTTTTATTGCTCGTTTGCAGACCTTAGATCCTCCCAGAACATATAAATTAAACAATGCATACATAAACAAAGTCATTTTTAGAGTGGATTTGTTTTGAACCAAATGCAAACAGCACTGGATTGTGCTGTTTTCATAGGATTAGTAAAGACTACCTAATCAATGTGGTTTTTTTAAATAAAGATCTCTTTACTGCAGAGAGAGATCAGGCTAGAACACCAGTTTCAGTGAACTACAAAATCTCTAAGTAAAACAAACGAAAAAGCAACCCAACAATTCTCTGCCCCTATTCACCACGCAAGCTTAAATTTGATTGTAAGCAGACTGATTTCAGTCACAGCACTGACTGGCATAAGGAAAAAGGAAGAAGACATAGTTCTTAATTGAAATACTTTGCACTTATATAGTGCTTTGTACCCACAGATCTTCGGATGCTTCGCAAACTGAATAACTGCTCTTCTCACTTCCCATTTAAAGAAACAAAAGCAATACTGCTAAAATAAAAAGTAGTGAGAGAGCTGAGAAAGGACTTGCAGACAGGTCTGGCCTGCAAACTGAAACCAGTGTTTGGATCAGTTTGACTCAAAATGGAAATTAAAATACCCGTGCTCAACTGGAAAGTTTAGTTGCAGTATTCCAGAGTAATTCTCAGATTTTTAACTCATTTGCTTAGGCAGGATCAGTGCTGAAATGGAAACCTGAAAGACTTCTGTTTGAAAAACATCATAGCATCTTAATTTTTTTAAAAAGAATTTTCATTTTTCTCAGCCCAGTCATAGATCCAAGAAATACCTTTAGTTCCCCAGAAGTTGTATTCTCAGCACAATTGGCTATTAATCTAGCAATGCTTTGGGATGGCCAATTAGCAGTCAAATTTACATTTCATTAGACAGAACATGCTGTCTTTCATGTGATATGGCAGGGGCCTGGAAAGACTCCTCCTTCACGCTGCTTATTGAAAACAGGCTCCATTTAGGTTTAAAAAAAAAACACAGGAAAAAAACCCAACTTTGCTTGCAGTTTCAGCAAATTAATAACTCATCAGCATTAGCTTCCTTTGTTGAAGCTCCTTTATTAGAAGCCTATTGGAAACATACATTTTCACTGACATGCTGTTCTGCTTGTGAAATTCAGTGAAAAGCTACCTGTTCACCTTTGCATGTACATCCGCATAAGTTATGTCATTTGGTTGTTACCAGCGTGATCAAAGTTCTAAGCACACAGGTTAATGACCTCAGAACATGCTGTCTGAAGTCCCTGTTTGACATAATTTGTGTTGTTCTCTACGTCAATAGCTATTTCATCTGTAGTCTCCTATATTTACAGCTGAACAAAATAAAGATAATAGAAACTACTAGTCAATGCAGTTTTCTTAAGACATTTTCCTGTCTCAATGCAGGAAACATTTCAGCTATAGTAGAAAATAGCATACTTTTTAAGAATAAGGATATATAGGTATCCACAATGAACATGAATAACTTCTAACATTACTAGAAACTTAAAACTCCCTATTTAATAATCTTATTTGAGAGACAGGAACGTCTCACAAATATGTGCCAGACCTTTCTCTTTATTACTTCAGTTGAAAATCATTCAGATCTGTGACAAAGAAACTGTGTTCCGTATTTTCATTGCATGATGAATGTCCAACAAGGAAGTAGCATCTGACTTCTTTAGGGAACAGTGGATGTATAGCCAAATGAAACTGGGTTCACTGAACTTCAATACAAGTTAATAATACAGAGGAAGTACAGGAACAAAGGGAATTGTGACGGAAAGGGGAAGACGTGCAACAGACTTGCCTAGTAAGAGGCCAGAAATCTGAAGCCTGTGGTTTGTGTTCTCGTCCCATCACAGGCAGGCATCGGTATTAGTTGTGGTTCCATCAGATCAGACCTGCGCTGCAATACTACCTTACAAAAACTGCAGCCAAGGAGGAGTGGGGAAGGTGGGGAGAGAAAAAGAAACAAAACTGAGAGAGAAGCTTACAGCCAACAGTACAGTACTGTATCCACCCCAAGCAAAGATGGCACAGATCTTCCCATCATCCCTGTACTCATGTTCTCAATAATATTCATCAAACAATGTTAGGAATTATGAGGTGAAAATTTTATTCATAGGACTGTTCCTGTGATGAGGCTTTAATAAATCATAGTTCCTGGACGGAAAGAAATACATACCACATTGGATTTTCCTGGTCCAAGTTCACTGCTGAGATTCTTGGTGGCCACAGCTGCTTTAAACACCCAGTAGCCAGCTACACCATCCACCTAAAACTCAAAACATCAGATGAAAAAAATTGGCATGTGTAACACATCCTCAACTAGCACAGTGGCATGATTTGCAAGGTATAGCTACATTTGTTATACAAATACACTTGAGGCTTGATTTCAGGTAACAGCAATAGTCATCTGATTAAAACAATAATAAAACTATAGCACCTATTTCTGAGTCACTTGTCTTGGTTCATGAATTTATCAAGGGCATGAGTTGCCCAGTTAGAAATGAGTTTGAATGATTTGTTTCTAAGTTTATACTAATATTATCCTTAAAATAAAAGGATTCCTTCCTTACCCCTAAATCGTTGCATGTTTTGGTTCTTTTCACAATGCCAAAGTCTGCTTTACGTAGAATATTTGGACTAATTGTTGGAATAATTATCTTCTTTTTATAACACCATTCACACAGAAAGATCTCGTGGTGCTTTACAAATGTGTGTGTATTCTTCAGTGCATCCACACATATGATGAAGTATGGTAGTATGGCAGTACTTGGCAATACTAATACAAAAGCACGTGACAGTAACTGAAGTCAGAGCCTTTAATCTGTTGAAGTGGTAAAGGGAAATTCAGATGCACAAAACTGAATTATTAGCAATAGAATTTTGCTGTTTACATCCACATTTTTGCAAAATGAAGTTTATTCTGGCTACAGAGGGTCAGATCAGCCAGTGCTTGGTAACACTCATCATTTCAATGAAAATCTTTCAGTTTCTTCAGATTTCAGCTGTGAGAAAACTTTCAGCAAGGAAGCCTGTCCTGTTTCAAAACTCTGCTTATCCTTGCCTGCAGCATGTTGTGACACCCTCAGGCAGGGCAGCATCAAATTGAGAACTCTATGTTAAACTATGTTTGGAAATACTCTGCAAGTCTTGATATGCCCAAAGGTTGTAATCCAGCCAGCCACTTGCATATTTGACCCCTTGCTGAAGAACTGCCAAAGATGCAGCTTCACAAGCCATTTAGACGATCTGAGACTGCCTCACAGAAAAGAAACAGCCTTGCCCTTTTGTCCCACCAGCATTTCTGCCTGCTCTTCTGCTCTCCCAGCAGCTGTTTTGCCACTTAGATCTACTTGCTGATTTGGCTGAAAATAATGCTATCAGAATGTGTTTAAAAATTAGCTGCTCATTAATCCACCCTTTGAGAAGCAACTGAGACTTTCTAAGTTTTCATCATCTTTAATCTGCTGCTGCACTTTTATGGAGGACTGTATTTCTCTTCAAGGGGGCCCCAGCACAGGAAAGACATGGACCGCGGTGCTCAAGTGGTTCCCAAGAAGGACCCTGAAGATGATCAGGGGGCTGTTGCACCTCCCCAGTGAAGACAGGCTGAGAGCACTGGGGTTGTTCAGCCTGAAGAAGAGAAGGCTCCACGGAAATATTATAGTGGCCTACCAGTACTTAAAGGGGACCTACAGGAAAGATGGGAAGAGACTCTTTATCAGGGAGTGTAGTGATAGGATGAGGGGCAATGGTTTTAAACTGAAAGAAGGTAGATTTAGATTAGATATAAGGAAGAAATTCTTTACTATGAGAATGGTGAGACACTGGAAAAGGTAGCTCAGAGAAGTTGTGGATGTCTTCTCCCTGGAAGTGTTCAAGGCCAGGTTGGATGGGGCTTTGAGCAGCCTGATCTAGTGGAAGATGTCCCTGCGCATGGCAGGGGGATTGGAACTAGATGATCTTTAAGGTCCCTTCCACCCCAAACTATTCTGATTCTATGACTGCAAAGAGCACTGTTGTCCACTTGCATGGCACAAATACAGACTTTTCTTTTCAGGAGTGGGACTTCATTCTATGCAGGGCAAAAGTCTAGCATACATTAAGTCTCCCGCTTTCTGTTTTTCCTATAGGATGGGCAATGCCCAAACTGAAATACTAATAGAAGATAAGCTTTAAAAAAAAAACCAAAACAACTAAGGAAAAAAACCCAACAAACACTACCAAAAAAAGCCCAAACAAACACCCCAACAAAAAAGATGAGCTCGGATCAAAACAAGAAATGCCCTGGGATATTTCCTATTGTTAAAGAGCCATTATTTTCAAGCCCTTTAAAGATAAGTCACTGGTTAGGAAATTAATTTTCTAAATGTTCACTCCTCGCCCTTTTATCATTCTGTAGGATAAGTGTGTTACCCAATACTAGACATTCATTTTGATATCTAAACTAGGAGACCAGTGAACAAAGTACGGTTCCTCCAGGGGACAATTTGGGTTACAATTATATTGCTTAGCTGTACCGTGTCAGATAACTGCACTTCCAGAAAATGAATTTAACTTAGGCCTGAAACTATTCTGAGCGTTTCTCACCACTGGCTTCTACAGGAAGGCCAAGTTAAAACATCTGAAGGTCAAGTGGCGTGACTATCCCACTCCAATTGCATCTTCACGTGAGTTCAAGGAGAAGTCCCGAGTAGCCAAAGCTATGATGACATTCCAAGGAGTGGTACATAATGTCAGAGAACAGCACTAGTTTCGGAGGTCAGGACAGACAGTTGTCACTTGCCAAGAATAAAATAAGCTCTGTCTTGGGTGTCAGAGTCAGAAAGATGAGTAAGGCTACACTGAGATACTGTAATGGCTGCACTGCAACATATCCTGCTCCTAGGATTTAGCTTGTGTTACATGAGCAGTAAGCTTCCTGCTCTTGAACCACATATTTTTGAGGCACCTTATATTTCTGAGACACAGAAGTGTCCAGTCTTTGGACTTCAACACAGAACTTTTGTATGTGTATGTGTGTGTGTATATATATATATGTTATATATATATTCCTTTAGTGGAAATCTTTCATTTACTTCAGCTATATATCTGATATATATTTAGATATATCTTGGTATTTTGGCCAGTTTCCCTATTTCAGAATTGTATTACTCTGGAGATGTACTGACTTAGTTTTCCAACTGTTTATCTTAAGTCTCTACTAAGATGACAGAGAACAGTTGAGAATGTGACGCTCAACAGAATGTCTTTGGTAAAAGTATCTGGGCCTGTTCTGAGGGCTCTGGGACCATTAGACAGCCATTTAAAGCCTGTATTTTATGTAACACTAAAAAGAAGAAACAGTATTCTCAAAAAAATAATCCTAAAGATTAAAGCTTTAATTTCTTACACCATGAAGAATTTCTATACACAGCCTGGAATTGAAATAAAACTTTAGAAACCTCAACTGAAATAAAACTCAAACATAGACTTCACTTTAGGAAAGTCAATCCTGAGATTTTACCTTTAAATTATGGTTACCCATGTTGATGTTTATTCAGCTCTGTGGATGACTGAAAAAGAATTAACACATGGAAAAAAATAAAGTTTTACTAATAAGATTTGGAATTCATCCCCAGCCCTTAACCTGGAGGTTACAAGCTAACACAGTGCCTGCTAAGAAAATAATTAACATCACGTATGGCAAAAAGTGGTAACAGGCCTAGTCCCAGACTTGGAGCTAAAAAGACAGTATGCAAATATTTGCAGAGCTTAGACACAGGTTTATAAATAAATAACAAGAAAAAATAGAAAGAGGGGTCATTTCAGGGAACCAAACAAAATTTGGATACACAGTTCAAATACCCTTCGTGAAACACAAGCAGAGTATATAAAAAATAGTTTCTGAAGTAGCCAATGTTCCTGGACTGGGCTGTATCTGTCCTTCCATTTTTACATCCCAAGGATATAAAGACTTGAAATCCATAGGAAAAACTGAGATGAAAGAGCCTGGCTATATACAGACTACACTAAGTACAGGATTCTATTCATTATTTCAGTTGTAGAGCCATTTCTAACGGTATATCCCAAGACATCATTATAATGCTGACTAGGAGGAAGGATTATTACACACCTAGTCAATACCAACCACCAGTTTTTGTGCTTGTGGATTCTCTGTCAAGGTTTCCAATTACGTGATTACCAGTAGGTCCAAATTGCCTGGTTACAAGAGTCAGCATGATCACAACCCACAGTGAGCCAGTGAACTGGGTCTGATTGGATTGGCATGGGGTTAATTTTCTGGGGCACATCACAAAAGCCCCAGAAACTGTATTTAGCAACCAGTTCTATGGAAAAGCCATATATGCAGACTTGTTCTTAAAAATAAGACAGCGCACAATTTAAAAATAGTTATCTTTTCTCACGTACTTTCATGAAAAGCCTTTGACTGTTACTATTCACAACACGTATCTTAAACACCTGATAACTAACTACATTATTCACCCCGTGACTATGAATAAGACAGACAAAGCAGCTGATACATTTATAGGACAAATACTAGTGTCACAAAGTGAAAACAGTTCTTACCATTTTCTCCAACAGAGGCCACTTTTGCTGTTATATTGACTAATATGATATTATGGTGTTTGGCCTGATCAGCCAATTAACGTCTAAATGCTTCAGTCCCTTTCAGCAATAAAGAAGTAAAATACTTAGCCATCACTAGTGGTCTTACAGCATCTGTTGCCAGAATTACAGGAAGACTCTAGAAAAGGCAGATGAAAAAAAAAAAAGAGTAGAATTTTTTGTCCTCCAGTTAGTAAAGCTTCAGTTTCCTTTGGTACTAAAACACATATAAATATATATATATACATACACACACAAATACACAAAATATTTCTCAATTATTATTCATCTTGACAGCTTATTAAATTTTGCTCCAAACTGGCTGTTCAAATGAGTAGGCTATATCATAGAAACATTTCAGAAACATCTTTTATCATAATTTATGCTGTGATGATGTTAAAAAGCCCCTAGGAGGTTAAGAATCCCACTATATTAGGAAAACAGTACAACTGCCCTAATGGAAGGTCCTAATGATCCTGCCTTGAAAAGCTTCCTGTTCATAATAAAAAAAAGATTTAAATATGGATGGGTGGGTGGAGAAAATATACAGCACACAATTATGTCTTCATGTATGTTTTAAGCCTGCTGATGAGAGATGGAAGGGTCTAATTTCAAAATGTTAGATCTGACCTTCAAAATGGTGATTGTTTATATTACCATATTACAGAATAATGGATTTTGAAATGTTTTCATTTAATTAGAAGATTAAGAGGTTGTTCACATAAGAAATGATCTCTTTAGTTCAGCAGAGAATTACAAAATAATTCAAAGAGGGACAGACGGCATAACCAGAGGGTTCATGGAGAAGCAGGAACAAACAGTGATAGCTTTTTTTTGTCTCACTTGTGCTCTTTCCAAAGACTAAGTCTTGAGTTATGCAAACTGAATAAAATACATCTCCGTAAATGTATTTCAAATATTCTCCTATGTAAGACAATACAGCTCCTGCTCAAGGATTAGTACTATGTTTGCCATGCACAGGTTTTCAAATGAAGTTATGAAAATTAAAAAACTATATGCTGAGCACACATAGCACATTTTCCTTACACACCTCACTGACATGGGACTAGGTGGCCTCACTGCATCGGTGAGAAGCACACACACAGCAGTACCGAAACAAGCCTTCTTAACACAACCACATCTCAGCTGCGAGCCTCCCGTCTCTTCTCTCCTCAGTGAAAGACTTTTTTAATTACAATGACCACAGAGCACAGGTAACCCCAAGATCTTATTGGAGCAGCCAGCCCTGGCCTTGGGAAGCAGCCAGAGGCCAAGCATCAAGGGCCAAGTCCAGCACGAGGCACCATGGCTTGCCTCCAGCTGCCCATCAGCGATCCTTCCAGCCCAGGCTCCTGGCTGGCAATTTCATACTTGCATGTGCTCCTCAAGCCCCTTCTTTGCTTGTAGGTCTACAGTGAATTTCCAGACTGTGTTTTATTTTCCCAGAGCATTTCAAGGAAGTGGCTTCACAACCTTCTGCAAACTCCTTGCAGTGAAGGTTTCTTCCCACCCTGCCTGAAACGCCAATGCACTCAGTTAACTAGGTTACCCAGAAAACAGCCGGAGCATTCGCAGCTCGTGGGCTGGCAGAAAGCCCCTGTCCCCTTAGGGAATGGGCCTTGATGCCTTGGCCAGCCACCCTTTGTGCCCAGCCCTGCTTTGATATCCTGGGTACCAATGCTGTCACCTGCCCCAGGAATGAAGCCTCCTGAGCCAGGGAACACTGGGAAATGTGCTTGGCTTCCCTGGAAGCCTTTGGGCTGGGCACCTCCTGCCAGGGGTCAGCCTGAGAGCCTGGCAGAGTCACGGCAGCAAAGGATGAGCTGTGGTCTCGCTCCCCACCGAGGCAGCTTCACCAGCACTGCGGGGAGAGCAGGGCTGGGAGGGCCTCTGAGGCTGGGCTGAGGTGCTACCTTCAGAAATTACTGTTAGCCTCCCGCTCCAGGCCATTGCACCTTGTCTGCTGTCATCAACCTGACTTATGTTCATGCCTGTTCGAAGGAAGAAATGCTGTGCTAGTCAACTTACACTGGATGGCAACGTGAACGTTTGTTTGCTCTCAGGTGACCACCTCTGTGCTGCGCCGTTAAAGGCAAAGCTTGAATGTATCCACAGGAAAGCACAACAATTAAGACTGATAAGCCCAAGCCACTTTTCTCTTAAATTTGTGACCTTAAACTAGTCTTCCCATTTCTGATAACATGACGCCAATTTTTACAGAAAACCAAAAGATGTTTTAGGAGGGAGGAGCAGGAAGCAAGCAAATAGGTACAGAATCAAAAGTCAGCTACAGAAAAATGTTATCGAATTGTCTTGGTTTGAAAGACAGGAATCTGCCAAGGAAGGCAGGAGCCCCTCTTTAGAATGGAAAATACAACCCCCTCCC
>WUAM01000287.1:66812469-66823905 GCA_024336885.1 Actenoides hombroni
AAACCCCTCCCCTGTGGCCAGGCCCTCTGTCTCTCCCAAGTACCCTCAAGTACAGCAGTTTATCACCTACTAACAAGCATGGAAAAATTCCGCAGGAAAACAAAAGAACTCCCAAAACCCCAACACGAATGAACTGGGAGATGTGAGACTGAAGAAGTAGCTCATTGCTTAAAAGCGATGATAAAAGAAAACATACCTATATAACTAAAGAAAAACATACAAATGAACAGCCTGCAAAGTCAGAAGTTCATTAAAATCAGCTGTATATGCATTAGAAATAATGCCACCTGAAGGCAACTGATGGCAGTGGGACAGTAAGGGGTCTATATAAGTATATATAGATTCTAATTAAAGCAAGTGTGAAATGTATCCTCCGGACTGTGCAAATAACAAGATAAATGACAAGCACTGCCCTGAAAGATAGGGTGAAAGGGGGCTGACATGGCAGACTACCATGAAGATAAAGCACCATTTTCCTCCAAGACAACCCTGGGACAAGGAAAGGGAGCTTTCTATGCTAGCTGGTTCCAAACAAGCCCTGCAGAAGAAGGACTCTGCCTCCATTCAGGACATGAAGGCAGCACTGTCAGGGCATGGCAAAGCACAGCAGAACCAGGAGTGATGATGGGAAACTGAAGTACTTTGTTAATTCTATGGGGAAGGTGAGATGAGTACAAAGAAGCTGAAGCCAGTCCTGGTTTGGCTGCTGCTCAGATGTGCTGAAGGATGCTGGGCTTCCAGCAGTGCTGACTGTGTCTCTAATTACTTCTGACAGCAACTGAAAAGCTAGCTGAGGTATTCTGTCTCACAGGGACATCATACCATCATGTCAGATGAGTAGACTATCCACAACTTTTGAATCCCATCCCTTATATAAGGAGCATAAGTTTCAGAGGGTAATGGTGAGAGTTGTAACAAGTCATTTATAAAAACACATTTCCCCTTGGGGAGTGGCAACCTTGCTCCACAAGTTATAGAGAATTTGAAAAGAAATATTATCAAATTTCAGGGCATAATGAGTTAACAGTTTTGGCAGGAGATATTTTTGTTGTAACTGGCTACTCTTGCACAAACCACTTTAAGGAGAATATATTGGTGGAAAGCCATAAAGATTATTTACATAAATGGAGTTTCATCATCTCCCACTCCAAAACAGGCTGGGTTGGTTAATGCTGATCTAATGTTTTCGTTATCATGGTCTGTGAGAGGCTAGGAACATGTTAGATTGTGTTTTAGTTTGCTCTTTCGGTATGCTGACGGTAGTCCTTTGAGATACTCATCCAAATTATGCAGCATGTGCAGTATTATAAAATCAGTTTCAAAAACCTAATATTCAAACAAAACCAAAATATTTCTTGTACCATAAGCTTTGTTATGCCCCAACCTCACAGGAACATTTTCCTGCAGAAAATAGCTCCCAGCCTTTTCAGGAATAAACCTTGCAAAACATTATGAATTCTTCAGTTTTCTCTTCCAACAAGTGCAAGAGAACAACTCTCAGGCTTGCTCCCAGGAGCTAATTTTTCCCTTTCTTTGAAAGCCATTCTCAGTCCCCTCCTGGTATGAAAAAGGCGGTTTGGTGCTAGATTAGTTCAGTAGTTTGAATTCACTGTTCTGTTCAGGATAGAAATTACGATACTTTAAAAAAAGTCAGCCTAAGTCCAAAAGAATGTCTGCAAGATTTTTTTCAGTTTTATTTGGCAAACAATTTCAAAGTTGCATAATTTTCTGATGTTAAAACAGACCAACTCTTGCAACGTGGCCTGCATCCATACTGAAAGCAAGTACACATCTTTTACTGATATGACATAGGCTCTTTTTAAAGAAAGATGCGATTTAATCTTAAAGACAACCTAATCAAAGCAGATGATACAGGATCTGTGTAGAATTAAGTCTTTTACAGAACTGCTTGCACTAGCTGGCATTCTTTTCTTCACATGAAAGACAAAACGTTTGGTTTTGGTAGTTACTGACTACTTATTTTTCCTTTTATTTCAAATTAAAATAGGCAAATGTTCCTTATTAGAGTTCAAAGAATTCTTGTCTGAGTCTAAAGAGAAACTTACGGTGACTGTGGTTACCAAACGCGGTACATTTCAATACCCTGACATTTTAGAAAAGGATGAAGTTTAGCATTATGACACTCATTTTGAAAATAAAGCCAAATAATCTCTCTCACTGCTGTTTAAGAAATTAAATCCCTATCTTGCGACACTGGTTCCAAACAATAATTTCCAGCTGGGGAAGGTTTTAAACAAAGATTAAAATTACTAAGTGACTTCCTCAGCTATCACTCTGTCAGTATTGTAATCCAGGGCGTGGAACAAGCATAGCCTGAATATGAAACCGGAGTTTCCCCAATTGTGCTGATCCCTGCTCTGATACAGAGCATTTGCAGTCTGAGCAGATTACTCGTCCTCTTCCCTTTCACTACCTGCAAACAGTGATTATCCCGTTTATATGCAGATTGCAAAACCTCAGCTTGCCTCTCAGTCTCCAGAACGCCTGGGGACATAGCATCGCTGTAATCACCCGCAGCATCGACAAGCTTCAACGCACAGATCTTCGTCTGCCAGCCCGGCAGAGCGCGGGCACCGCGGACGGACAAGCGGGCAGGGCAGGGCAGGGCAATGGAAGGGAGGGGAGGGCAGAAGGTCAGGACGCCTTCCCATGGCAGTCGAGGTCCTGCTGCCGCCGGGGGGACAGGCCCCGACCGCTCTGGGTGCGCGCAACACCGAAATCTCAGTAAACACTCCCTGGCAGCCCACGCCCCTAGCGCAGCCCAACCGCCGCCCAGCCCCGCCAGACAGGTCGGCCCAGCCTTACATTCCCCGTTCCATCGAGACTACACTTCCCGTCGGGCCTTTCGCGGCAGCCACACCGCCATCCCAGCGGGCCGCGCGGCGCCGCGCACTGCCATTGGACCGATTTGAAAAGCAGCCGCGGGGGCGCCGGTTGCGCTGTACCGGTGAACGGCAGCGGCGCCCGGGCAGGTGAGGCGAGCCCAGCGGCGAGGCGAGCCCTTTACCTGGCCGGGGTCGGCGGCTCGGCCCGTCTAGTGTGGCGTAGGCTCTCAGGTGAGCCGGGGCTGCTGGGGTTTGGCCGGAGGAGGAAAGGAGGCGGTGGTCTGCGGGCTTGGGGTGGCGGGGCTGGGGAGCAGGGTGGGTGACCTTCCTGGTGGGTGGTGCTGGGGCCTCTGCCCCTCGCTTCTGCCTGCTGCGATCGGTGGTGGGAAGTCACCGAGGGGCGTGAAATCTTTTTGGCAGTGCTGCGGGGCATGCAAATCCTGGGTAACGCCCGCCTCGGGGCGTGTCGCTGACGAAGCTATGCGGCACAGTCTTGTGAGGAGGGTGCAAAGCCCTGGAGTGAAGGATCGGTATTTGTAGAGGGAAAGTTTTCCTATTTCCGAAGTATAACGGCTGGTGCCTTAAGTTTTATACAAGCTGTCAGGCTTATTGCGCTGTCTGGAGCCTTTTCTGCCCTTTCTTGTGCTGCCTGACAGCGCTACAAGCTGTGTGTGGTACTGTGACTGATTTGCTGCATGTGCAACTCTGCATCCCCTTCTTTTAGGGTGTCTGCAGCTCTGAAATCTATTGTTACCATCACATATCTTGGTATAAAGTACCTTTTAGGGGCTACAGACAGGCAATGTACCTGTTTACCCTGGAATGTGTAAGGTAACTACAGTGCTTTGTGACACACTGTGGAGACGGGTGGACAGCCTGTGCCTTGGGTGTTGCATGCACTCAGGGCTGGAACCTTACTGGCCTGAGTGCTGGGTTCATATGTTTCCAGTTCCAGCTCTGCGTGCATAGCTTAACATTTGTCTTTTGCCTCTTGCGTAAAAAGGTACAGCATGAGAGCATAATCTTGACAAATCATACTTTAAAGTAAGCTTATATATAAAGCAACTGAAATGTCAGTTATCTAACAAATATGTTTCCTGTCAAGGCCTAATAAGAGTTTTGCAGTGTGACTTTGAGTAGCTGATGCATAAGACTTCTAGATTGTGACAGCACAGGTATGTTTCTTTCCAGTAATAGTTTATTTATAGGTCAGTGTTTGTTCAAGATGTGGTAGTATTTCAGGCCAAGTTCTTCTTGTTTTTCATACAGTTGCCTGAGAAAAATAAAAGCTGTACATTAGAAGAAACAAAATAAACATGGCTGCTTAACTTATACATAGCTTTAGCTCCTTTGCAGATTGGTCATATTTGTCTAGCTTCATGAAGTTCTGTATCTGCCTTTTACAGGCTAGATAGGAAGACTGAGCAGTTAGGTGTCTTGACACTTAAGTGCAGATGCATTTCAGGTTTTATGCTTAGGGGGTACAATAATGCTGTGACTGCGCTAATCTTCCTGGGTAAAGGAGCTTTGAACCAACCGTGGTCTGTCCATTGTTGTAATGAAGGCTATGTGTTCTCCAACGGTATTTAGAGATGCAATGTATATGTATTGCTGTAGTATAGACACGGGGATGTAGTATTAGAAGATCACTGAATTGTTGTGCCAAAAGCTTCAAAACTGCAGAAGGCCATGTGGTAGGTGTCGAATTGCTAGAATGCTTGCTGACATAGTCCAAGTAATTGCCCAATGAGTTCGTTTCAACTTCATCTGTAACAGAAGCTGCAGGTCGTATCTAAATATCACAGGAAAAAGCAATAGGAGAATAAAGGGCAGACAAAATATACTGAAATTATTTTTAAATCAGTGCACTTTTTGAAAGTGTTTTTTGATGTTTAGCTATCTGCTGTCAACACTGAATCAGTTAACTTTCTTTTTCTATAGCGTGTTTTCACTGCCCAGATTCTGTAATGCAAAAAAAAAAAAAAGATTAAATTATGGATTAACAAATGATTTGCTGGTCTATAAAGTGACTGAAAAAAATTACTAAAAAACAATACTTGTACTCTGGCATGAGATCTTCTAGTTTTCTAGTGTCCGCTTAATAGCTAAAGCTCTCTAGTAGTCTTTGGAGTGTTTCTGAACTCCACCTCATATTGAGCTGCACTGTGTCATCTGCAATGTACCAACTGTTTATCAGGTCCTGTAGAGATAACTGTGAAGTTTGAGTTACTCTTGCAATGAGCTTTTATTATAAATGGACAATATAATGGGATGATGGAGTGGATGTGAAACGATATGATTGTCTTTTTAATTAATTGGTTTTAAGTTATATGTAGCTTATCAGATCTGGTTTTTGTCAAGTTTGTGGCATATATGAAAGGCTTTTCCCTGGTAAACAGTTGCCTTTCATTGAAAAGAGAATGGCTATTCTGTTTTCATGAAGGTATGAACTGCTTTGCAGACCCTCTCCCCAGCTATCAGAAAATTGCTGTATAAATTATGAACAGGTTGAAGAAAGCATTCTCATTAAACAAAATTGCAGCTATTGGTCCCAAATTGTCTTGCCTTCTAAAGGACTTCAGAAGCTAAATGACTTTGAAAATAGCCTGATGAAACTGTAGAATTTATGTCATCAGAGAGCAAAAATTAGTTTTATCTGACCTTGCAGGATGGAACCGACTTTGGATAATGAGAAACTTTTCAGACCATCCTATATTGCTAGTGATGAGCCAGAAAGAGTAAGACCAGTAAATGTGGATGATATTAAAGCAGATCTCTCTACTGAATTTTCTTCAGTTTCTTCAAGCTCAGACACAAGCCAGGTGAGAGACCTTTAATGTTTGCGTTTCTTTTTTTTAAATAAGCTTAGTCCTTTCATTTATAATAATTAGAATTTTATAGAGAAAATGAAAAGCATCTTTTGTATGCTTTTTAATTTCTAATAGATACATAGAATCAGATTAAGCTGTGTGGCACTGCATCAGTCTTCTGTGAATGAGGCTAATTGCCAGTTCAGAGCGGCTTAATCCTGGAGTGTTTTTGTGGGTTTCATTCTTAGCCTGAATGCAGTATATATACACGTTGCAAGATTATTAACTAAGATATCGTAGTGAACTTCTGCTGGCGCATTAGCACTTCTGAAAACTGATGTAGTGAATTACTTTTGCTTCCCATGTCATCAAATAAGTCTGTTCAAAATAGCCTTAAGGGGAAAAAACCTGCCTTCATATGCTAGTTGTCAGACAAAAAATCTAGTCAAATCTGTAACTTTCTAAAATTCTTTTTTTTTTATTGAAGAGGAGCAGTTCAGAGTCTCAGGGACACATACAAGTTTGTCTGCGTGTTAGACCATTTACATCAGTGGAAAGAGAAAATGGATTGCAGGTGACATTTAGTTTAAAAATACTTCATGTGTGGGTGGGTTGGTTTATTTTATTATTTTTTTTTAAGCAGTGTTCTCTTTATACTCTTGATGCCTGCATTACTTGTGCTTCCTTTTAATAGGATTGCGTTTCACTTGAAAACTCAACAAGCATCATACTGAAGCCCCCCAATACCTCTTTGAGTCGACTAAGTGAAAAAACTACTGGACAGATGATACAGAAGTTCACTTTTTCACAAGTAAATTAATTGTCTTAAACTTTTAAATTTATTCCTGGAACAAGTCATTCAACTTACATCATTTAATACCATGCAAAGTAGATTTTTTTTTTTAGGTTGTCCATAGTTTTTAAGAGTCTGATAAATTCTCTGTTTAAAAGCCTCTAATTACTGTTTAACCCTGAAGTTGTTTCTTGGTAATGCTCAGGTGTTTGGACCGGAAACAACTCAAGAAGAATTCTTTGAAGGTACCATGAAGCAACCAGTGCAAGATTTCTTAGATGGATATAATCGTCTTATTTTTACGTATGGCGTTACAAATGCTGGAAAAACCTACACTTTCCAAGGTAGAAATGGAAATGATTTTTCCTTTAATGAACTTCCTTTTTCTTTTTTTAAAGTAATGATTACTTCTAGGAGAAATATTATAACTTTTTTTCCTTTACTTAAACTGTAGTCCCTATACACTGGCTTCTGAAATATTAATAAATAGCCTTTGAAAGTCTGCTTCCATAATAAGTGCCACTAAACTGCCAGACTTGACATAAACGTAGGATATTGTTTTATAAGGCTGTAGTAAGTTCAGCCATGTGTGTGGCACTTTTTTTCCATTGAGTATCTAGAATGTCAGGGAGGAGGGGGAATTAGGAATATAGTTTTATATGCCAGGATTTGAAAGGTGTGTAAACGACTCTACACCAGATTAGTGGTTTGTGGTTTGTTATGGGTTTTTTTTCAGTTACTATTATAAAGGTCATATGTGTCTTATATGCACTGTCATCAAATAAGGAACAGTGTTTGTTTCTTTTATTATAGACAGAATTAAAGTTTTGAAACATGTTTGTCTATTTCCAAATATTTCTGTCTTGTCTCAAGTTTCTGAGCTTATTAATAATATCCTAGGAGACCTTGTCTCTTGATGCACTATTCCTGTACTGTTAAAGTTCAATATCCTTTCTAGTCAGTAGCTGTCATTCTTTAATTGATTTTCAAAGCATTTTAACAATGTGGTGTGATTCACTTTGAAACAATTTCCCCTATAATAGAATGGCAATTCTAGATGCCGTACTACTTGTTTTATATACAGAAGTAGTAGAAGGACAATTACTTCTGTGTCATATGAAATTTATTGAGGTGACATTGTCTTCCAAGTGATCTTTTTAGGTGGACTATAACTAAAGACTATTGCCAGTACTTTCAGTTACTGTTAATCTGGGGCAATAATGGGATGTTCTTTCGAGTCTCAATAAATAAATAGCATAAACCTCAAAATTCCAAAAATGTAGAGTTCCCTGTGCTTTACTAGTTTGGGTATATTGTGTGGTGTGGTTTATAAAGAATTTTTCATTCAGATCTTTTCAGACTGGAGACTTTTAAATTTTATTACATTTTTAGGACTAAACTATCAACTTGTGATAAGAACAGGACAGAATGTTGCCTGCTGAGTGCCATGATTTCAGTTCCTGTTGCTCCTAGTATTGTCAATACAGCCTTTCCACTTTGGCATTATGTGGGACCCTGTATTCAGTCACTGGCAAAGAACTGAAGTGCAGGCTGAAGCAGTTTTTTAGGACTGTTCATTGTTTGCCAGTGACTGTTACTTTGTTCATGTTAAGTTGAATTACAAATGGTGTTACAATAAACAAAACTCTTAGAGAAGATGAGGAGAAACAAATGTAGTACAACAAAATCTGCTGGGGTATTCTACCCAATATGTTTTCTCAATATGTTATTTGATTACTAGCTTGGTGTTTGAGTGCTAACCAGATTGCACACAGATTCTGACTTGGGTGGTGTAGCTCATGCTGTAACTGGTAAAAGCCCACCTGTGTCAGGAGTTGGAGGAATTATCAGAGGCTGGAAGATAATGCTGTCAGTCTGAGATGGGGCATTAATTTTTCTTCCACACTCTCCTCTCTTCCTTTTCTCTCTGCTTTAGAAATCAAAGTTAAGTGAACCCTTTTCATTTGGATTCAGAAAGATCAAGCCTGCCCTGAGACTTTTATTTGGCTATTTTTTGTGTGCAAAAGTAGTATGCTCTGAGAAAAAGGTCTGGGACAGGGAAAGGAGTGTCTTCACAAGGCTTCTGGAACTTCTTTTGTAGGGCCTGTGAAATTAGGACAGGACTGCAGCTGAGATATCAGTGATCAGCTGTATTTCAAGATCACTTCCTTGAGAGTGTGAAGGCAACCTATGAAGTGCAATTGGGGGGGAAAAAAAAAACCCTGCAAATCTCTATTAAATGTCTCTTGGTTGTAGTTTTGGGTGTTCTTTTTTTCCATAAGGCTAAGCTTATGCAGAATACCCCAGCAGTTTTTGTTTTGTGATGCCCCTTACTGTTTAAGGGGAAGAGTGTGTGCCATTGCTGAAAGCACAGGTTTGTTGCTTTCAAAACACTCTCATAACACTTCTGTTACCTTGAATACAAAAAAAACCCACTGCTTCATGCTGCAAGTGGCCTCCAAATTCCTCATGTATGCCTTGAGATTAGAGTTGGTTTTCTTTGTCTTCATTGATTTGTATACTTTGTTCACAGTAATAATTAGGGTCTGTCTTTTTGTATGTTTCTTTCAGGGACAGAAGATGATGTTGGTGTTCTTCCAAGGACTATGGATATGGTGTTTAAAAGTATTCAAGGAAAGTTATACACAGCAATGGATTTCAAACCCCATCGGTGCAGAGATTATATAAAGCTGACTAAAGACCAAGTGAGAGAAGAAACTGCTATTAAAAATTCAATACTTCGCCTAACAAAGGAGGTAGAGGAGCACTTGTTTCTGTACTGATGAGTATGCACATCTTTAGACAGCTCAATGCTGCCATGTTCATTTTTCAGTGGGAAGACTACCTGTATTTAAGCATGTCAGCCAGCTATTCAGATTAGCAGTAAAGTGAGCAACAGAGCTGATGAACCCTCTTCCTTTGTGGATTTTTGTCTTGTAGCTGAATACTTGATAGTATGTAAATGCTAAGCCTTTTTGTCTTCTGTAGCTTGGGTACCTTACAGCATCCTGAGGTTTCTGGTGCTTAATAAGGACTGAGTGAAAATGGTTTCTCCTATGGGAATGCTAGTAGGTCTGCTCCTTTAAACAGTTCAGTGTCTTTCAGGATACTTGAAAGAAAAGGAGTTTGAGGTTTTTCTCCTCTTCCAATTTGGCAAATATCCTCAAAGGAAGCAAAAGTTGTGGTTTTTTTTTTTTTTTTTTTTAAACAGCAGAGCTATAAATGTGTTGGATGTGTAGACATAGTGCTCATGGATGTGGCTTAGTCAAGGATCTATCAATGTTAGGTTAATGATTGGATTCCATCTTGTAGGTGTGTCTTCCAATCTAGGTGATTCTGCAGTTCTTAAGATTTGAATTAAAGTAAGTTTCTGCTGGACTTAAACAGATCACTGGAGCAGTCCAGAAATAAACTTTTGAGTTGCCTGGAATTCTAAAGCTGTTTAGTCCAGTTAAAGTTACGGGAGACTTGTATTTTGTATAAGCATGCCTTTTTGTTTGGTACTTTTAATTGCAAGACAAAGAGAATAATATTAAAAACCTGAGCATATGTTAGGATTTGGAACTAGAAAAAAGTATTGTGCTTTATTTTTTTAAGGGTAAGAATTAAGCATCTCCCTGTTGTAAAGGGTTGTTATTGCTGTCATGGAATGGAATATGTGTTATTTTTTAAATCCACGAGTTAGTTAACTGGACTTCTTCAGTGTGGAAGGCAGGTGGCAGCAAAATTCTTCAAGATTTCCCTTCAAAAGCCCAGGCATATGTTAAATCTTAAACCTGTCACTTAGATGTGTTTGAATGCATGTGTACATCCCCAGTAGTTTCTAAAACTGCTTATGAGAACAATGCCAAATTTATATAGCTGAAGTAAAGTTTGCATTTACTTTAACAGAGACAGTTTTAGGTGGGTGTTTTGTGTGTGTAAAGCTTAAACCTAAAGTTTTTGACTACATAAAATATTTAACAATATCCAGAATCACTTTGTGGAATCCCAGCTTTATCTGTAATACACTCTTGACAAAACTTAAAAAAAAAAACTGACTCAAACCCAGCTTCATTTTTTAATCCATGTTTTTTTTCTTAAGCATACTGGATTTTGTAGGTGAGTTGCACTTTGCGGTTCTGTGCCTTGAAGGAAAAAAACAAACCAAAAAACAAACCACATCCAAGCAAAACTAAGACTGGGAACACAGTGTATGCATATGAACCTCATAAGGTCTAGCTGTAGGGATTTGTTCTACTTTCTTTTTACAGAGCTCTACAGAAGAAAATTTTCCTTCTTTTTCTAAAACCCAGGCTTTTTATTTCAACTGTACAAGGTTTCTACAGCCTGTACAATGAATCATAGAACGGTAGGGGTTGGAAGGCACCTCTGGAGATCATTGTGTCCAACTCCCCTGCCAGAGCAGGATCATCTCGGGCAGGCCACACAGGAACACACTCAGATGGGTTTTGAATATCTTTAGAAAAGGAGACTCCACAACCTCTGGGCAGCCTGTTCCAGTGCTCCATCACCTTCCCAGTAAAGAAGTTTTTGCTCATGTTGAGGTGGATCTTCCTGTGTTCCAATTTGTGGCCACTGCCCCTCATGCTATCACAGGACACCACTGAAAAGAGACTGGCCTCTTGTACTTGACACCCCTCAGATATTTGTAAGCATTACTAAGATGCCCTCTCAGTCTTCTCCAGGCAAAACAGCCCCAGGGCTCTCGGCCGTTCCCCATAAGAGAGATGTTCCAGTCCCTTCATCATCTTTGTAGCTCTCTGCTGGACTGTCTCTAGTATTTCCCTGTCCATCTTGAACTGGGGAGACCAGAACTGGACACAATACTCCAGGTGTGGTCTCACTGGGGCAGAGTAGAGGGGGAGGAGAACCTCCTTCTACCTGTTGGACATACTCTTAATGCACCCCAGGATACCATTGGCCTTCCTGGCCACAAGGGCACATTGCTGTCCCATGGATAACTTATTGTCCACCAGGACGCCAA
>WUAM01000287.1:66824005-66847837 GCA_024336885.1 Actenoides hombroni
CCCCCACCCTGCAACAGATTATCAGACCATGGGCCTATGTGATACAGCCTGATGTCATTAACGGGGACTAGGGGAGTTGAAGTGTAAGAAGCCTCGGGGCAGACTGGAATGGCTTACGGGTGAAATTCCTTCCAATTCCTTCTGTTAACAACTGTCATCTTCTACCACAGGTTCCAGGGTTTGTCTTTCACACACGTAAAGAAAGATTGTTTTATGATCCAGAATACCTATTGTTTTTAATTAGGAAAACAACTGACATGTTTGGCTGTTATTTCTTTCCCCTCCTATGAGTAATGCAAAGCATGTGTACACACCTACAGACATCCTCAGGATGCTTTTCTTTTGGTAGGGTCTGTGTACATCTGCAGCCAGTGCCATTACAGCTCCAGAGCTTCTGCTGCTGTTCTCCCGCCTATGCAAGGGAATACAGTGGCTTTCTGAAGTGTAAATGTCCTGAAAAAAATCTGCAGTTCATATTGCTTTTTTAGATTCCATCAGACACCAAACCATAGACAAGAAACCATGATTTGTTCTTACTTGCCCCAGTCTGGGAATTTCTGGCAAAGAGCAGTTTAGTCTTTATTTTAGAATGTGTAAAGGACTGAGAAGCTGCCGTGGGTGGCAGGAGAGGAACAATAGAATACCTTCCTCCATCTTGGTTCTTCCGTGGCACTTGTCACTGTAATAATCCAACAATTTACAGACTGTTAGGTTCATCTCATGGCTGATTCATGTTCTTGTTTTGTCACTTGAGAAACTGAGGTCCTGATGGGGTGAATGATGGAAGTGAAGTTTCAAGTAGCCTTCCACTTGCTTCTGCTTGAGGTTACCTGTTGTTGTTTGTCCTCTCTCATGACTTAATGCTGACAACCCAGGGGAAATGAATTTTCTGCTTCTGTTGCTGTCAGGAGATGTACTGCTGAAAGGAATGCCCCAGCCACCAAGTGTAAGTCATGTGCATGCTTTTTCTTCCTTTTTTTCTTAACTACATTCAGAGACTCTTTGTCTCATTTCCTCTGAATCTGACTGTTCTTGCTGCAGCTTTGTGGTTCTGGCAATGTAATGAGAACCCAGCTGATGTGGTTCCAGGTGTCTGCTGGCATTCTTAGTTACTGTTTTGCCTGCCCTGACAAAAGCAAAACTAGATTATCTGGGTGGGTGAAATTTTAGCTTCACTGAGCTAAGAACTGGGATCTGAGGACAGGATTTTGACCTCTCTTGTCTTTTGAAACATTATTCGTTTCTGAAGGCTCTCCATAATGGCAGTATGGCTGGAATCCATTTTGCAGGAACCAATGTAGCTATAGATAAGGGAAACAGTAGAGCTTCAGTCTGTCCTCTGTTCTGGCATTCCCATGTGCCTCGGACAGGTTTGCAGGAAACCTCCCTGGACAAGATCAGTAGTCTGTGAGTTATTGGCTGTTGGCAGCATCTGTAAAGAAGTCTTTAAAAGGTACAGCTATGAAAACAGGCTTAACTTTCATTATAGTTTGCTGAATGCCCAAACTCTAAAGAGATTTTCCTTAAGTATTTTACTCCAGTGAATGGTATGTGGTCAGCAGTGGGGGCTGGAGGAGACCAGGATCCCTCTCCTTCACAGCTGGATGACCACCCTGCCTATGGAACCTGGCTGGTGCATATACTCTCCCTATCCTGCCATTTCAGGATTATTTCAACTTTCCAGGCAAAAGAAGCTGGGAAGTCCTTCCTCTGTGAACAGAACAGCATTGGTACTGGTGATCTTGGGGCTTCTTTTGCATGTGTGGTTTATGAACCAAATACCATTCAAGGGAGGAGGATAGCAGAGCACTTACCTGCCACCTCCTGGGCAAATGTACTCAACTGTTTGGTGGAGGTGCTGTAGTAATGAGGAACCCTCACTTTGAATAAAGGATGGCCTGAACATCTGACTGGAATCTTGAAGAGAAGGGAGTATCTAGGAGCAGTCCCCTTGCTATAGCATTTCTTCCCTGGGTAGCTTTTTGGCAGGCTCACAGTTTGATGTGCTTGAAGCTTGGATCCCTCTTTGCAGGTACCCAGCTCCTACCCCTGGATCAGGGATCATGTGGTGTTAATTTAGCTGTGGAAAACATCCTGTGGAGCTTGTCGTAACTTGCTTTGTGTTGAGTGGCATTGGTTTTCTGGCATCCTTGTCTGTACTTGGTAGTGCAGATGATCCGTTGATTCCTGTAACTGTATCCTTTAATTATTGCTGTGGAGTTAACGTGGTTCAGGTTGACATGGACAGGCTTTGAGCATGTGCATATTTAAGGACCTTCCAGATTGGGGATGCTGTGCTGTGGCATTGGGGTTAAGTTTAGAAGTTTTTTCTAAGCCACCCTTGAACAAAGGCAGTCTTTATTAGTGTGTCTGTCGGGCTTCTTTACCACAGGATCATCTTTGAATATCTAATTGGATTTTATCTGCTTTGAGCTCTTTCAAAGAATCCTAACACACACTATCCTCGAAGTACCTACAGAAAAACTGGTTTGACTTGTTTGTCATCATCAGAGGGGTTTAACTATGTTTTCTAATAATTTTACTTGTTCACTTTATGGTAATAATATAACCTTGCCTGCAAGCCTGGAACCCCTTTTGAGGGGAACACATAGCGGAGTCTGTCTCCTTCTCCTTGGCTCAGCTATTGCTGGCAGTAGTGCAGAACATAGTACCTGGCATGTTTTTATTGGAGCATAACGTTCTCTGGATTTCATTTCCTGTTGTTTTCTTGGGAAAATCCCTTCCTGCTTTGTCTATTGCAGTTTGATATCCCTGTCCCAGCCCCCCACATTTATCTCTCATCTGGCTTGGCTTCTTTAGAGGATGCAGCTAAACAGGCATGTGGAGGACCCAGGGAGGTTCAGTGTTTTCTCTCTTCATGCTGAGGTTCGCTGGTGCTGCTAAGTCCCACATTTCCCTCTGTCCTCTAATAAGGAAGTGTCCTTGTTGCTTGTTTATGCATATAGATGTGGTTTTGCTTTTAAAATCAGTGATGCCTAGAAGTTACAGAGGCATTGCCTTCAAAGCTTTCATGCACGCTTTATGATACACCATCTTGGCATCTATGGAAGTAATATAAATCCTGCCCACGTGTCAGTACCGCTTCTGCATTTGGCTGAGCACTGCAGTGGGCAGATAGCATCGTCCAGCAAATGGAGTGTGTGATTGGGAAGCAGAAGGCATTGCCTGCATTTTTGGTTTTGCTCATGACTTGCTCTATGACCCTTGCTAACTCTTTCCTTCTCAGTGCAAAGAGGATACTGAACTATCGTTTCCCATATAAAGTGCCTTGGGACATGTAATTAACTTTATTCCCTTCCCCCCCCACCCCCCATTTAATCAAAAGCAGTCAAAAGGTTTGATCATGTTTTCATTTTATACCACTGCAGTACTCCTATGGAGTCTAATGGACATAGAACCAGACCAGCATCTTTTGCAGAATCAAAAAACTAGGAAGCTTGGCCTGTCTTTAAAATTTCCAATTAATTAAATATTCAATTAAAAATCTGTGCAATTTAAGTTAAGGGTATGCACCAAGTGCTAGTCTATACTACTTCTAAATTGTTAAGCAACATTCTATAGGGCATTTATCTATCCTGGTTTCTGCTTTCACAAACAAACAAAAGGTTGCTATGTTATGGAAACAGAACAGTGCATCATCCAGTTGCTCTATTTAGTATAGTCCTTGCTATATTAATTCCCCTCTAATCCTTTCTTTAAACACAGTTGATTGTGTCTTACTTGCAGCAGGTTACACTCCAAATAAACACTCCGTGATCCTACATGTTTTAGAAAGCTTTTTTTTCATGTAACTTTGCTAATCTAATAAAAGGTATGGCTAATTATGCCTGCCTTTCAGATCAGTGTAGCTAATTTACATCTGTCGCTGTCTTTCCTATGTGTAATGCTTCACTATTGTATTAGTAAAAGAAGGACAAAGTGTGTGTAGTCCAGTAGATTGCCAATTCCTAGTTAGGGATTTTGATTATATTACTTTCTAGTAGCCTTAAGAAAGGCTTATGTGATCTATCTTTCTATTGCCAGGTGGTACATGTCTATGTCATAGAATCATAGAATGGTAGGGGTTGGAAGGGACCTCTGGAGATCATCAAGTCTAAGCCCCTGCCAGAGCAGGATCACCTAGGGCAGGCCACACAGGAACAGATCCAGGCAGGTTTTGAAAGTCTCTAGAGAAGATGCCCCAGCCTCTCTAGGAAGCCCATTCCAGGCTCCATCACCCTCACAGTAAAAAAGTTTTTCCTTATGTTGAGGTAGAACTTACTGTATTCCAGCTTGTGACCATTATCTCTCATCCTATCACAGGGTACCACTAAAAAGAGACTGGCCTCTTCTTCTTGATACCTACCTGTCAGATATTAGTAACCATTAACAAGATCCCTTCTCAGGCTTCTCTTCTCAAGGCTAAACAGCCCCAGGTCTCTCAGCCTTTCCTCATAAGAGAGATGTTCCAGTCCCTTCATCATCCTCTCATAGCTCTCCATTGGACTCTCTCTAGTATTTCCCTGTCCCTCTTGGACCAGGGAGCCCAGAACTGGACACAATACTCCAGATGTGGTCTCACTAGTGCAGAGTAGAGGGGGAGGAGAACTTCCATCAACCTGCTGGCTACACTCTTCTTCATGCACTCCAGGATACCATTGGCCTTCCTGGCCACAAGGGCACATTGCTGTCCCATGGATAACTTATTGTCCACCAGGACTCCAAGGTCCCTCTCTGTGGAGCTGCTTTCCAGCAGGTCAACCTCTAACCTGTACTGGTGCATGGTGTTATTCCTCCCCAGGTGTAGGACGCTGCACTTGCCCTTGTTGAACTTCATTTGGTTCCCCTTTGCCCAGCTCTCCAGTCAGTTCAGATCTTGCTGGATGACAGCACAGCCTTCTGGTGTATCAGCCACTCCTTCCAGATTTGTGTCATCAGTGACTTGCTGAGGGTACACTCTATCTTAATCCAGGTCATTGATGAAGATCTTGAATAAGACTGGACCCAGCACTGACCCCTGGGGAAGACCCCTGGCTACAGGTTACCAACTGGACTCTGCACCACTGATGATGGCCTTCTGAGCTCTATTGTTTAGCCAGTTCTCAACCCATCTCACTGTCCACTCTTCTAACCCACATTTCCTGAGCTTACCCACAAGTATGTTATGGGAGAGAGTGTAAAAAGCCTTGCTGAAGTCAAGATGGACCACATCCACTGCTTTCCCTTCATCTACCCATTCAGTCACACCATCGTAGAAGGCTATCGGATTACTCAAATGTCACTTCCCTTTAGTAAATCCAAGCTGGCTACTCTTGATAACCTTCTTTTCTTCCATGTGCTTGGTGATTATGTCTGGAATGAGCTGCTCTGTCACCTTTCTAGGGATGGAGGTGAGGCTGGCTGGTCTGTAATTTCCAGGGTCTTCCTTCTTGCCCTTTGTGAAGACTGGAGTGATATTGGCTTTCCTCCAGTCCTCAGGAACCTCTCCTGTTCTCCATGATCTTTCAAAAATGGAGAGTGGTAGGGCAACAACATCAGCCAGCACTTGTGGGTGCATCCCATCAGGGCCCATGGATATGTGCATGTTCAGTTTACCCAAGTGTTTTCTAACCCAGTCCTCATTGGCCAGTGGAGTGTCTTACTCCCTCCAGGCTTTTTCCTCTTCCAGGGTCTGGGATTCTTGAGGGCTAGCAAATTGTTTAAGATATGGAATTCTGAATTAGCAAAATATCAGTAATAAAAAATTTCAGGACTCTCTAGATTCACCACACTAAGTGTAATGTGTGAACTGCGACCAGACTGCTGCAAATCATTCTGTGAAGTCACCCTGTTTCTGTGTGGGCTCCCACTTGTCTTTTTCAGTGGCTGGTTTCTTCTGGTTCAGCAAGCTGAAATGCTATCTGCTGTGATAGGCCCTGATGTGAGGGAAGTGTCAGGAATGTGTAATAAGAACACTGCTTTCGATAGCAGTGTACGGGTGTATTGAACTAGGCCCAATGTGTAGCTGGGATCTCTGTGTTGGCATATTGCAACTACACTGTATCCTTACCTAGTAGGACAATAAAGCTGTTACATGATTAACCTGTGGTGTACTGGTGGCATACTGTCAACAATATATCTTAAAGCATCTCTTCTCTTTTGTAGGTAGACCATCAGAATAACAACAAAGCAGCAGTTGATTCTAATGGTATGTTGTTTTTTTTTTTTTTTAAGAATTCTAACTAAACCTGTCAAAGAAGCTTTTTGAAGGTCAATAACTGACTTCTGGCCTATGTTAGTAATAAAATGACGACTTGGCATTTTTATATACCTGTGCATTGGGTAGTGAACAAGTTATCTGGGCAGAAAACAGAAGGATAAAACTGTCAGAAGGATAGCAGAACAGACACTAAATGAGGTAGAAGTAGCACCACTGATGGTATGGGCACTAGTCATATTCCTACAGGCTTTTAGAGAACCTCTATGTAATTCAATACTAGAATTAGGTTTATCTAACAGTCACCTAAATACTGGGTTTGCTTTAAAAAGTGGGAATGAGGTGTACTTGTCAATTTAATTCTGTCTTCTAACAATGTTGAAGAGACTTTAAACAAGATGTACATATTTGATAGACTTTGTAAGTGGAAAATGAAGTGGTAGAGTAGGTGTCTTTTGCAAATATGTGGGTTAAGCATGTCACTACCAGATATTTAAGAAAGGGGAGGAACACTTCAATGGGTTTCTGTCTGGGCTAAGTGTTTTTTAGAAGGCTGCAGTAATACAATTTTTTCACTTTTTAAAAAATGAAATTAATTTTCCTAGGCCTACATTAACTTGTACTATTTTGTACTCTGCAGATTTGGAAGGACCGTTAAAAGAAACGGAACAATCTCGCACAACTGTGAAAAATTACATGAAGTTTTCTGTTTGGGTTTCATTTTGTGAGATTTACAACGAATGTTTTTATGATCTACTGATGCCAATGTCAAATGACAAGAAAAGAAAACCACTACGCCTTGCTCAAGACATCAAGGGATGTTCTTACGTAAAAGGTGATTAGATTAGATTGCAAATTGCCAAACATATAATTGGGAAAGTCAGTCTTCCTTTAATAATGTTTTTTTCTAGATTAGGAAACTCTAAATTGTGGCACTAAAATGTCTACTTTGAGTATGAATGGCCATGATCTACATACCTGGAAGTATCTGTACCTCTAATAGTGGTCTGTTTTTTTTCTTTATTCTTGACTCTTAAAATCTTGCGTGTGTTCTATGTTGATATTTCTTTGAAATGGGAGAAATACTGAAAACAATTGACAAATTTATTAGTGGTTTGGTGTGTTCAATTTTCTTAAGAAAAGTCTCCAAAAGCTTTTAAAAAGATCTGTGAGCCAGTTATAACTACAGTTTGTTGTGGGTTTTTTTCCCCCAGTTTATTGTATAGATAAACATTTTTCAGAGAATATGTGAGAAAGTTCAGTGGGAATACAGATTACATTTTATAGTAGTCTAGTTTTTCCAAACCTATGATGCAGTTGTTTTTAGGTTGGGGTGGGGAGTTAACAGAACTTAAAATAACAGTTCAATGTTTGTTTCTGGCCATGGAGAAAATAATGGGATTTGAAACATGTTTGATTGTTACACGTTTTTTGGCAATCAAGACACAAATTTTAGATTAAAGGCTTTTTTGTAGCTTAACCTGATGCTTTTATCTTTCATATGCCAAACTATAGGTTCAAAAACCTGAATTGGGCAGTAAACCAAATGTTCATTTCTTCAAAGACTAGAAAATGTGTAAAGTAAGAAATAGTCTGCTTTGAGCTATGCTTCAGTGTAATTTTTTTTCCTAGAGCTTAGAAATTGGTCACAGCTGATACTTCTGCTAGTACAATTTTGGTGACTTGTATTTTAACATAGGCCTTGATGTTCATATTATAAAATTCTATTAGTAGGGTCGTAGGTATTTACTCTGGGCGCATACCAAGATGACATAGTTGTCAGACTTATTACAAACAAAATTTTTCACTGATCTGTTTCAGTTGAATACCCCAAAAGACATCCAGATGACCTCCCTTCCTTCCACACACATACACCCCCAAACCCAAAAAAATCAAACCAAACTCAAACCAAACCCCAAACCACCAAACAAAGAAAGCCAAATTGGAGGCTAAGACAGAGAAGCTGTCCAGGTAGACTTCTGCCCGTGATGAATATGAATATAGGGTCTAATATGAGCGTGAAACACCCACCTTTTGTCTCTTCAATGCTCAGGCTAAAGCTGCTCAATTAATTTTGTATGGAAGACATTTTAGTGAACGAATAGGATAAAATGATCTGTTTACACTTTTTCTTGTTTTTCCGTAAAAGGAGGAATCTTACTTGTCGTCATATAATTTCTGTCTGAAGCAGGCTTAGTAAAATGTTTGTAGTTATTGAGTAAATGTAGTATTCTTGGTGTGCATACATTAACCCCTAACCCCTTCCTATTTTTTTTTTAAATGATACTTACCAGATTATTGTGTTTGTTTTTCCTAAAGATCTGCAGTGGGTTCAGATTTCTGATACTAAAGAAGCTTTTAAACTTCTAAAACTGGGGTTGAAACACCAAAGTATTGCAAGCACAAAACTAAATACTTGCTCCAGCAGAAGGTGAGAAACATTTTCAATAATGTTAGGCATAGGATAGTGTGTGGGAGGAGTAAGGAGAAAATAAAGTAACCTATGTGGCTTTTAAGAGGGCAAGATGCTTCAACAAGGTCTTGACATCTAGGTTTTGGTTTCGGCAACTTTTAGCAGCATGTGACCCAATGGTTTAAGCCAAAATGATTCAATTATTGAATAAGATGAATATGTAGAAAAGCTCACTGTTTTATTAAATACTCTCCTTCAAGTGCAAAATGCATAAATACCTCTTTAAATTTTGTATCTGATAGAGTATTTGTTTAGATATGTGGACAGATTCAACAATGTTTTGAACAGATGTTGTGGATGCTATAAATATTTTTAAGGTATTGGCCTACTTTATCACTTCTGTGCTGATTTAAACTTCTCCTTTTAGTCACAGCATATTCACAGTTAAGATACTGAGAATTGAAGATTCGGGATTACCACGAGTGACCCAAGTCAATGAGTAAGTTCAGGGCAGAGTCCTCCTGTTCTGTTGTGGTGAACTTGTCAGTTTTCTTCCATGTTGGTCACTGGTGCTGTACTATACACCCAGTGCAACCTGACAAAGCCTTCTGCATGTATGGTTTCCTCACTTCCTATGCTTATACAGTGTTTAGCCCTCCACCTCAAGCAATCAGGTTGCGGTACTATTCTGTCTTGTCACCTTTGTTTAGCACAAGGTTCTGCTAGCCTGTATACTCCTGAACTCAGGTAAGTCCTCAGAAGGAAGAAGATGGGGGTTGGAGAGGAGGAATGGGAGGTGTGTTTGGAAAGGTTTGGTCAGGAAGTAGGGTGAAGCTTGACTGGGGAAGCAACATTGAAAAGGATTCAAGTGATTATGCAGATCACATAAATTCTTCATCTAAGTGATGATAATTTGTGCATGTTCTAAGGTAAATAGAGCAGTTTCTCCTCATCTGTCATCTGCTTTCAGATTGTCAATGTGTGATCTTGCTGGTTCAGAAAGATGTACCAAGACCCGCAATGAAGGTGATCGATTGAAAGAGAGTGGAAATATAAACACCTCTCTTCTGACTCTGGGCAAGTGTATTAACGCACTCAAGAACTGTCAACAATCAAAGTAAGTCCTTCTGTGAATTGAAAACTGGTTGTGGTTTTTAGGTGTAGCTTAAAGTTTAAAGAATATTTAAAATATACAGTCCTAACACAAGCTTTTGGTAGCAAAGATGTATAGACTTTACAAGTCTATACTTGGAAGTCTTGTTCTACCAAAGTGATCTTAAACTTGCCTTGTTTTACTCTTTAAATCATTCAAATTCTGACATCCTTTAGATGTGCTATCACAGATCTTAGCAATTCAACTTTCTTCTTCCGAGCTTTGCTTATCAAACTTTGGAATAAGTTTAAAACAGACTTCTCACTAGTGTTACAGTAAGAGTCAAATTTTCAGCCTTTTATTACTCCTCTGTGAACTAACTGCGTTTTCTATGGACTTGTGTAACACTGTTCATCAGCAGGATGTTGCTGTGCTATCGTAACTGTGCACTCTGACGAAATTTATCTGTTTTATTCTAAATCTTGAACTAACTTTAACACTCGCTTCCTGATCTAGCTAACCACATGCATACAAAAGAAAGCCTTCCCACTGGTTATGCCCTAGCTGGAGGATCTAAATAAGAGTAAAATAATACAGAAGGCTAACTGTCTAAAAAACACGACAATATATAGTCACAGCTGGATGTAACTGTCCAGTAACTGCTTTCTCCACAGGTTCTCATTTGAAGATCTATTTCTGTCCCAGAAGTTAAATGAACTCTTAGTCTGATATGCCTGGATGTGCTTTGCCAAATATACTTACCCTGTAACAGTTTTCCCGACAGCCTATTCAAAGTCTCACACCTTAAGATGAAAAAGCTTTGCTAGTGTGTAGCGTGTGGTTCTGATTAACCCTGTGTTTTGTGAATATACTGTCTCTTATCTTCCTGTTCTTTCCAGATCAGAAGGATGCATTAAACCTAACAGCTGCTTTAAGGGCTGTTAATATATTCAGAATGTATTTTTCTGATCCCAATAACTTGGAATTTTAACATGTGGAAGAAATGTTCAGAAACATGATCTCTTAGTGTTAATAGATGGCTCTTGCAAGTTGAATAGGAAGCAGTAACTTTCTTAAAATGACTCTTGTTTATCAGTCCTGCAGCAAAGCTACTTATGACCTGTGTGTGTGTATATACATATATTTATATATTCTGGTAGGAGTGTCACTATCTTGCTGAATTCTGCATCACTGTTGATGTAACTGAATAGCTGTTGTGTGTCCAAAATGCAGACAACATATTAAGTGGCAATTATGTGTTTAGTTTTAGGAATTCTCATAAAATTTTCTATATGCATCAAAGCTACATAGATAGCTGTTGAATTTAATGGTAAAACTTCTGATTCGGGAGATGCCACAGTTCTGGGGGATTAGGGAAAAAGTTCTGAAAACTCCCTGTGTTTGGTGCACACTCATTTTCTTCCCTAGGCACTTGCTATTGTCCATTCTCAGAGGCAGCATACTTGAGTGAGAGAGATCTCTGATAATGTTGGATGCTGCATACCTGAAACTAGAGATGTCTTTTTTCATGAGTGTGGAAAAGAAAGGAGTGGGGTGGGGTATAGTTTGATGCAGCATGAGGCTATGTGACCTACCTAGGCTAGATGTTGAACATGCTTGTGGTTTGTGCTCCTATTTGGTTGTACTGTGACAGCCATTATCTCAAACAGGCTAAAGCCAAAGTCACAACAGCCATGCAACTTCTTCACAAATAGCTGTATCAAGTATGAAGCAGTTTTAATTGATTTAAAGACTACTGCTTTTAAAAGTATTTTTAACTTCTCTGGTTGGATAGCTCTTAAACTGACTTCAAATTATTAAACTTCTGGTCATTTGTTCTTTTGTCTTCAAAGGTTGCAGCATCACATACCCTTTCGGGAAAGTAAGTTAACTCATTTCCTTCAAGGATTCTTCAGTGGCAAAGGAAGGGTGTACATGATAGTAAACATAAGCCAATGTGCTTCAGCATATGATGAAACACTCAATGTACTAAAGTTCTCAGCCGTTGCACAAAAAGTAAGTGTGTTGTAGTTTATCTTGTTAACCAGTACTTATGATTTGCATTTAAAGACCAGGTTTTCTCACTTCTGAGAATATGAATTTAGTTGCTGGATTTATTTTTTTTCTGTCTCATTGCGATTGTTTTTCTAATTACTCTTGTCAGCCTTTATTTCCTTGAAGCTTTTAAAAAGACTTTGTTGGGACATCTTTTCTTGATGCTTCCATCTCCACAATTCTTCTAGTGAAAATCAGTAATTCCTACGAACTGTCCAGCCTAGCAGACACTTGCTGTCATTGAAAGAAATTCTTTGAGGTTTGGGTAGATTTTTCTGTATTGAAAACATGCTCTCAGGAGCAGTTATAGCTACCCCGTATACTATCACTATCTTAATTTGAAATATTGCTCACCTAAAATATTGATAAAATAAGTTGATCACCAAAGAGTGTTTGAAAGGTTGCGTTTGTCCCTAGAGGCTACAGTGGGAATGTGGAGGTTAAGTAGCATGAATAGGAGTAAGTGCAATGAAATATTGGTGAAGTCAGAAGATTAAAGTACTGGGGTTCAGTGCTGCAGCCTTATTGGAAGCCCTGGAAAACTTCTGTTGACAGTTAGGTATCTTCAAAAGACAATAGGTCCAGGCCTTTGGATTGTTGACTCATCTGAGCAGGTTAAGTACAATGCTAAAGGAGCAGCCTCTAAGGGTAATACAAGAAATAGAATTTGTAGGATGATATTTGTGTAATGCAACTAGAAACTCATAGTATAGGAAATACAGAATCTGTTGGTGTCTGAGGTGCCAACCCTCTTCTTGTTTGTCATGCTAGTGAAACTTGGTGTACTTGGGATCAAAAGAAAGGTTAGACGATAAAGTGATTCCTTTATACTCTAGCTGGAAACAGGTCTAAGTAGTGACTGAAAAGAGGATGGGCTACGGGAGTACTGTCCTCAGCAGACCTACAGAAAAGTGCAACAGGTATTTTTTGGAAGTGTCAGTAGACGTTTAAAAATTACTGATAAATGTTCCTTATTTTCTGGGTAGGTTTTGGTTATGGACACATCTGTTCTTCCCCAAGATCAGTCATTTGGCCAGAAATCAGCAAGTGAATCATCACTACTTAATTACACTAAAATGCCAATCCCAAGGAGAAGAGCTACTATCCTGTGGGACAGGAGCTTAGAAGATGTGATTGAAGATGATGGTGGTGAGATGGAAGAACAGCAAAGTATGTCAAGAGAAGAAGCAATGCAGATAGATGAAGAAAATAAAGTTCTTATTGGACAAAAGGAATACATGGTATGTGCCAGGGCTACTTTTAAGAATTGTGGTGGCATGGAGTCTTGAAGCAAGGTATTCCTCTTGTAGTTTCTCCTCATCTTTCATCTTTGCTCTACCTAAATTCAGCATTACGAACTAAAAGTGGAATTACTCATCACTTCAGAGTATTCCCACAGTAGGTACTAAAATATTTCTAAAAACAGACTGAGCAGTAAGAATTGCAGACTTGGTGTTCTCGCCTTTTGGTAATGTGTGGTCAATGCACAGCAAGTATTCCCTGGGTTTTATCAATGCAGAAGCCTATTCCTTTGTGTTCCGTGCATGAAAAAAATCTGAAAATGGTTCATTAAGGAACATCAATCTTAGTAACTTCTAGGGAAGACAAGGAGAACAGAGAACTAGACACTGCTTCATGGAGGATTCATTAATATTGCCCCAAAATGACTACCTGGAAAACAAGAGGCAAAGCCTGTGGAGGTTAAGCCTGTGTGTTCTCAGGCAACTTTAAGAGTTCTTGTAATCAACTTAATGTTCTTTGTAAATACCTGCTCTGTGCAAACTTAAAAATTGCTGTGCTGGTATCAAACAGATGTTTCAATCCACTCATGAATCCTCCTGTTTATGCATAAGCCAATAAATGAACCGGAAGAACTTTTACTATCTGGAAGAGTAAAGTGTTGTAGTGTTTGAGAAATGAGGGGGAATCTAATTTCTGGGAAACTTATTTCTTTATGAAAAACTTAATACTAATGGTAATTCTAGGCACTGGTGAGTCTCATAGAAGAGCTGAAGAACAGACTTATTGCTGAAAAAAAGAACAAGTTACTGCTGGAACTAAAAATTCGTGAAGAAGTGACAGAAGAATTTGCCCAATATTTTGCTGAGCGGGAGACACGTTTCAAGTAAGTCAGCTTTAAGTGGTTTTAAAATTACTAGTTAAAAAAAAGTAAAATCACTTATTTCTTAAATGTGTCTCGTGGCCATAAGAAACCAATCTTCTGCTAGACTTACTGCCTTCAATAGATCACTTTCTCTTTGGACTAGGAGTTCAGGAAGAATACTGTGGTTTTTAGGGTGTGAGTAGGAGTGTGTGTGTGTGTAATCTGTAAGCAGTTATTTGTTCCTGTAGTGCTCTCCCTAGAAGGAGAGCTTTGTTGATAGTGTCTGTAAAACTGACACTTGCAAATTCTTTGGTTACTGCAGTCTTGGTGATAGTCCAAACAGGTGTTCTGGCTGAAGAAGCTTAGAAAAAATGCTTGTAATAAAGTGCTGTCTATAATCTGTGTATACACTTGTGTCCTGCTCATTATTCAGGGGTGTGGAGGGGGGGAAATAATACTTCTAGTGTAACAGCATCATTTTGTGGATGGTTCTATTGTGCCAAAATCAAGGGTGGGGATTTAAAAATCTATGTTTATAGGCAGCTGTACTAATAACTTGTAACAACTTACGCTAGGTAGCTTTTAGCTGACTTATTTTTCCTACTATAGAGAGCACCTTTCTTATGAACGAGAACTATTTGAAGACAATTCTGACAAACGTCTAGAAATCTTCAAGGAACTTGTAAAGGGTTGTACTGATAATGCAGATGAAGAAAAGAAATTAAATGATCAGCCTTGCAGTGAACAAGCTGGACCTCCGGTATTTTTATACCCTCCCAATAGCTTCCCTTTTGCTAACTGCCATTTATAGTAATGATATTTCTCAAGGAATAGAAAGATGTTTTCAAGGAATTTCATGCTGTGTAACTGTCCTCAGCAAGATACATTTATCACATTTAATTGGAGTATTTACTGAGCCTCAGGTGTCTGCATTTAGGAATATTTGGGATTTTCTGCATTTCTACAACACTAAGTGAAAGTTGCTGTATGCGAAGAAATTGGGTTAAAAAGCTGTCGTTATGGTATAAACTACTGCATTAAGGGCCTATTTAAAGTATTCGAAGCTGACTACTTAAGCCTCATACATAGACTTAACTTGAGGCTAGCTCTAGTGAGTTTGGAACCCATTGTTTGTTGTGGGTTTCTGTGTTTGTTTTTTTTAAGCAAGATATCAAGTCAGTGTTTTGAGTACAACTTAAGCTTGTGTCAACTTAGAAAATTATTTTACCTCAAACTTACTGATATATGAAAACTTCAGATATTTCTTCTAAAATGGTTCATTTGCTGTGTTCATTCAATGTTCTTGTTGTGTAAAAGAAAAAAATAAATTACTAGCTTTCATATTGAATTTGGAGGGGATACTTTTGTGGTGATATAAAAGGAAATGTGATGGTGTGTCATGAAATGCTATGAGCATTAAGTAGCTATTACTTGATACTGGAGACTTGTATGTTAAGATAGACAAACTGGCAATCAAATTGCACATGAGCCCACAAGATGGCTTTGAAGCCACAACTGAGTGTACTTACGTATGAATTTATAATGGTCTTCCAAATTTTCTGTAGAACTAATGGCTATTGAGTAATTATTTGCTGCTTCAAATGGATATAAATTACCTTTCAGGATAAAGAACATAGCATTGGGCCAGGAGCCTACATTGATCTTGAGGGTATTCTTGATATTCTGCAGAATGATGTCAGTGATATCAAAAAGCAGGCAGAAGCAGCACGTGAATACCTTGCATCCCTGGAGGATTCTGATGGTGGGCATGAAAATCAGCTGGGAAAAATTACTGCTGAACTAGCTAAAACCAAAGAAGAGCTGGCAAAGGTAACCAATAAACTCATCAAAACTGAAGAAAAGCTGACACAGAAAACCAAAGGTGAGTTAGGTCTAAGTGTGATGTGAAAGGCAGAAAAAAGAAATAGCTATTGTAAAATAAAAATAATAGAGTTGGACAGGTTCCAAAGTCCAGGATTTTGGAAAAAAATACCTGTATAAAGGTGGTAAGCAATTGTTTTGTGTATGTTCAGATTGAACAATTTCACAGGCCTTGTTTAATTTTTAAGACAAGACTTGAAACTGTTAGTTGTGGATTTTAGAATTGTGGGGCAAAATGTCAACATTGATTGATTGTTGATTTCTCATTATATTGTAATCCCCACATTTCTTTACGTTTTGCTGATGCAGTTTTTACAGGCATCTTGTGGAACATTTGTAGTGGAAAAAGTAGCAATACAATTTCAGCAGAAGTTTATTGTTGTGACCTGTGTATTATACAGGTTGCAAGGCCCAATTCTGCTATTCAAAAAACCTACACAACTTTGGAAATGTCTACTTAGAGTGCGCATCAGCATGAAAATAAATAAATCTATTCACAAGCTACTGAGGTACCAGAAGACTGGTAAACGATGTAATGGTTGCTTATTTGACACAGATTTCTTTTTCTATTATAGACTTTGAAATGCAGATGATGAAATTGGATGAGTCCTCTAAGCAGCTTAAAGTAGCAACTGAGGTAACTTTTT
The DNA here is from genome assembly GCA_024336885.1 of Actenoides hombroni. NCBI lineage: Eukaryota > Metazoa > Chordata > Aves > Coraciiformes > Alcedinidae > Actenoides > Actenoides hombroni. Next base: position 66,840,395 of record WUAM01000287.1, read on the forward strand.
TTCTCAAGGAAAAAATTGTGCAAAATTATTTGCTTTTAAGCTACCAGGATCTTTATTAATTGCTATCATAATATGTTTCAAGATTTTTTTTTTGTATCTAGCTTAGTTTAACTGATCTTGTTTCCACATGCATGGTATAGTTCAGCAATTTACCAATGAATGAACTACTATTATTTCTTTTTCAAGAAAATGAATACACAGAATAAAAGGATTCAAGAACTAATGGTCATTGTGGAGAAAAAAGATGATGCTATTGCGAGACTACAGGACTTGATATCCCGTTTAGAAGAAACCATAAAAGACTATGTAAGTCTTACATGGCTCAATTTTCTTTGTACAAAAAAACCCCAACCAAACCTATGCTTATAGTGGACTTAGCTATTTTGGAAAACTGAAATATTCTGTGAGTAATTGCTACTTGCTTGTAATGTTAGCTGGTGAAGTTGTCATTGAAACTAAACTTTCAGAAGAATAGGACTTTAAGAAGCAGTGATCTGGAGGACTGTAGATGAGGCTATGAAACTTAGTCAGCACTCTGATCTATTTCTCTCTTCTACTGTAAAATCAGTGCTTTGACTATACTTAATCTTCTTTTCCCTCCCTCTGCCCTACAGCAACTTAGCTTTCCAATAGTATGAATGCTTTGAGTGGTAAGAATCGTGCTGACTGCTTCCTGTTACTAGTCCTTCCAAGTGCAAGGCTCCAGCTCTGTCCAGTGTTTCTTTGGGACTGTGTAGTATGAAAGGCAAAACATGATCACAAACCTCAAGTCTATTCAAGAGATATAGAGATAGATTATTTTTTTTTAAATTAAGTATTCTATAGATGAGTAATTGGTCCTTGGCAACCAGCATGGCTTGCCACTTGTCATCTTGTAAAGAAACTTTATTCTTAGCCAAATGTGTCGAAAGTATGTATGATGGAACTGACTAGGCTTTCAGAATGAGTCTGATCTGTCATAATAAAAATGATCTGTGGCTTTGCTGAAGGTGGCTAAAACTCCCAAATATCACAAGAAAGGGAACTTGGAGAGCTGATCATTTGCCCTTTGAACAAATCAGAACTGTCTTCAACAACTGTGACACTGGATATTGTTTTCAGGTGGTAAACAAATTCCTCTTACATAGAAGCCTTGCATTTTGTAATTTCTTAGTCTCTTGCTTTGGTTTCTGTACCATGCAAAGCATTGTACTTATTAGTGTCTGAAGGCATACCTGCTTGTGGTTTAAGTAAGTGATCTGTAACTGATTTGTTCCTCTGATGACCCCTATACTTGTTACCCAGATAGTTTTGTAAAAATATTTGCATAGAAGATTACTAAGCCTTTCAATTGCTCACTTCATAAAACTTCAAAGTAATTGATCTTAATTTAACACAGGACATCACTGTAACTACCATTAAAAGAAAATTGGCAGAAAAGAACTTTAGCCAAGTGATTGAAAGCAGACAATTCAAGGATTGTGAAGAAACTGTATTGAAAGTTGGAAGAAAACGTAGCTTTGAAAAGAATACTACTGTGGAAGATGAGCCACCTACAAAGAAAGGTACAATTTCTACCATCACTCAACAGGGGGTCTGCCAAAAAAACTTGATTACTATTCCAGAACAGAAGCAAAAGTTGTGAAGCGTAAACGTTATAAGGAGAAAATCTGCTATGTTAAAATGTAAATGGAAATAACTTATGTAAATATCATGTGCTTTGCACAAGGTCCTATACTGTTTACTCATAAATGTTTAAAATAAAAGTTAGTTTTTAGACTTGCTTTTCTGCTGCTTATTCTCATCTATTAATGTACTTAGATTTGGCTGTAGTTCTCTAACAATTTCTTAACAGTTGTTTCTGCACGAAACTTACAGCTGCTGGACTTAGGGGAAAGTAGTACCTCCTACTCAATGTTTTTGTAATTGTTAAGCAAGCATCAAAGGTGTCAATGAATTAATGGTTGTTCAGTCTTACAGTATGTGCTGTGAAAACTTGATGTTTCATTCTGTATGCCTGCTGTGAACACACTAGCTCTGGTAAAGGTGACCATGATGGCAAAGGAGGCTTTTCCCTTGAATGGAAGTAAAACTAATTTAAATCCACAGATGGCATATTGTGCAGTTCTCATGCTTGCCCTTGCAATATTTTTGCTTTTCTTGCTGGACCTGTGAGCTCTTTTTAGAATGAGATAAACAAGCTGCAGTTGAAGGCCTTCAAGGATAAGGGTGAAACTTAAAAGGGCACCACTACTTATTGTTATCCATTTCATTAAAATCTAATCTGTGAGATTGACCTATATGGCACTGACTTGTGCAAAATTGCATTTGTAAGATCTGCCTGCCTCTAACTTTGTGAGCACACAGCTGGGCTTTAGTTTCTCATAGAAACTATGGAAAGCATAGGCAAAAGGTGAAAGAAAGGTCTTTCCTTTGTCCTGTACTTTTTTGCCTTTCTCCTGCAGAATAGGTGAAAAAACAAAAGAAAAAACTTTCAGACATGGTTTAAGTGAGGATGGGCTAGAACAAGAGAAAGGGGCAAGCAGAGAATATCTTATCTGCATAAAGAGGGATAAAATGTCGTAAAAGAAGAATTGTCCAATTCACATAATCACAGAAAACTGAGAATACAGATAGTGAATAAAGTGAATGCTGGGCTGTCATCCATCAAATTCTGCAGTGAAAGAACAAGGGAGCAGTCCCTCTAGTAGAAGATCAGTTTAAGTTTGTGGAACAAAGCACTTCATGCAGAGGGTAGTGAACTTCTAATATTTGCTACCCTAGATGGTGGAAGAGGCAGATAATTCTCAAGTTCCAGCAGTGGTTAGACAAGCTAACAGTCAACAGGTTTATATATAGGTACTGAAAGGGTTAAGCAGGCATGTATTGTCTTATATTCCTCCAATATTCCCAATTGTTCTATGTCAGGAAAGGTCTGTAGAATGTGGCTGGGCCTACCAACAGTAGCAAAAATGAGGTAAAATATTATCCTAGGCCAACTTAGCATAATAATGTGTGGGATCCAGTAGGGCATTTCTGATGTTTGTACAACTTGTTCAAATAAGCAGCATTTGAAGTGTTTAAAAGATGCTTCTGTCTCTGTACCAGATGCATCTGTTTTGTCTCTGCCATGTTTGGTTGGGATGAATATTGGATACTAGCATGACCATTTAGTGGTGATACATATATCAGTGTTACAGGAAGGAAGTGGGAAATGAAGCTGATGTAGACTCCTTGATACAGTACATAGTAGTAAGTTTAAAATAGCTTCAGTCATGAAACAAAAAACAAAAGTGATAGCTCTTCTCAAATTTAAGTAACTGTGCATATTTATGTCAGCACTGAGTTTTTTCTGTTGGGAGGAACAGGGTCTTCAGTTATGTTAAACATGTTTCTTTCATGGGTGTTGAGCATATAAGGCATATGATTTAAAAACTGAGTTATATGCTCCATAATGAAGAAATTTATAGAGAGATATACACATATATACACACACTTAACCATTCTCATTAAATGTACTTGGCACTATAGTACAAAGAGCACAGCTAGGCTGTGATGGGCTCTTGTGGAATTTACATGTTAGTGGTACATGACCAAAGTTTATTTTGAGAGAATAGGTTATCTTACCTTGAGGTTAAGTTGTTTGGGGTTTTTTGTGGGGTTGTTGGTTTGTTTTTTTCCTTCCTACATAAAAAAACTTCAGGACTAAAAAGCATGTGTCTTCTTGCACTAACATTCTCCTTTGCTGCATCATTGTAGTTGTCAGTACAAAGTATCTATATCCCTTCAAGCTCTTGTGAATTATTATTCCTTTCTCTCTATAGGTGTGGAGTAAGCTCTACTAATTTTTTCACCTTGCCACCTTAAATAACAAAACATGTGTTAAGACACCTTAGCATCTCTCCCTTTTAGTGAAGCATGTAAAATTCATGGACAGTGTGAGGTATAAGTAGTATTTCTTCTGATATGTCTTCTTGGGACTACACAGCTGGGCTTTTGGAGAAAGCCATATCGCAATCCAAAATTTTTAATCTTGTAGGATTTAAAAGCATGGCTTTACAAGCCACAGTAAAGGTACTGTTTTGCCTGACCTGGAGGAGCATTTGGTATGTGTAATTAGAACAGAAGAGAAAAGGTACAGAAAAACAGGTGGAAAAAGTGTCTTGTGGAATTTGAAATTCTGAAAGCAATCAAAACCTAAATTGAGATAGAAAACATAATTGCTGATAGTTTAGTATGACTTTCTGTAAGTCAAAGTCAGTAACTATAAAACTTGCTGGTTCTATTCATAGGCTGTTCTCATGCAGTACACATATACCTGTGTACTAAATGCTCCCAAAGCAAGGTGACTGCTGAATTCCACCTTGATGTAGTTGTAGTATTTGCAAGAATTCATGGTATGTCCCTGGAGCAGGCAACTGTGATGACCTAATCCTTAGAGATAGTCACGCTCAGTTTTAATACATGCGTGTTACTAAATGGGCACAGTTGGATTCTAAAACACTTGTGTGAAAACAGTTGGTTTTGAAGGTGGTGAAATGCATGTGACTCGAGCTAGAATTGCTCATTACATGGCGGGAGAGGGGGGAAACAGTCTTAAGCTAATAAAATATATATGGAAATGTGGGCTTGTTGGAATATTGTACATCTTTCTGGGAGAACTTTATGCCCACACCTAATTTGTTGCATGTAAATAGTTATTCTAATACCTAGTTTAGCAACCACTTGAAAAAGAAGTTTCTGCTTGCAATGGGTTTTTATCTTTATTTTCAGAGGAGATACTGAATATGAATGGAACTTTTCAGTGAACTATATGATACCTTTGCTCTTTTAAATGTAGAATGGGTGATTGCTGGCTGAATTAAAGGGACTGTTGAACCAGTGAAGGTAGAAACTAGATAAAACTGAATTTTATCATAGGTATTACTGCACATTAGTAAAATGAACTACATTTTTCTATTAGTGATGCAGAGTTCAAGGCTGGAATAGAGACATGGCAAAGTGTTCTTTGTAGGCTTTTGAACACCTCTTGCTGCAAACTGATCAGAAGCTTAAGAGGCACCTATTGCATGCTTAAAACTTGCAGAGAGCTTTAACTGCTTCAAGACTTCAAAACGCTATATGATATGAGGGTATGGATTTCAGATGGTGACCAATTTCTGTATAGTAATTGCTATTTTGTGTTACAAGTGACTTGTATAATTGATTTTAATCAACTTGAGCTCTATGGGTTGTCTTTTTGGTTTTTTTTTTTAGGAGATATGAAAGAGAGTTGGGGAGATGACTCTGAAGAGCAGAAGAGAACTGAGTATATGAAAACAAATCGTTCTGAGAACTATACAGAAATAGTAGCACTGAAGGAAAGAACTGAAATCTTGGAAGGTCAGCTAGCTGCACTTGAAGAACAATGTAGAAGAGAAAAAGAAGAAAAACATGAGTTCAGTGGGCAGATAACAGACTTGCATCTTAAGCTCTCTGCTTCTGAAGAAAGGGCTTCTGGCTTAAGAGAACAACTTCAGCGATGTCAAGCTGACTATCAGGAGATTGCTTCCCAATTGGACAAACAGAAGACTATAAACAGGGAACAAGAAGAAAAGATTATTCAGTTAAGTAATGAAGTAGAAGGTGCCAAACAAAATATAATTGATAAAGTGTCAAAAATTAAAACCATGCAGTCTGAAGTAGATGAGCTGTATCGCTTGGAGCCATATGCTGTGGATATTGATGTAGTTAGTCTACAGGATTCCTTAAACTCTCAAAAAGATCAACCAGAGAGAGCTCAAATGAGTCCTGCATGCATGCAGTCCCAAACTGCTTCTACAGCAGATCTGACACAGGAGAGCTCCTTTCATTGCAGTGTTGAAAGCATTTGGGAAGAATGCAAAAATATTATTAAGGTTTCTTCACAAAAAAGTCAGCGGATTCAAGAATTACTTCAACAAGTTGAATACTTAAAGAAGGGACTTGATGACAGTGAGAATTATAATAATCAACTGAAAATAAAATTAAATGAGATTGCAAATCAGGATCATCAGTCCATAAAGGAAAAAGATCTTATGAATCAGTTACTAGAGCAAATCCAGAAGAAAACCCAGGATTTTGAAAAACAGGTTGCAGAAGATCACAGAGTAATAGCACAGTTTGAGGAGGAAGTTACCAGCTACAAGGAAAAAATAAGGGAGCTTGAATGTCTCTTGGAGGCTTCTAGAGCTAAAGATGATATCATAACAAAGTTAGAAGAAGTACTTAAAGATAAAGAATCTATTATTTTGTGTCTAGAAAGTAAAACCGTAGCTCTGCAAGAGAAATATGCCAATTCAGACAAAAAACTGAAACAACTGAATGATCAAGAAACAAATCTGAAGGAGGAAATTCTGAGGTTGATGAACAGCTTAGAGAGCATGAAACATTCTCTTCAGAAAAAAGAGAAAAATGAGGAGGAGCAAATACAATCTATAGAATTGTAAGTAAATAATAAAAAATTGAGTCTCTTTTCCAAGGGCTATGAGTTAAAACTACTTTCTGTGAACATCAGTTACTTTTGACATAACACATTTGCATGTTTATCAACTTTGTTAACCAAACTGCTTCTTTAAGAACTTTTAATACACTGCTCATAATCTATATTTGCATGTACTACTAGCAATGTTTTCCTCACCTGTTTGCATGTTCTTTGAAATGTATAGATCTAAATTGGAACTGTTGTAGAGGGGAACAGTTCTATTTTCGTTTGTTAGCTATTTTGATCCTTACAAGATCTAGGATGTAGATATCAAGTTTACACTTACTTGATATTAACCTTGTTCCTGTTGTTACTTTGGAAGAACATATGATAAAAATGGCTGCACTACTGTGTTTAAAAATTTTAAAAAATTGCAGTATTTGGAAGTAAATTGGAGCAGTTTGTTACTTCAAGATGATATAAACTGAAATCTAAAAGTACAATCTGAGATTGTGTTGATAAATAAAACCATCAGTGCAAGAGCCTGAGTTGATGTGTAAAAGCTTTTTCTTTGAGATGTGTAAAGCTAATGTTATTTGTATGTCTGTCAATTTTTAACACAAGGCTTCGTAAAGATCTTTCTGAGAGCTCTGCCCTTGTACGGAGTTTGAAAAAAGATTTGCAGAGGAAAGAGGAAGAATATACTGATTTGAAAGAGAAATTGTCTGATGCCAAGAAACAGATTCAGCAAGTACGAAAAGAGGTTGGTAACCATGGGCCAAATGTTCCTTCTGCAAGTTTGTTTGAGGTTCTGTCATTAAAACCTCTTTTCACAGATCTGTAACTACTAATATTAAAAATAGTTCATACTAAGGCTATTTTCAGTGATACATTTAGAGTAACAGTGAATCTTAGAGCTTCTATGGCAATGTAACTTAAGCTAAAGGAAAGACCAGATGGCAAACCGTGGTTTGGTACAGGAATTGAAGGGGGGGGGGGGGGGGGAGGAGATTATGAGGTAT
>WUAM01000287.1:66847847-66874616 GCA_024336885.1 Actenoides hombroni
GGTGAGTGGGGGGGGGTGGGTGGGGTGGAGGGTGGTGGGGTGGGGGGGGGGTGGGGGGGGAGTAAATTTTAATGATATATTTGAAAAGGGTTTATGAAAGCTATGGCTAATCTGGTTCTGGAGAAGGACTTTATAACTTTAGTAACAATAGTAGCCTTACATGATCTGCTGACTTCAAAGCCTCAGATTTCAGACTTGTAGAAAATGCTGATTTCTGGGAGGAAAAGATGGATTAATCAGAAAAGGAAAGCTCTAAATTCTAGAGACTTTTAAAAATCTGAGCTAAGTTCTCTATTAAGGCTGGGGAAAAGAAATGGAAAAAAAATAGAACTTATACTCATGTTAATTGCTAGTGTTGTTATCAAGTAGTAGGATTTCTTAGAACCTCATCCAAGAGTTTAAAAGCCAAAAAACTGTTGCAAGAATTTAAGCTTGAAGTTAAGCTTTAAAGTGTCAATGTCTTCCCCAGCAGCCTAACATTTAAGTACCTTTTGCTACACAACATTGGGTGTATAATACTCTGTTTAAGGAGTAGCAAGAAGTGGATGGGATCACATGTCAGAAAACATTAGCAATACCAAATAGCTTATTTTTCTTTCTTTAAGGGACAACTGAATTTGTAATTCAACTAGGCTATTTCCTGGTATGTGGTTTTGGTTTTCTGGTTGGTTTTTTCTTTTTCTTTTTTTTTTTTATTGTCCCCAGCCTAATGTAATATTCTATTCTATCATGAAAACACTAGGAAGACTGTACAGTGTAGTGTACCTCCCTGAAACTCAGCTAAAATGCTTGCAAAAGTCTAACTCTTAAAGAATTTGGTTTAGATAACTTGCAGAGTTTATTCAAGGCTTATATCTAAATGTTAACTTTACTTGCTGTCCTTGTGCATTGTTACAGGTGTGTGCAATGCAATCTGCGGAGAAGTGCCTGAATAAAAAAGTTAATGAACTTCAGAAAATCAAAAACAAGCTTAGTGAAGAATTAGAGATCAAACAGCGCACAATTTTGCAACTTAAAAAGGTGGGTTTTTTTTAATTTTACTTGTTCCTATTTTACTTTAACTAATCCATTAATAAGGCAAGTTTTCCAAACAGAAGAAAGCTTATGGAAAGAAGGGTAAGAGTAGCCAGCTGAAATGAGTTTTAGTGGATTAATCATAGAATTGTCAGGGTTGGAAGGGACCTCAAAGATCGTGTAGTTCAAAACTTCTCACTACAGGACATGGTAAAATTGTTTTAAACGGAGTAATCCGCCTCGTAAATACGTCCTTAATACCTGCAGATATCCTGATTTTGGTTAGTGACACTTAGATATGCTAGTAGTAATATCTTCCTCTAGACATAATGGGCTCTTTATCAGCCTTAATACTCCTTTACACTATATGATAAACTTGTATTTAAGACATACAGTTAAGGATGCCTTTTATTATTACTTATTAAAGGTCAAAATGAAAAGCTACTGATTTGTAGAATATAGATTCGTTTCTATTAACATATTTTCTTTAACTTGCTTTCAATGTGATGTTTAGGAGCAGTTGAATAATGAGAAGCTGGAAGAAGTCTCCAAACAGTATGAGAAAATATGTGAAGGTCAAAAAAGCGCCTTTTTTGTTTGTTGGGGGAGGGAGGGGTGTCTGTTTGCGGGTTTCAGTGTGGATTTTTTTGTTTTGTTTTTTTTTTCAATGTCAACATAATAAGTTGTCGTTGTTAACAAGTTTGGAGTGTCTCATACATTTGTATTTTTAAATACTGAAAAACTCCAACTTGGGCAAAATATTACAGTGAGGAGCTAATTTTTGAGTAATTATTAGCAAGTATATTTGAAAGCAACGAAACAGTCAGAAAAAGAAACATATGCCACAGAGAAAGTGTGAATTTACTATATCAGTGTTAACTTATTAAATGTTGGTATTTATTTGTTATTTTAATTGTCCATTTTAACAAAATCAAACACTGAAAAATGAACTAATAGTAACAGTTTGCTAATTTTTAACCATTGTCAAAACCGCAGAATGGTTAATTTTTGATTAATACAAGCCCTAGTCTGATGATAACACTGAAATGCTCACCTAAATCAAATTGATGAGAATTGCTTAAGAATTTGGCTTTGGATAGTGCAGTGGAGATGCTCTATTTCTTTCTAATAGAGCTTTTGATCCCAAGAAATGGGCAACAGTTTGTAATGAAGGCGTTTTGGGAGGCAATGTTGGGACATAAGAAGGGGCTCATGTGTAAATTTATTTTCAAATCTCAGATCTGCGCACAAAGGAAAAAATAATTGAAGATATGCGGATGACATTACAAGAACAAGAACAGACGCAGATTGAACAAGATCAAGTACTTGAAGCCAAATTAGAAGAGACCAACAGATTAGTTTCTGGTAATCTCTCCATGGAAAGGGAACAGGGAGACAAAACTGTGTTGGATGTATTGTGATAGCTGCTTTAAATTTATGTTTTTATTTGTTGACTGTTATTTAGACATTAATTTCATGTAGTAGATAACAAACTTCTAACAGTTAAAAGCTTCTGTTGTCCCTTTGTGGTCATAGCTGATAAATCCAAGTAACTTTACCAAAGGATGTGAAAGTGGTCAAATATGCATTTGAAACATACCTTGTAACCTCATTTTCTGTATTGAGTAGAACTGGAAGCATGGAAGCAGAAATACAGAGAACTGAATATCCGGACCGGTAATGATTTGCAGCAAAAGATGAGCAAAAATGAGGAGGGGAACACAAATGAGGAATTAATAAAGCTGAAAAAAGAACTGAAGGTAAAATATGATGGTATAATTCATACCTTGTTTTAAAGCCATAACTTTCATTTAAGAGTCAAAATTTTTGTGTCATTGTCTTCAAGAGCCTAGGGCATGATATGGCAAACTGTTACAGTGGTAAGGGAAACCTCCTCTAAAAGTCTCTAAAAGTTTTCTATCATGTCCTGTATGGCAGTAAAAAAGATTGGGAATTTGTAATTTAAAAGGATCTCTACTTTTGGTGTGACTTTGTGTTTGAAACTTAGCCAGATGACTTTTAAAGGAAAAAAAAAATTTGGTTCCATGAAGATGTGCCAGTCTGAATAAGAAGTGTTAAAAACTGTTAATTTTTATTCAATGGATGAGAACAAATAAGAATGTAACACTTGCACTCGAGAATGTGCTGGGGTAAAACTGTGCTAGTATTTCTGTTATCTTTTTGAAACAAATGTATTTAATGCAATCTGGATTTTAAGACTTTTTTTGCTTTATCTCCACCTATGGTTTTATTTCTGGTTTCATTATAATAGGAAACTGAGGCAAAGTATCAAACTGATAGAAGGAAGTGGCTGGAGGAAAAAATGGGACTCCTAGGTCAAGTAAGAGAAGTTGAAGGCCTTCGCAACATAGAAGTGAGAAAATTTGCAGAGGACAGAGAACGCCATGTAGCGCAACAAGCAGAAATTGTAAGTAGCTGGAGGTCTCAGCAGAGTCCTCTAGTCATTATTACAGAGCAAATCTCACATCAAGTGTTAACAGCGTGGGTGCTTGAAGGTAGCTGGCCTTTGTCAAGGTCTCCTCACTTCATCATGTGGCAAAGCCTAGATGAGATCTCCCTATGAAAATGGAAGACTAGGAGGCTCACAAAATGAAAAAGCTTAATATGTAATGGAAGCTAACACGTCTGTTCCTCTCTATGTAATCACTACCACCTCACTAATAATCCTGCAAATTTTATCTTGTGGTAAAACACCACAAAGTAACCTACACTGAAATGAATTGCTACTTAAAAAGCTAAGAGTACATACTTAGAAAAACAAAATTTGCGGTTTGGCTTTTCTAAGGGGGGGGGGGGAAAGGCTTTAGAAGAGAGAAAGCAAGCAAAATTTCACAAAAAAAAGCATCTTTCCAGGTACAGAGTAAAAATAATTGGTCAAAATGTTAGTGGCTTTGCTACTGTATGGCTTTCAAAGTGACTGATAGTTAATAACAAGGTGCATACCTTGCCTGTTCACTGCACTGCCCCAAATGTTCTAATGTCTTAATATGAATTTATTATGTGCATCTGTATAATCTAAAACTATATTTGCATCTAGAAGTAGTTAGCAATGACTTTCTGGACCTGCAATCACTACAGGAGTATGTTACGAATTTAGGATGACTTTCACTTTGACTTCCCTTGCTGGAGATTTGTTACTAAAAAAATCACACAAATCTTACATCTCTGTAGGCTCTGAAGTTTACTAAGGCCATAAAATGGTACTAACTATGCAAAACCAAACTAGTGGAACAGTTCAGATAGCATGTAGAGTCGGTGCTCAATTGTAACTTATGTTTTTTCCCTCATGTAGGAAAGGCTTGCTGCACAGCTGGCAGAAAAGGACAGCAATCTTCAAAAGTGGCGTGAGGAAAGAGATAAATTAGTAGAAGCTTTGGAAGTACAGCTAAAGGCTTTGGCTTCTAACACTGTACAAAAAGATAAAGAAATAGCGGAACTGAAACAGGCTGCAGTAAAGGATTCAGTAAAGGTCATATCTCTCTCTTTCTGTTCCTGTGTAATTATTTTTTGTTCTTGTTTTGTTATCTATTAATTCCGTAAAACGCTATATTCACTTTTCACATTTTGGCTCTATTTTCTTCTTGGACACTGTCATATTAAAACCATCTGCAAGTAATTAAAAAAGCCTTTACTTTTTCTTTAAACTGAATTTGTAACAGTAACTGAAGTTTCAAAATACTTAGTAGTTCAAATAAACAGTCAGTCTATTTGATCATTTGACTGCAAAGTTTGACTGGAAATCTGAAACAGTACCACATTTGCTGCGGTTTTCATAGAAGTTAGGACTTCCTGAACAAAGGGGAGGTGAACTTTTTAAAACTCCACATAAATAAAATTCTGCATTTCATCTCTTCAGGATGTTATATTACTTTGCTTTGCTTTAAATAGTGGCCACTTAGACATGAAATTATTTGCTTTGTGGGATAGCTGACTGTTTTAGCCTGCAATTCTAAACCTGATGCTACCAAGTAATCCTAACGATGCTCATGTATATGTTAATCTATTTTGCGAATCCTGCAGTTTGTGGCAATTTTTCCTGTCCTTATTAGGATAAGGAAGCTGATATAGAAGAACTAAGAAAACAGATGGCTGAAAAAGATGACTTGATAAAGGAATTGAAACAACACATTAACCATGAAAGTCTTCAGTCTTTCGCAGAAGCATCTTTACCTGAAGAAGGACAAGATAAAATAGATCAGTCTGTAAACAAAGAGGTATGATTGTTATTTACAAAAAGTATGTACTAAATTTATGTTGTTATAACTTCTGGGTTTTTTATAGATATGTATATATATGTATTTCAGCAATATTGTGCATCTCCCAGAATCTACTTTTGGAGTTCTTAGTACTCTAACTATACTTTCAGTTCTGAGTTCCTACTTCAGTTAATAGAATATCTCTATATACATTATAGAATTTATGTACCTGAGGGAAAAGTTAGTTAACTAATACAAGTTCTAGCAATTTTAAGACCTAATGTTTACAGATGTCATCTCAGTTTGATTATGTCAGTGTTAAGGGGATTTCAGCTCAATCTTCCTGGTATCACCTATAATGTGGTAATACAGATGATTCTGTAATTAGAGCTGCCAGCCCCTATGGACATTCACAAAAACAAAACATCATCTTGCGTTCTACTTAAAACTGAACCAATATTTGAAGTTTACGCAAAGAAAAGATGACCTTTGCCTGTTTTCTGAACTGAAGAAGAAGGAAAAACTGAAGTCAAGGCAGTATGTGTCTCCTGCTTTGTGAGGAGAGCCTAAGAAGCTGGCACTCCAATCAGGAGAGGTTAAGGCTGTCAGATGATTATGGGGATGAGGCTTACAAAATCATGGTTCTGGTGGTTAAACAGAAGGCAGAACTAAAATCTTGTAAGAACTGGACAGCACTTGATGAAACTAATAGGAGATATTCTGATATGAAGCAGCTGGTGATCTTCTGGAGGTGGTAGAAACACAGATGCTGTAGCAGGGATTATGAAAAAAATAAATTGGTAGATATCTGTAAATGTATTTGTAAATGCATACACTGAGGGTTAGGCGGAGGTGTACTCTCTGACACTTCTAATGCAATGAGAGAGTGCTAGGAGAATATGAAGTGAACAGATGACAAGGTGACTGGGATCCACACATGCTATCCTTAAATAGCATGTCCCTTTGCTACTCTTGGAGGCAGAGTATTGAACTAGACAGACTGCTAGTGAAAGCAAGCAGGGTTAATCTTGGGATCACATCATGAGTAGGTGTTATTGCCTTAAAATTGTGTTGTCTTTCAGCCCAGGTGTTCACTACCTGTCTGTACTTGAACTTCGATATTGTACCTTTGGGAAATGAAAAATTTTTTGAGATTTACAGTCTAGCATAATATTTACTCATTTACAGGTTATGGAAGAACAAAGCAAGACAAATCCTATAGCTGAACAAAGTATTCCAGTAAGATATAATGAAGTTAAAGAGAATTATTTATTATCTCTGTTTCCTAGCAGTGCCTCCTCATTAAGTGAGGCTAGTATAAAACTTTAAAGTTAAAAATTTTATGCCATTGTATGGATTTTGCTAACTGTAGAACAGGGGAAAAAAACATGTCCTGTTGCCTGAACATTTCTGAACTTTTATTCTGCAAAACCCTTTCTTGGTGACCGGATCACCTGAACTTAGTGGCCGTTGGCAGAAATAAAAGCTGTATAACATAATCATGTGAATAATTGTTTCTGACTTCAACTGTGTGTTCTTGAAAACTTATCTCTTATTGACTCTCATGAAGTGGTTGAGTATTAGATAAGTCACCTGAAAAAAAACCCCAAACCAAAACCCCACCCCACCCCTTTTTAAATAGGTGATCAATAGCTGGGCAAATTGGCTTTCCTTTCCTCCACTGCAGAATTCCTGTGTGTAGCTTTTGTTAGCTAATGACATTCACCATTCCTCTATAACTTTGATTACTCTTTCATGAAGTAGCTGTTACAAAGAAAATGTTTTTATCAGCCTACTTCATTTTTGAAATGCAGTGGTGGTGGTATTCCCCCTTAGAATCCCAGCAGAGCCTACTGAGGAGGAAAACTACTTTACTTTCTGGGAGCTTTGGTTAGTTTCCTGTTGGAGAGGAGGAAAGTAGCCTTTCAGGGTGCACCAGCATAAGAACAGCAGTAATAGCACCCACCATGAATCCCAGCAGTCTATTTTCCAGGTTTCATTCAAACAGCTGCTGAGTTCATTTTTTTCACGTTACCCAGTGGTTGATCTGCTGCCACAGAGATGCAGGAGCTGAGGTGACCACAGCTCTGATTTTTTTTATTTGCTTTGCTGAAAAAAAAAAGTGTTTGGTGTAAGGTAGGTGCTGCTGCAGGAGAGGAGTTGTGCACCCTGACCTTTCTATCCCACCCTCACTGCACAGTTCCTGTGGTTTGGCTGTTACGCAGGAAGACAAGGTCTTTGCAGGCAGTTGTGCTGCCTGGATGGCTGCTCTTCCTCCAGAGAACAGGTGGTAATGTAGAAATTTTTCACAGATTGAATTTGGCTTGTAACTTGCTGGGTGGACCTTGTTACTTACACAATTAACTTCTCTCATGTTAGAAGGAGAAGGGAAAGCTCCCTAAATAAGCTAGAGAAAGATTGCACTTTTCTCTCAGAAGCTTCCATTACTGCCTAGTTCCTAAGGAGCAACAGAGTTAAGATGAAGAAAATGTCAATTCTATTACTGCTAGCAGTGAAAACTGACTAGCTGTCTCTGCTCTTGACTAAAATGACTTGGAAACTAAGTATCAGGGTGAGTTCAGCAAGGAAAACTGAGTTCAGTAAGTATAACCAGAAAATGTGAATTTCTTTAAACTTAGAAAATAAGGATTAAACTCTGCTGTATAGTTGCAGTAAAATTCTATTATAAGTGTTCTGAAAGCTAACATCTCAAATTGGATGTTTACTTAGCAGTCCACTGGGGAGGGATATGTATTACAGTTTTTTGACTCATAGTTATTTTAGAACTTGTTTTCTTAACTTCTGTATGCTTGCAGGACCCTTCAGAAATTGTCCTTGACTCTTCTGAAGTATCCACCGAAAATGAAAAAACCAGTCGATTCCCAAAACCAGAGATGGAAATCCAGTTCACACCTCTGCAACCCAATAAGATGGAGGTGAAGCTCCAGGGTAGTATGTTACCAGTTACAGTTAAAATGCTCAAGCCAAGGAAGAAAAGGAAGAGTGAAGAGATGGATGAGGTATGACCTAGGCCAACTGACAAAATATGTTGTGCAGTTTTTTCATGTATTGGTCTGATAATTCATTAGAAACTTATCTTCTGATTCTCTCTGAGATCCTAAGGATATAGCTAGGATATGTTTAAACATTTTCCCAGTGATGGATCTCTGGCCTGTGTTCAATAAGGTCATAGACTTAAGTTTTTCTGGACTCTAGCACCTTGTTTCCTGATTTGCACTTGTCAAATATCTTAAGGCTGGAAGTATAGGAAATAGAGAGGAAAAAAAGAAAATAAATGTATAAGTGGTTTGACTACAGGTATTTCTAGTTCTGTTCCACAAGTTTGTCTAGTCCTTAATTCACATTTGAGTAGTTAACTCTCTTCACTCTTATTAGCCAACAATTCCCTAATGTTAGTCATAGCATTGAAACAGTGGCTGTTTCTGTAGTATAAATATTTTTTTCTTCTTCTTAGGATTTTGTAAAAAGTGAGAATGAGAAAAATGCAAAACCTGCTACGACTGACTCACCTTCTACAAGCAACAAGAAAATGGTTTGTTCTTGTTCTAATTTTGAAGTTAGTTTAGCAGTTTCTGTAAAAGTGGACTTGTGGAAGGAGAAAAAGTTCTTAATGCAGCAGTGTCTTATTAGCTATGTACTCGAATAGGATTCTTAAACACTTATGTTGTCTTTCCACTAAACTACAAGCTAACCCAAGAGATTAAGCCTGTATTTGCCATGCATGTGTGCTAGCTGCAGTGTACAATGATACAAAGGGAAGGATGCTGTTTATGGAATAGTTGTGAAGACTAATGTGAACATGTTATCAAAATATATGAAGTTATAGGCAATGCCTTTGAAGTAAGACTAAGGTTCATGTTATCTACATGCACAACAATCATAAAAAGGTTATTTTAGACCTTAGTGCTTTTAGTACTAGGCAGGTTCAGGAGGTGGGTAGATTTCTTTTCCCCATCAATTTCATCTTGTTTTATTTATAACCAGAACAAATTGTTTAATGAAATACTCTACAACTTTGAACTATTGGTTTCCTATATTACTAATGCCCTTCAATGTATTATCTGAAACTTTGGCAACTCTTTTTCTTCTGGATATAAAATGAGATTGTCCACATTGCTTGCTGTGGTAGTATCGTTAGTATAATGAACAGAGGTGTCAGTAGCAAAGCTCAATGTCAGTTTGAAAATAGCATTGAAGCCAAATAAAATGGGGTTAAACTTGAAAATAAGGCCATTTTGTTATTTCTGTACAGATGTCTACTTCACAGTTGTTTAGAAAAAAATATTCTTTAAGAAAGCAAGAATCTTCAATAAGAAAGGAAGAATCGGATAACAAGAAAGATGGAACGCTGCAAAAAATTGGAGGTTTTTTTCAAAGTTCTCCTACTATTATTCATTCTAAAGGTTTGTACAGCAAAAATAAGGCGTATTCCATGTTCTCTGAGCACTTCAGAATGCCTTTTTTATACTATAATCTAGTAATATATGTTGTTGTTAAATGACATGTCTGCTGCATTAAGTTGTTCTTTCATTTTTTAAATAAGTCTGAACTTGCGCCTGCTATATTGAATCTTTCAGAGTAGAAAAGGCTGCTTTGATTGCAAAGGTCACAGCGTTCTAAAGTTTAGGTTAAGTGTGACAGGTAAACCAGATGGAATGAAAGGCCACGGTGTGAAATATGTGCATGCATATTTAGCACAAAAGCAATGGTGACTGTTAAGCTCAATGTCTGAGTTAGTTTGTTCTTGCTTACTATAAAACAGTTCAAGGCAACTTCATAAAGTTGCCCAACTGCCCCCTCTCCCTGGTTTTATTGCCATGGAAACTGTATTACTGGCTTTCAGTGTACCTATGTGGGACAGGAAGATTAGTTCTACAGAATCAGAAAGCTGGTGTCTCATGAAAATATGTGGATTTCAATAAATTGGACAGGAAGCAATTAATAGATTTTGTTAACTGTAAGCATAGCCCTGAGAAGATCAACTGCTAGGACTCTTTCTTTTCTGCAGTGAGACATGATCTCTGAGTTACTGTGTTTTTCAAAAGAAGATTAAAATTGGCAGAGGGCCCATGGAAATGACAGCATTAAATTCTAAGATGCTTTATTTGGTTGGTTAAAACAAGGCCAGTCCTTATTCAACGTGGGCAGTTAAACTAAGATCTGTACCAACTTGTACTCTCTAAGAAGTCAGGTTTTCATCTTTATTATCTGCTGTATGACAGCCTAGATAATGATGGGGTTTTTTTTAATTTTTCAAGTTTGTCACATTGTTTCCAGGAGAACAACATGCCATTATCAATAGAATTCAAACTCAGACTATTCAAAATTTCACCCTGAAAATACTTAATTTGAACTAATGCTCAGGTTTATAACCTTTATTACCATGCCATGTTTTTTTTTCTTTTTTTTGGTATAAATTAGTATTGTTTGGAATTTATTCTTTTGTTCTAGCTCATAATATGCATTCATGCACCTCTTTATAGAGGTAGTACTAGTTTGATTAAATTATAACAGTATGTATAGAAAATTCTCTACCCTGTGTTATTGTTGCTACAAAGACATTAAGCTTGTTTTTTCAGGTCCTGTTGAAGTGCTGAACTTCCAGTGAAATCTGAATCCTAGTTAATTTTTAATGTGCTATTTAAATATATCATTTAAGCTTTTGCATTTGTAGGTATAACAAACTGTTTCCAGCTACGGTAATCTGTGATAGTCAAATACCACTTGTGAATTTTTTTATCTTGAGAATACATCTGTTTAATTTTTGAATTCTTATTAAGAAAGCTTGTTTTATTCATTAATTCTGAGGTTCATGAAACCAGTAAGATACTGATTTACAATAACACTTCTTTTCTAGCAAAGAAGCTGATTGAGACAATAAGCTCTCCTAAGTCTGCAGAAATGGGAAGTGTCAAACAAAATGAGCTCAAGCCAAAAAAAGGCAAGAGCAAGCTGTATTCAGCTGACATTTATTGCCCTCTAGATATGCCTGCTTCTTCAGTAAGTGATTACATGTTACTGTCCTGTCCGCTCTAAGGTGTTTCTGTAATCTTGGCTTAAAATAAACTCTTCTAGGGATGCAACAAACCTTAAGGTCTCCCTCCTTAAGTTGCAGAAAAGGTTTGAAAGTGCTGACTTATTTGTTGATTTTACCTAGCTATTACTTCTGGTCTTTTCCTGCTGTTTTACTTACTTTTTTCTTCATTTTCTCACCTATCTTCTCTGTTTGACTGCTGACTTATTATATAGATGATACAGCAATCACAGAGGTATCCTTAAATAAGGTTTCTAGATGTCTTAGCTGTGGTATGTGGAGGATTGGGTTTGTTTCTGTACTGCAACAGTTGAGTCTTAATTTGTTTTTCCTTTAGTTGCTGTTCATTTAAGTGTAACAGCAAAAAGGGAGAATAGAAGTAGACATCATTAAAGGGATCTCTAAATTTGGAGTAGCATGATTGAAACACTGAACATAGATCTGCATGTACAATTAATTTTGCAGGTCAAATAAGCACCTGAGGTAATTTCCAATTCCATTTATGCTCAGTTGATATTTGGGTTACTTTTAGGATGTGGATACACCCACACTTTTCTAAAGCACAGTTTAGATGCCTTCTGGTTTAAATGGTGTTGCACTGTTTAAGACAGCCTATAAAGAGCCTTAAAGGCCACAGCTTGATGTGTTGGTTCTGAAAGCCAACTTTATGGTTTTGACAGTAACTACAGTGATGAACATACTCTTGCTCTCTTGGAAGTACATCTCTTCATTGTGTTCAATCCGTTCTTCCCTATTATGGTGAGCATTTGCCCATGCTGGGATATCCTTTTGAATTTTCTGTAAATTGAATGAAGAGGTGTGGCAGAAACCAAAACGCTGTAGAAGGATGAAGAAAATGACAGAAATGCAGAGCAAAAGAAGCTAAGAAGCTTAAAAAAGGAAAGGAAAAGTACAAGTCTGAATCCCAGGATAGTCAAAGAAAGCTAAAGGGATTTGAGCTAAAAATATGTTTTCTGAATACTTCCTTGTTTTACAGAATGTGTATTAGCAATCAGAAGTGAGAGATGCTTTCAGATCATATTTTCTTTGGGCTTCAGTATTTGTTTCTGCAAAAACAGAGTTTTGTGTTCCTAGTATGTTGCTTGTTACGATGCAGTAAAATGGACTCCCTGTTGTGGTGACCTCTAAGTAAACGATAAGAGACAAATCTCATGCTAAAAACATCTTCTGGGAAAAAGCAAGTTGTTTGTTGCATGGATCTAGAAGTGCATGTCATTTCTCTCTGAAATAATGCTGAGCTACTCTTGAAATACCATCTTTTTCAGATCTTTATGGAACAAAAAGAGAAGGAAAGTGATCATCTAACCATCAAGAGACGACTACGATCAAAACCAGCTAAATAATCTTGCAAGAGCATGTTCGTATATTCTAGTTAGGTCATGTTGCCATTGTGTTATTTCAACTGTTTGTATATAGGAAGCCATAGATACTTGGTCGTGCTCCGAAGACTGTGCATGGATGTATGGAATTGTTCTGATGGTTTTCAGTTCTGACTACATTAAAGTTGAAATACTGTTCGAGAGAGCTTGTGTCTGAATCTGTTTTGTTTGGTTTTGGTTTTTTTCTTTTTAGGAATTATGTCTTTGGAAATGTTTGTAATTTACCCATTGTGCAGTAAGAATGATGCTTGTGTGAAATGGTTTTAGTAGCTTTTTTTCTCGAGTGGCCAATACAGCTACCGTAACAAAGTGAGGTAGAAAGAGTACATCAAAACTTGTATTATCCTTAATTTCTTTAAGGAAGAAACAAGTGAAGGGACAAAACTAAGGAATTACCACTATGTGGAGAAATATGTTTGTCATTACTTGTGTAGGTTTAACTGTCTTGTGTTTACTTCTTTAAGTAATTTATAAGCATAATATTACTACTTTGAGGATTAAAATATCCATAAATAATCTATTAGTCACTTCTATTGGGAGGTTATAATTATTTATGGATGTTATAATCCCTATTCTCAGACATCTGATATTTTATTCTAACCATTCAGTTCTACTTAACTAGAACAGCTGCTTTTTTATATAGTAAGGTTTCAGCTCATAATCAGTGACTGAGTAAACATTTAAAACACTTCTGCTTTCATCAATGTAGCATTTACTTAAGTCACTGCCTGTGACTTATTTCATAGGATTTTGGACTGTTTGGAGAACAGTATTGGTCATCTTTCTGAAAGAGCTGAAATTACTTTGACCTGTCCTTGTCATGGATGAAGCAGGACAATCGCAGCAAGTGATGCTTTAATCTTCTTGCTCATGCTCATTTCTTATTTTCTTGAATTACTACCAACCATACGACAGTGTTTTTACTGTGACTATTGGATTATTTTGATTATTACTGGATTTTGGTCTGTTTCACTCATCTTATCTATGATATCTTTCTGCTTAAAGAGATCCTTATCTATCCTTATCTGTTTTGCACATACATAGTGTTTAGCACTATGGAAAGAGTATCTTGTTTACAAAATTATCTTCTGGGGTTTAGTATTGGCCTGACCATAAAAATTCTTTAGAAGTTCTGTCCACCTCCAGTCTGGTTGACATGGTTTTCTCTACTGTTCTCTATTAGATTGTCTGAACATTAAATGTCTCTTCATAAGGATATTGCCTAGTTCAGTTCTGTCTTGACTTGTAAGATTAAATTCTCATAGTAAGTTACTTCTCTAGTTTCCCAGCTGTAAAATGGAGGTGTATCCCTGTACTCTTCTATATCTTGTCCTTAAAGGAAGATTGAAGTTTTGTTTCTTCAAACTTGAAAGAGGCGAAGTGAGCCCAAATCACTAATCTTTCAACTCTTCCGTTGCTTCAGCTTGTTTTCATTTTCTGTTGATGTGACTGAGATCTTAAATTTCTTTTTTATTAGCTCATGCTTGGTATAGTGATCTTCCTTCTTTCCTCTTTCCATTCTAATAGAAAAAAAACTTAAAATCCAGGTGGTGGTGAGAATTCTAAACAAAACTAAATGCCATGTCACTTAATACCTCTTCACAGATAGACCTTTATACTGTGAGCCTCTTTGTCCTTTTCCACATCTCCCGTTTTCTGCTATCTGTAGTCCAGATAGATTGATTGATCTCTTTCAGGGCTTTAGAACAGCACAGAAGTCAAGATTCTTTCCTGATGTAGGTGCAAGTTGCTCATTTCCTGGAAGTCTCATAGCTGGAGACAGTAAACATACATGGTGAAGTCACAGAGCAGCCTTAAACAATAGAACAGTACTTAAGATATCTATTCTTTGTTTTATTATTTTGTCTGGGCTTTGTTTTTTGTTTGTTTGGGGGGGGGGTTTCATTTTTAGCAGATGTTCCCAGTCAGCTGTTCATCTTGAACTGAAACTATTCAGAAAAAAAGACAAGTTAAGGGTAATTTTAGAACCCATCATCATGTGTCTGTTCAGCTGGATTGTTCCTTTCATTGTGTATAACCTTGAACTTGCCTGCAGTGAAATTCATATGCTATCATGTTGCTGTGAATGACTGATTGCTCATCATCAAATGGCTTCGTAGCTCTTATTTAACCAAAAAAAAGCATTCGCAAGGTAAATACAGGATTGGAAGGATGCTGAATTATTTGATTGTTGCTTGTATGATTTCTTTATTGTTTCAAATGTGTGGAAAGTACTAGAAATATCTTCAGCCATTTGATGTCTTTGTGATGGCATAGCTGATTGATAGTGTTTGAACCCTTTCCTGTCAAACGTAAAACATCATAGTTCAAAATAACTTGTGCTTATTTCAGATTTTATGGGTAAATAAGTGACAAAAGATTTAACAGTTTATTTCAATAACTCTGGTAAATTGCACTTTAGTTATCTGTGCAACTAACTAGAAGGTAGAATCTCTCAACTTAGTCAAGCTCCTGTGATGTTCAGTAATGCTACTGTACTTCTACCTGTACTGCTAATTTCTCTAAGCTCTTGTATTTACTAAAGTTTCATCAGTGTTGCTGAGCTCTCTGGAAACTATGAAAAGCTGTTTGTTTGGAAACCATCTGAAAGTGTGTTTTCATAATAATCTGAGCATTAGAGTACCTATATACACATACATAAAAGTTTTCTCTATTTCACTGACTCTACTTTTTGTCCCAAAGCTAGTCTTTGCAATTGCAAGAACTGCACTTAATTAACTTCCTTCATGGATGTAGACTTCATTATTAGACTCCATGGTTACAAAATTCTAATGCATGCAGACAGAAATAAAGCATGTTCTCTTTGCTTGGGGCAAGAGACTGTGATTTCTGTACTTCCTACATCTCTTGGAGTTTGAGCCTATATGCTAGTAGCCGATTATGCTTTCTGTAGTTCCTTTGTCTATCAGAATTATTATTTCCTGAGCAGGAAGAGGATGGGTGTGATATGAAGGGAATAAAAAGCAATCCAAGACAGCATTTATTTTTTTATACTATCACATACGAAGACCTTCACTTTCAGTTCTTTGGAAGTATGGGAAATATTGCTTTTTGGCTGTTGTTCTTGTTTTTTTTTTACTTACATCTCCAAGTCTGAGGCTAGCTCAGTATTGTCCTTTCAACTCCTTTGGGGAAGAATGAAGCAAAAAGGTGTTTCAGGACATCATTTCCCTTTTGCCTTCTGACTCTTCCTGTAAATACTGTAGTTAAAGCCGAGCATGAGATCTCCTCTTTATGTTGTTCTTACTTTAGTGTAAGATTCATCAAATAGCTTACAGAGTGAAGAGAATAGCTTTAGTCTTTTAGTGGAGGAAAGTTCATGTCTTAGTCTTTGCTAGATAAAGAAAGACCAAGTTTCCATTAAATGTTTATAATTTGACATGAAGACATCTGGTAATATTTAAGTAGTTCTGCTTGCTTTTTATTCTCCAAATTTGAGGTAAATCTGATTTCTCTAAAAGGACAACCTCGTTCTATACATTTAAAACTTATGATGCTTAAAATGAGGTTTCCTGTTCCCAAAAAAATAAGCTTAAATCCTTGTAACTTTGATGATGGTAACTGATGGTGATGGTAACTGATTCTGGAGTAAAGGGAGCAGAATATTTTTGGGGTGATTTTTCAGCACTAGGATAGCTCTCTCTAGGTAATGCAAGTACTTGAACGTTCTTGAAAACTGATCAGTTCTGTGAAATATTTTTATTTTTCTTCTCTCTATGAAACATGCTTGCTTGGATCCCTACAAAGCCAGTTACTGTCACGTCCAACAGCACAGTCCCCAGGAGATGGCGCTGAGACACTGCTTGAGTTCTCAAGTCTCCACACCAAGAGCTTCATCTGGGAGGTGCGGGCAGGGGGGCCTGTTGTACTTAAACTCACTTTTCATCCCATTTGCCCAAGATTCACAAAATATTCATAATGGGGCCTCCTCCACATAGCTTTCTTTTTTTTCTTTTTTTTCTATTTTTTTTCCTTCTACTACAAACAGTGCCATTACCCATGCACGCAAGCCCTGGCATACAGGGTTTGGTTTCTTGGGCTGGTTTATACGCACGGATGTCTCCTGTAATCTACTCATCCATTGCTGCACATTAATAGTTTGCGGGAGTAAAATGAGCTTCCACCTCTTTTGGTTAACTTTCATTTGTTTAAGGTGTGTTTTACTTTGTAGTAATTCACTAGTAATTAAAATGACTTTTGAAGTGATATATTATTACTGTTTCATGCCCTAGAATCATAGACTTGGAGAATGGTAGGTCTTGGAAGGCATGTCCTGAGATCGAGTCCACCACCTCTGCCTCAGCACGATCACCTAGAGCAGGCCGCACAGGAACTGATCCAGGAGGGTTTTGAAGGCCTCCAGAGAGAGACTCCACAAGCTCTCTGGGCAGCCTGTTGCAGTGCTCCTTCACCCTCACCATAAAGAAGCTTTTTCTTATGCTGAGGTGGAACTTCCTCTGTTCCAGTTTGTGACTATTGCCCCTCATCCTATCACAGGGTGCCACTGAAAAGAGACTGGCCCCTTGTACTTGACACCCACCCTTCAGATATTTGTAATTATTACTAAGATGCCCTCTCAGTCTTTTCTTTTCCAGGCAAAACAGCTCCAGGTCTCTCAGCCTTTCTTCATGAGAGATGTTTCAGTCCCTTCATCATCTTTGGTAGTCTTCTTTTGGACTCTCTCCTGTAATTCCCTGTCCATCTTGAACTAGGGAGCCCAGAATTGGACATAATCCTCCATGTGTGGTCATAGTAGGGCAGAGGAGAGGGGGATGAGAACCTCCCTGAACCACCTGGACACTCTGTTCTTGATGAACTCCAGGATCCCATTGGCCTTCTTGACCACAAAGGCACAACAGTATCTGTACATAAAATACCTCAGTACAGTTCAAAAACACATCTATTTTAGAGGTCCTTTAAGTATTGTACATTATGAGCAGATATACTCCCTCATCTTGGAGACCTCATCTAAAGAGGCTAATCCTAACTGTGCATGTCTACTCAAGGAAGATTTATATGTTCTTTCTTTTTAGTGGTCAATAGTCCTTAAATAGTATTTCTGCTCTGACGTGCATCACGTGCCTCAAAGCAATACCAAAAATGATTACGCAGGCTTTGTGAAAAATCCCAAATACTAATCCTCTTCTCAGTGACCTTTAATATTGTGGATGTAGTCAGACGAGCTGGTTGAATGGTTCTTGGCTGGCAATATGCACCCCTGAAATCTCCTATGGATTCAGCTGTTCAAAGAATAGAAGGGTGGAAGGAAGCTGACATGAGTACTTGAGTGTTTGACAGGAGAGAATTGCCTTAAATTCCACTTCAATTTCTATTGCTCCCACTCCGAATGAGCTCTGTGCCAGTTGTTAAACTTGAATAAACAGTATCTTGGTGATAAAATAGCTACACAGTTTGTATTTTTTTAATGCAGTAAATGGGCTTAAAACCCCTTCAACTCCCTATTAATTAGCTCAAATAATGGCTTACATTAGAAACAATGGCCTAAAATGTAACTACACAATCTTTCTATACATATCTATGCTACAATCTTGCCATCATGAATTAAATGTTTTAACAAGTTTGAGAACATTTAAAGATGGTTTAATTCCAGAAAGCAAGATGTGGTTTTACCACAGCTGAATGTAAGACTCTTCCCTAGTCTCATGCTATATGCTTTTACTTCTTGGAGCTACTCATGTGCCATGTTCATACTTTGCTTTTCTGAGTAGTAACTCAGCACTCTTTCTCATTGAGGACTTCATGTGGGCAAGATGTAACTTAATGGTAATTAGTCCCAGATAAACCACTTTTTTAAAGTATCAGCAATAATATGCCACAATGTGAAGTATATTAGAACTAGAATTGTTGAACAAAAAATCAGCTGGGCCAGTTTCTTTAGGACCAAGTGCTGAACCTCTTGTAGGTGTGAATTACAGCTGACTGACAGATGCATTTATAGAGACCATAAGATGCTGAAAATTTCTTCGTGTACACGTACATAGTTTATGAAACAACTGTGCACATTACAATGCCTACCCACCAATTCAGGCTTTGATTTTCTGTAAAGTGAGAATTTAAATTCTTCTGAGGGATGGTCTGGAAACCCTATGCTTTACATGAAAGTGTAAGGTATCTCTTAAACCTGCCAGAACAGTGTAAGTTGTAAAGGCTAATCTTTGTTATCATACCATGAGCGTATGGGACAACACTTGAAAGAGTTGAAAGAGGGACAGATGCAACTTCACGTGAATTTTTAGCTTCAGCTATTTGTCCATGTCTCCAGGGTGATGTAAATTATATGATTTGTTAAGTGAAATTAACTGGTACCATGAAAAATTGTTTCATAGCAGAACATGAAACTGAGTATGGGACATATTTTAAAGGATCTCAGACAAGCAGCAGTCACATATAAGACTATTAAATCTCATGTCAAAAAAAAAGGGTTTACCAATTTATGCTAACAATGATGCCAGTAACTTCAGGAAATTTTAAAGACCAAACGGTGGTACACAGCACTTTGACAACTGGTAAGAACTGGCGATTGGTTAGACATGTTTGTATTACATGAATATTTTCTGGCCACAGAGAAGTGGGAAACTGAACTTTTAGGAGGTCTGTGTTCCATGAAATGTGTTTGAAACACTAGACAAAGCAAGTGCCATATCTCTGCTTAAAGACAGATTTTTTTCTCCTCTGTCCCATGGCTTGGAAGAGAGTAATGTAAACAATGATTTTCTAGTTTTAGTTTTGCTTTTACCCTTTTCAGTAGAACCACTATTTTGAATTAACATCGTGAACTGATGTATCTTTTACCATTGCTTCTGGCAATGCATTAGTGGCAAGATGTGACATGGTACTTATTATTAATGGTTAACCGTAACAATAAATATATTGTTATTAATAGAAGCAATCCCAAACCTCAGCTCTAAAGCTGAACTTTGCCAAAGTTCAGACAGAGGTACTAGGTGATATTAATTTCCCCAGAAACCTTACATCCTTGTTCTAAATGCATCTTCTCTACTATACAACCTATGCACTTGCAATTCACATCTAAATGCAGTGGCCAAAAGGATTAGGATGTCTTAAGGAGGTAAACATTACAAGCTGAGACCTATAAATTTTCTTGCTCTTGAGAAAAACATCAAAAGTCTGATGAAACATGATGTGAGTTGTATTGTGCTGGGACTTGCAGTGGTTATATCCTGAACTGTGGGGAACTGGCAAAACCTTCACCCACAGAACCAACTGAAGGGATGGAAAACTCATGGTAGAGGTGATTTGGTCAAATGATCTTTTTGGGAAAAAATACTTTGTTGGTATTTTGGGTTTGGGTTTTTTTTCCATCTAAGAATTTGTTTTTTTTTATTTTATTCAATAAAATGGTGGATCAAAATAGGAACGAAACATTTTAGTCTTGACAAATTAAACAGCTCAACAGCCTTAAATGCAATTTTAGTAACTAAGGTGTGAATTTGGAATTTTCCTATTTGCATGTTTTAAAGGGGAAAAACCACATCAAAGTAGAAAAAGACCCCTTTTCTCACCTCTAGACAAATAAAGACTCCTCATTTCACAGATTTCTGGAGAGAAACGGAATGTCTTAGCACACAGAGAGTGAGTTAAGCCCTGCTACTACTTATGGACTCTCAGCAGGATTATTTACTGAGGTAAATTCATGAAAGGTGTGGGAGTTTACAGATGTGTCTGGAGGGGTAAATTAATGCCTGAGAAGTTTTTCAGGCATTGGTGATGATGTCTGATCTGAGAGGTATTAAGGACAGCTGAAGTCACTAGTTAGATAGGTTTGGGGTTAGAGGAAAGAGAGGTGTGGAGAGGAAGCATGTTGTGGCCTCCTGCAGTACGGAGGGTGGAAAAGAAAGATTTTGGGGAGTGGAGGTTGGTGGAGGTTTGTACTACTGAGCTCAAGTTTGGAGGCCTGCCAGTTGAGGGCATTGAATGAACCAGTGGAGCTTCATTTTTCTGCTAGGTAAGAGTTGGGTGCTTATTTTTTTCTTTATGTCTTCTATTAAATCTTCCTCTTTTTAAGAGGTTAATATTTTTCCTCATCTGCAAAGTGTTTTTGCTGTTTGTTTAGGAGGTTATTGAAGTGATTTCTGATGTAGGCTTTATCTTGTGTGGTGCAGAAAGAGATAAAAATACCAAAGACTTTTTGAGTTCTCTGATCTTTATTTAGCCTGTGTTTTGTAAAACTTTATTTCACTTCAAAGAGTGCTTACATAAGAACTACAGTGAGTGGTTTTAAAGAACAGTTATTTCTGCAGCAGTTGAAAGGACTTAGTGCTTTGCTGTGGAAGTGAATACTTGACTCAGAACTCAATTAAACTTGTGTTAATCTTTGGGTTTTCACAAGAGCAATATGTTGGTTTTGTCTGTATTTCAGAAAGCTGGTTTTTAGGTAAATGTTATGGTGCTGTTAAGAGAAAAGGATATGAATTTAACCAAATATGAAACAGAACGCTTTGTTTTGCTTTTCTCA
Source organism: Actenoides hombroni (assembly GCA_024336885.1). NCBI lineage: Eukaryota > Metazoa > Chordata > Aves > Coraciiformes > Alcedinidae > Actenoides > Actenoides hombroni. Next base: position 66,869,052 of record WUAM01000287.1, read on the forward strand.
CACAGCTGTAGGTGGAAACCAATTGTATGGTCACTCCATATAGGCGTATTGGTTTTTAATGGGAAGTTTTTGAAACCTCATTCTCAAGTGGTACAGTCATTGCTTTTCCTACTCAGATGACTTTATAATATTTTTATTCAGAATGCTAGGCACCTTAAAGGATTAGTTTTATATTAGTCAAAATCTTTAGGTCTTGACTTCAATGTAAATTTCAAGCCCTACGGTTTCAAGTGACTACCAAATGTTTCAGATTTCAATATTGAAATGTAAATAATCAAAGCTGCCTTCTAGCACAGCAAAGCTCTGCTGCATAACTATGAGCTTTTGCTGTGATTAGATTGATGTACAAGGCTGTGAGTTTATTCTTTTTGTGTTATGGTGAGATTCATGTAGGTGTAGTGCTTATTAGTGTTTGTTAGTACTGTATGGACTTCTATGTCTTGTAGTGCTGGTAAGATTAAGGTGGCAAGAAATAATGGGGAACTTTTATTTTTAAGCTTGTTGTGCCTGTGCTTCTCAGGGCTCAAATGCAGAAGCTAGGAGAGGGTAGGGGTTGGCAGTCTGGCCTGGTGCTGGACATGTGGACCAGATAAGGCTAAGCCATGGTCTGCCTAAATCATAAGTGACTTGAGGTTTGTTAAAGCAGCTCATGGTGAGTTTGAAAAGACAAATGGCTTCATGTGTCTGCTTGTATAAAGACTGGCTTAAAATAACAAAACATAGGGACACACTTTAAATATTTTGCTCTGGGAGAAATATACTTGAAACAACTGCATGAAGTGTAAATGAACTGGGGAACTGGAGGATCCAAGGGTGACTTTGAGTGTGGTTTCCTGTTAAGATTTCTGTCAAACCTGTTTAATTTTGTAATTCCTTTGACTCTTTCTTCAAGCAGCCCAAGAGGCAAGAAACAACAGTGTTCCTTGAAATGTGACAGTCTGAAATACCAAGTTGTTAGTTGAAACACATGAGGTTTGCATGAGGGTATGATTCCTCTGCCACTTCTCTCATGAAGTGTCATAAGAAATTAATTGCAAAAGTATGAACAACTAAGAGCTGGAATTAAAACTTTGGGCAGTTGTGGAGAGAGGACAGCTCTACCTGTAAGTCACTTATATTCAATAAGCCACAATTGCTTTCTGTAGGTCTCTTTTTTTGTCAGTATGTGCCCTGCCAATAGAACATCAGGTGTCTCTATTCAGACTCTAAACTTCGTTAGAAGTTCATAATGACACCTGTGGATGGTATTTTCACCAGACAGCTAAAGCAAAACCTGTTTGAGATGTTAGGTGGTACAAAATATAGCTAAGAGCTGTAGCATGTGTTTCCTGAAATTGCTGCCTCCCTATGGGGGGGGGGGCAGATAAAGCTGGTTCTGACAGAAGGATGGTTTTGCCTACAGGCTGTTGTTATCTACATGTCCATGTTTTGTTGTTTGACTGGATATCTCTTAACTCTGTCATTAAATGGAGTAAAGGTTGTTTTGTAGAAGCTTCTATTTATTCATGATGTTGGTTTCAGCAAGAATCAAACATCTGAAAATCTTACACTACACAGGGGATTGCCCAGCTTTATCTATGCTCTCTGGAAATGGTGGTAGCCAAAGAGGCTAATTGTACGCAAATAATTGGATGTGACTGTGCTGCCAGCTTGGTTAGGCTTGTATGGCAGTGCTGTGAGACTGGGATAAAATTATATGTTTCAGATTCTCAACTTAATTCTCATGTGCTTTGCATCTGAGAAGACCAAGTATGTCTGTCTTGAGCACTAGCTGCAAGTCCTGACTGCTGAGATGTGGAGGTGAGCCTCCTGTAGGTCCTCTTTAGTGATTGAAGTGGAGATCAGTAGGGCTTTGTATGTAATTAAGCATACCTGTGAAGCATTAGTGTAAAGTGGACTGATGGCATTGTGGGAGTCAACATGACTACCATGGGTAGAGGGAGATGGACAATGTAAGTGCTCTTGAATGCTGCTTAAAGAGACCCAGAGTTCAGAAGTAAATGCAATTTTTTCTGAGTACTGCATAACTTAGTATCCTGGAACAGTACTAAACATATTTGGTAGCCTTAATTTTTAATTAATAAATCTGTTTAGATAAACTTTTCATTGGAAAAAAGTGCTTTAAATGGGAATATCTTAGCTGTTAAAAGAAAATACATCCAGTATATCACTGTTGTTTGTGAGGTTAAAATACAACTGTGACAATGTTGTGATTTTTGTGTGACTTGTAAGTATCCCACCTTGCTCATATCCACTCGTACTCCTCTGGTGAGTCATGTTTTAATAGTTTACACTGTTATCAGAGGAAAATGCTTAATAAAAGGTCTCTAAAGTGAACAGACTTGGTGAGGAAAGTTTTCTGAAACTCTTGTTACTAAAAAAAATCCCCACAAAAACCTAGAGAAGTCATTGGTCAACAATCAGCAAGCTATGGAATAGAACTACTGGAAAATGATTACAAGCCAATTTCAAAACCATAGTTTGCACTTGGGTAGCAACAAACAAGGTATCTTTTCAAAGAGATATAAAGGACAGGTATGTTATCTCTTCATAATGGCAGGATAAAGACAGTTCATAGTGATTGGGTGAAGAATTTAAAAGTCTGTAAGATGAATGTTATGAATAATTAAGGTTTAGAAGTATAGCCAGACAATGGAAGTAATTATCCTGGGTTTAGGGTATGTACAGCAATTATCCAAATGTGTTGATATCACCAGTATAGCTATGAGCCAAGTTTTTACCCATTGTTAATATCAATATGGCATTAGCTGTTTCTATTTTCCACATAATTAAGGAATTTTTAATATAAATTTATGCAATTAAATATTTTCTCTCACCTTGCTCTGAAAGTTCATGCACTGTTCTGGTTCATGTGCTCTTTAGGATCACAAGGTATTGCTCAAAACCAGGTTGGAAATGAAATAGGCAAAATTAATAGGTGTCAAAAAACCTGTTCTTTTTACTTGTTCGGTAAGGACAGCTGTCTTGTCGTGGACTTCACTGACTGGTTCACCAAATGTACTGAAGAATTATGTCCGCAGTATGTTTTATGATCCCATTAGCTCAGTCATTCTCAATTTCTTGAGAAAATGATAGTCTGACTAATTCCTTTGTTTGTCTTGAGATTTTTACGAGTAATTTAACATCTTGTAAGATTAATGTCTCTGAAATGTCATTTTATTCTTTGCTCCGATCTGATAATATTCTTTTCATTTTGCAGCAAGATGAAATTAGTGAATTTCAATTAATGCAGTAATCTCTCTTCCTGGATACAAATTTGCCTTTTGAGCACTTTTTTTTTTAAGATGAAAAATTTTAACTGTAGTAAATATTACTGTTAAAGGAAACCAAATTCAATCATATCATTCCTCTGCTTACAGTACTCTATTACAGAAGTTACAGGAGGTGGTTGATTTGACTGTTCCACTAACTCTGAAATATTTCAGTGCATACCCCATTGGATTTTGAAGCTGAATAAATCTTACCAGTCTGACACGCTCTTGGATGCTCTTAACAGATTTTAATGATGCAGTAATCTTATTTCTTGGTTTGGATTTTCTTTGGTTTTAGAGAAAGCTAAAATACTGAGATAAACAAAACTCATTAATGAACTTGTTATAGTTATCCAAGACATAAATAATTCAAATTATCTTCCATGTATTGAAATAATTTTGACTATTTTGGCCTAGGCATTAACTTGAAGTGTTTTAAATTTACTGGGGGATTTTTGTCTTTCCTAATTAATGAAATAATATTTTAGGGTTTTTATTTGTATAGAAAATGTGATATTTACCCCCTCAATGCAATACTTTGTATATATACACACACATATCTTACGGCTTCCATCAAGAGACCTGAATAATTTCTGAAAACCCTTAGTTAATTTTTCTATCATTTTACATGGATGAAACCTAAATAGAAAAAGAAGCAGATGTTGCCTTGGTAACTGCAGTATTCACAGCTCTGATTCTAAATGATACTTGACCTTATTGTGGCTGTACATTTATTTATACTTCTAATTGACTCTTAAAATCGGCATTTACAGTTTAGTTTTGGTTTTTTACATTAAAGTTAGCCTTATCTCTCTGCCTGTGTCCTTTCTTCTTTTCACCTGGATGCTCATATGCATATGAATCTAACCCAGCATGACAGGAGTGTTAATATGACTGATGGGATGAAGAAAGCTGTCTAAGTGTGCTGGTGGGGTGGAAGTAGACACCTCATCACTTTACCTTTCTGGTTATCACATACTAATGTATGCATTTAATATACATGTGGTTTTGCTGTGGATTGTTAGAGTATTAAACAGGTGGGCTTTTAAAAAAATATTCTTATTAAACACAAAATTAAACTAAGTTTAGGTAGTGGAATTATATTGATAGCATTTCCTCTTGGGATGGAGTCTCTAAGATATGTATCAGTAATCCCTTTCTTGATGCTTTCTGTCTGCAAATCAGTACTACATAAGGCCACTCATTTTTCGTCTTGAGCACTAGCACCATTTGGAATATAGCTGGAAAAAAAGCTATGAATTTTCAGCGATGTGAGGTACAGAGAGCCAGAAGAAGGATAAGCCGTTAGTAATAACCAGGTAGCAAAGAACCCAAGAAGGGCAAATCTGAAAACTCCCATATGAGGACAGACAATGTGGAGTCACTGGAGCATAGAAGATCACCTTATTTCTTCTGCTTGTGTTGTGCCAGTATTTCCTGGTCCTCTACCACGTTACGGAAGCTAGCATATGTGCATTGTCCTGTTGAAGAGCTTGTAGGAGCATGAGGCAGGAGAAGTCAGTGCTCCTAGGAAGGGCTTGGTGCTGTGGTCTGGCGTGCAGGTGCAACAGGCTGCTGAGTCTGGGACAAGGGGGAAAAGCTCTGCCTGTGCTGCTGCTAAGGTTTTATTTGAGCTCTTGCAGCCAACCTGTATCTTCTCAGCAAAAATATCTTATTGAAAGTGAGCAAACACATGCATTTTGGGGAGAGTTTCACTGAGGTGAAAGTAAATAAGTGCTACTGTGCTTTACAGAGTTGTAGCTACTAAAAGAGTAGGACAGCCTTCTAATATACAGTATGTGTGTGTGTATAGATACATTTTTAATATCAATCGAGTGCTCAAGTTTTATAATTTCAATATAGAAGCTGTTACATTTGTGCTTGAAATGCTGGTAATATATGTTTCTATAATGTGTATTCCCTGGATATTGCTGATTGGAATCACACAGAAAAAATAATACATTTCTTTTATTATACCCTGTAAGTAAATGGCCTTTTTAGAATCAGTCAGCTCTACTTTGTCACTGTCTAAAGAGCTTCACGTCACCTGTCCATGTATGTCATAGATAATACGTGGGTGGGTGGGGAAGCCAGTCTAACATCATATGATTGCAATAGTCTTTATGAAATAGTGAGATTTCAACAGTTACAACATGAGAGAACATCCACCGAAGTGATTATTCTTCCCCCCCCCCCCCACCCCAGCCCCCCACTACTCCCCAGATACTCCGGGTGTCCACTTCTTTCGAGTTGTGTCTCTCCATAGCACCACCAAACTTTCTTGTTAACTGCC
>WUAM01000287.1:66874916-66885164 GCA_024336885.1 Actenoides hombroni
CTGAAAAGCATGGGGAAGAAGCAGTGGTTTTGGAAGGGACTGCTCCTGACTCATACGCTGACATAGGAACTGAGCTCAATGACTTCTCTAATGTTAAACTTAATCACCACAGACTTTCAACTGGGTCTTTCTTGGGAAGCTTTATTTTAATTGTAAACTAAGTAGAATTTTGGTTTTATTAAAATGGATGAGGAAATAAGATCCTTCCCTTTTCTTCCATGCCAGAAATATCTTCATCACTGTATCCTCAGGGACTTCTGCTTAAAATCTACTGTGTAGCAGGAGAAAGTACTGAGACTGTAAATAGTGAAGGAGCTGAAGGGACTGTAGAGCTGGGTAAAATGCTGACCTCCTGGCACCTAAGAGTGTCCAGAGCTCATTTTCTTGGATGACCTTCCCAGCCATCATACCCTGTTATTTTCAGGCTTTCTTAAACCTGGAATCCCTGTATGTATGAAGAAATGTTTTTTTGCCTGCTAGTAGCAGTGTAATCTTTGGGCTCTAGAAATCCCATAGCAGAGATACTCTGCAGTGATATGCATCTTCTCCAAATGCCTGTGGGGGGTGCTCTGTATAACTGTATAATGTGTTATCTTGAGTCATGTGTCAATTAAGTGATTTACTATCATAACTCTGGATTTTAGCCCTGTGGAGTAACTGCATCTCCCTCAGCCAAGCAATACCTATTTTTATAACATGGTGTCTCAATTCTCTACTGGCCTGGAATTTCTAGTCTGTCTTCTCGGATTTATACCCAGTCTTTGCTGTATTGTGTTAACAACAATCCTCTGTTTAAACAGTCTGAAACTAACCTTTAAAATCCATTGCTATGAGAAGGGATAGGAATGAATCCCAGTGAGGAGATAGTAGTTAGTTATTAGTCTGTCTCAAGTCTTGGTTGACTTAAGTCAGTCAAGAAAGCTCTGGTCCTTCAAGATGTTGCTAGAAGTTTCACAAATCATTCTCTGTTACAGGTGCTCTCTTTACAGCAAGTAGGTACTTAGTTATATGCTGTCCTAAGATAAACGTTGGCCTTCCTGAGGTCTCTCACAAGCCATTTTCCATTCCTGCTATGTAAATAGTTCTGAGTTATTACTACTTTATATAAATTTTGTTCTATTTAAATAGCAAATTAAATCACTTGTATCACTTGTAAGGTGGAACACTGAGGGCCTGTCTTTCTTTTTCTGTTATGACTTGTGTCTTTGTCATGCAAAAAAACCCAAACCAACAAAACTTGATGTTCACTTCAGCCTGCAAGACCCACAAGCTGAAAAAGTAACACTGCAAATATAGTTCTGACACAAGTGTAGCCTGTGTTGAGTGTCCATTTTGAGCTGGTCAGTAGGTTTCTGTCACTTGCTGAGCTGTTTTTTCAACTTCTCTGAGGAAGAGAAATTAACACATGCAAAAAACCCAAACCCACCAAAAGCAAACCCAAAAATATCCTCCCCACATCTCCCTTACCTCAGAATAATTTTGTCCACCACAATGCCCCACTTGAATGTTGTCCCATTCTGTTAAGGCACTTTCAAGAGTCTATGGTGTTGACACACCAGAATGTGATACTCAACAAGCAGAAATGTCAGTGTTTTGCCACTTTGTCAATGTTTTCCATTCTTAACCCTACCAGAATTCTTCACCACCTCTGCTTCATTTTTGTGTGGGAGATATTATGCAAGTTGGCTTTTCATGCTATTGGTTACTATTGTATGTGAATGCTTGTTTATTGTATTCTTTTAGCTTATGCGAAGTTACTTTTTAAAGGGGCTCTGACTCAAGTCACAAAAACACCCTAACACTCAAACTTCCATGATTGTACATATCTATAAAAGATAGCATTGAAAATAATTCGTTGCCTGGTATTTATTTTTAATAAGTTATAAAGGATCAATTGCAATGACATCATCTATAGCATTTGACATACTACTGTTCCAGCCTCCCTTTCTTTTTAGCTCCCTCCTACTCTTTATTTTAGATCTTAAATCCTTGAAATAAGAGTTAACTCTTTGATGTGACTCTATCATTTCAAGGAAAAATAGACCATAGGCCATGAAAACTGGAAAATGACTGCAAAATAACTCAGTAGAAGAATACTGTCAAAACCAAGTAAACTACTTGTGCCAAAACTTACATAAGTAGTCATTCTGAGATAATGGAAAGTTATTACAGAAATTTTTCTGATGTAGGCAAGTCCAGAGCCAGCTGTCTGTCTGGTGAAATTGCAATGTAAACAGGCATGAGCCAGTGTGGTGTTAATAAAAAGAAAAAAAACCTAAACCAACAACTTTCTTGTGGAGTGGTCAAGCTTCTAGTGCTCTAACTCCCTGAGAAGTTAAGGGGGATGGTATATGTCTGCATGCCGCTTGAGATCAGGGGAATAATGCTTTTGCTGTGAGGAAAATGGATAAATTTTTCCAAGCATGTAACATAGATATTGGGGCAAAGCCTTTCATTAACTTTTCTGTTTCCAGAGTGAGTGAAAAAACAAAAATATATATCACATAATGGGTGGGAAAACTTAACATGAAAACTGAAATGTTCAAGCTATGTATCTTCACATACAACAAACAGTATTGTATATCTCAGCATTGCATCTTAAAATAAAGGGTTTACTAATATTTTCTCATCTTCTTTCAGCAAATTTAGTATTTGTAAAATTCCTGAAATTTGGAAATAGTTACACAATTACTATCTGGAAACAGCATTGTGGGTGGTTGACGGGAGGCTAAAGTTGCCATTTCACCTTTAACTTTCAAGCACTAGAGGTGTGACTCTTATTATGGGCAATACTTTGATGCAAAAAAACCCCCAAACCAAAACTCCTTAGAACCTAATTATTGAAAAAAAAAAAGTCCTAAGGGGCTAATTGTTGCTTTTTTTTTTTTTTAACCCCTCAATATCCTTCATGTCATTATGTAGTGTGGTAGCTGTGTTCATATGGCGTAGTGAAACTGCTATCTGCGACTCAAGTTACTGGTGCAAGGCCTGCATTATCACAACAGAGCATCAGTTATTACCATCTCTTAAGTGTTAATGAACCATGGTGAATTTAGGCCAGGCTGCAGTAGAAGTCATGCAGAAAAGGAATATGTAAACCATGTCTTCATCTCTAATGCCTTATCATGATTTATTAGCATTCCGAAACATACTCTGATTGTGGTCACTTTTTAGCTGTTCCACAGTTAGCTCCTTGTTTCTCCTCTGGTTTTCACCTCTCTGCTTTCTTGTGTAAGTGAATGATGATGATCTGTCTTAGTTTCACCCCTTTGCCAGACATAATTTCACATTAAATCATTCACTTTGCCACCTTAGTTGTTGGATTCAGTCATCTGTTCTTCCAACTATCTCCTCCTTCTCTTTCTTCTGTCTCTTGGTGGAGCTGCTCTTGCACTACATAGGACAAAAGTTGCCATTTTTGCCTTTGCTATCTCTCTTGCTGCATTCTGGTAGCTCTGAGATAGAGATTATTTATGTGGATGGTTAGTTTTGTTTCCTTGGAAATAATAGCTGAAAACTCAGAAGAATGGAACAAACTTAATAATTTTACCTTTTCAATCTTCTTATTTCCAGGCCTGGAAATGCATCTTCTCAGGAAGCAGTGAAATTTAAAATTATTTCTACTCTCATCCTTTGCTGCTTTTGGTTATCTGTATTAATAGCCCAACAATGGGAGAGTTCCCTTAAGAACCTACTAAGAGTGACAAAACCTGAAACTTTAAACCTTGCCTTAAAACTCTTTCTGTTTTCATTCTCTGTGATCCACATCAAAAGAGACTAAAGGACTCTGAAATTATTTGCCCTGAAGAAATTATTGATGGGACTGTTTTTGTTCATTGTAGTCCATGCATGGACTTTCCTCTGTGTTCTTAAGAAATCTTTCTATCTGATTGTAAATGTAAGCATGTGCTGCTATTGATGGCACATGTTAAGGCATCTCTCTGAGTCGCTTCTTGTTCTCTTCTGCAACTGAACCTATGGCTATTGAAAAGTAGTGGATCTTGGCACTCTAAGGGAAAAGCTCACAGCTTTATAGGTACATATATAAATCTGTAACCTATTGTGTCTTGAAATAGTTTTCAAACTATGATGTTATCTTGCTCTTAATAGCTATTTTTACACAGGAATCTTATATGACAGTTTTGCCTTAAACTGATTTTCTTTTTAAACAATTGATGCTGAAATATCATGTCACATTTGTAATCTCAGATCTGGTACAATTGCCTAGAAAGTTTCAGGATGCATCCTCAGATTAATTAAACTTGATGGCTCAGAATGCTTTGGCAAATGAATTTGCTCATATGGAATGGAATGAGAAATGTGCTTAAGATTTTAATTATCTGTGACATCAGACAAGAGCTTAATGCTCAAGAGTTGGGAGGTGCAAAAAGATCTTGTTGTGCTTGTCATTGTCTTGACAAATATTTCTTGCCAAACATTTGTTGCTTCCTATCTGGAGTTTGGAAATAAAACACAGAACGTTTCTGTTGCTGAAAATATCCAGTGAAATACAATGGATTTGCACAGCTGAGCTGAACAAACAGTTCAACAATTGTACCTCTTCCAATCATGCAGAAAAAACTACTTTGGAAACATATTGGGGAAAACGACTAAAATCTATATAAAGAATTTAGGAAAAAAAAAGGGTTTACAAGCTACTGGCTGTTATATTTTTTTTTCTTTTTCTTTTTTTTTTTTTTTTTTTTTTTTCTGGGACTTAAGCTTTCTGGGTATCTGCAAGTCAAGTCTATTCAGTGGTGTATATTCCACCTTCGGATGTGAAGACTATTATATATTAGTCTTCACATCCGAAAGTGGAAAACGTGTTTGGTATGGTGTTTTGTTTTCTGTGTGTGGGTTTTGGCTTTTAGGTTGTGGGGTTTGGTTTTGTTTGTTGAGTGGGTTTTTTTTGTTGTTTTTTTAAACTTGTTTTTTTTAAATAAAAACCTCTACAGTACTAATTACTGATTTAAGGGGGCTGGACGTGTCCTTTCCTCTTTGTTTGAGGAGAAAGACTGTGCGTGCCTGTTATGCTTTATAGTTCACAAGATGAAAATATGAAAAAATTATATCAAGCTTTCATCAAGACAAAATGAGTTTATGTAACATCTTTGTCTCAAACACAATAGCATTTAAAATATATAAAATCACTAGTAATACTGTTTAAAAAACAAAAACAAACAGAAAACCAAACCAAAAAAACACAAATCAAAAACCATCAACAACTCCCCCAAAATCAATTCATTTGTAATCTATCATAATAATGTTTAAATTATAATTTTAGATGCTTTTCAGATTTTGAACATTTGCCAAGTAATTGAAGGCAAGAGTATGACAAACTGTAAAATGACTGGTAATAAACTTACATAAAGTTATTAGGAGTAACTTGAAAAATTAGTTCAAAAATGAAAAATAGAATAAGATTTAACTTCAGAATCAATTCTCAGTTATACAGTACTGCAAAAAATCTGATATAATATTTCACTGTGGTTGGTAGTAAGGCTCTCATTTATTCAGGTGAAGTTTCATAATTGATGATGGATTATCTATTCATGGAGCAGAAGGAAGGATCTTGGGGGATTAATTACTTTATTAAAGTTAACGTGTTACCTAAATAAGATGAATTTATTCTAAGTGGTTTTTCTGCTCTGTTGGGATATTTTTCTAAGGTGATAGGACTATAATATCAGTGAATATCACTTGTTGTTATGCTTGAATATGTGTCTTGATGTCTGGTTCGATATACGCTATTCCATGCAATGCTGTGCAACTCCCTGGAAAATTATTCTTTCTTTTCTGGTTCAAATGTACTTTTTCTGCCGTGTCTCACTGTGAAAATTGATAACCACAAACTCTATTCTATAGGGCTGTTACTGAGTGACTCTTCCAATTAAGTGAGATAGAGATGAGGCATTCAAAATGCCATTTAGTACTCACACCTGATTGTGGAAAAAATTGAAATTTCTTTTGTGGTAGTTATAGTCTTGGAGGATTTCAACATGGATGTGTGCCTTCATTATTTTAAGGATACATAAATGCATATAATAAAAACAACAGCAGCATTGAAAACCAAGCAAAACAATACAATAACAAACAGCCAAATAATAAACTCTGAAGGCTTGAGCAATGTTTGGGCACCTTAGTAAGGTAATCCTGGAAGAGTCTAGTTCATTAAAATGTGGAAAGCTTTACAATTAGTTTTTACAAATCTTACCTTTCAAATTGTTTATTTAGTTCAAAAATTATCTTGTTATATGAGTGTTTTTTTTCTATTTTGCATACTTGATTAATATTCCAGCCTTCATTCTTTCTTGCATGGCAATGATCTGGCTTTTGCTTCTTGCTCAGTTTTGTGCGTACATATGAAGAGCAGTTAATCCTGATTAAATTTAAACTTCCCTCCTTTTGAAAAGGTGCATAAAGATAGTAACTTCATGTAGATGGTATGCCATTGAAATAGAAAGCATCAAACAAAGAATAACTTGTGTACCAAGTAGGCAGAGCAAGTCTTATGTCCTCAGATGACTTTCTCCTGACTTGTCTGATAAGCGTTATTCCCGAGGCAAGGCTGCTGCAGGCAAGCAAGCAGGTCTTGATCACAGATGTGAAACTAGTTGGTAATTCAAATCCCTTCACAGGGAACTGTAGAATAGTAAGTTGATTGCAGGAAGAACTTTGTAACATTCTCATTCAAACTTTAGAAGTGGCATGGAGAAAACTATAATCATTGTTTCTATTCTGCAACTCTTGTTTGCATGTATGGTTTGTGTAACGTTTTTTTCTTGTCTTGTGGGGTTTTTTGGTTTTGTTGTTTGTTTGTATTCCCCCAGTAAAGACAGTAAAACAGTGTTTCAAGTTTCAGAATTTAGGTGCAAAATTTTCTTTTTATCTTTTTAGGACTAGATGCTATAACTCATTTAGAGCAGTTCTACAGCTGTAACAGAAAGAGGAAGGCATTTCATTTCTAATAGGAAAACAGCCTTCATCAGGGGCAGGGGGGGAATTTGTGAAAACTCTAGCAAAAATGACTTTTAAAATGGCTTCTTAATTGTGAAAAACAGGAATCTTTGAAAAGCAATCTTATCAAGCAATCAGAATGCTGTGAATGTTATTTTATAAAAAGTTTGTCTCGGCAACAGTTTAGAAGTTGGCTTTCATAGATATGGAATGAAATAAGATTAATAGTATCAACAGAGATTTAGCTTCTGTATGTAAACAGAATTTATACTCGCTATTTGCAGTTTTTCACCCCATGTTCATGAGCTCAAGAACTGAACATTGCACCTTGGCTTCACTTTGTGTTTTCCTGTCTTTTTGTTTCCACCTAGTTGCATTCACTCTCGATGACTGTCATACATTCTGAGCTGCATCCAGCTCCCAGTAAACTCTAGTTTTTCAGATGCCATTTTTTACAATTGCATTTGTTACTCTACATTCCTTTCTTCACATCCTGTTTCTCCCGTATGCTTGTACTGGGAGCACTTAGATTAACTGCTGTTCTGTCTGTGATGCCTAGCACAGTATAGTCTCATTTGTGATTGATGCCTAGCCATGTTTAGAATAAAAATGAAGACTTATAGTAAAGAGGTGGCAGAAAGGTAGTTTCACTTGAATAAAAGAACACCTTAGAGATCTGCAGTTACAATGTAAATAAGGTTATGAGAGGGGGGAATGATGTGTTAAAAGGTATATCTTCACTGTCGTGGTTTCAGTCACCCCGTCTCCCTTTTAACAGAATACACAGAAGTCTCCAAAATCGTCTTACATAAGTGTAAGATTTTTCTAAACTGCCTTTCATAGCTATGCTTTATCAGAGAATTGTTTTCTTATAAGCTTTCTAGTTTTCTAATAACCTTTTTTTGTTGTTTTTATGAGAATTTTTAAAATTTATGTAGTAGTGTACAAATGTTTTAATTGAAACTACTAAAAATCTTTGATTTACTGCTTTTCAGTTTTGGACTTTGGCCGGACATACCTGCAAATTATTTGTAGTTTTGGTGGTGGAAGTTTTGTTTCTGTTTATCTTCCCCAGATGCATAGTGCTTCACACATCTTCAGGGTTGCACCTCTAGAATGTGCACTTTCAGCTTGGATAAAATCTGTTATGAGCAAGGGCAGTCTCAGGTGTGAGTACAACAAAGCAGAACACAAAATAAGAGATACTCATGGGTGTGTGTATGCTTGGCCTGTGTTACTTTCCATTTTAAATAGCAGTGCCCTTGGTTATTCAGGGCACCATTTTCTGAGTGACACTGTTGATCTGTTCCAGTAGCACTGGTCTCAATTCTTTTATAATTCACTGCTTTGGAGGAAAGTAGAGGCAGGATAATTGACTAAACAATGAATATGCATTTTTATTCTTATCCCCTCTGAAAAGGAGGAACTGCAAAGGGGATCACAATAATAGACAAGGCAGCCAGCTGGCCTTCACCAGTGCCCCAGACAAATTCAGGCTGTAAATGAAGCCTAAAATACTTGTCTATCACCACTAGGCTGGAATTTAAATGTGCATATTTATATTAAAATTAGGTCAAAACCACAGTGAAGACAAAAGAGTTCTCTGCTGCTTCTGTAAATCTATTGAACAGGCTTATACTTCCACTGAAATACTTTTGTAACTCTTAATTGTACTGATATTCTGAGATTTGCTGATGATTTACCTTGCTCCTTTTATTGTTTCTACAGTCAATCATGGAATCTCAGATAATTATGTGGACATCCCCCTGGGAACAGATACGAGTTGCAGACAAATTATGACAGAAGTTTCATCATGCAGGTGCCATTCCTCAAGGGCCATTTCAACATACTTAACATATCTCGTTGAGGAGTCAAATGTAAAACTTTTCAGGCTATGCAGTTGGAATTTAAATTTCTTCTTCTATGTCTTTTCAAGGGTCAGATTACTGTGGAACCTCTGCTTGTTTGGTATATCCCTTGTTTTCCACTTGGAGAAACAGTTATACCATGAATAGCTATATTATAGGGGTTATGGAACAGAAGGTAGGTAGTTCCCACCTCTTTGGCAGCAATGCTTTGACCCCTCGCTGAGCAGAGTATGTACCATTGACTGTATTGCATTTTTAGGTTAGAACTACAAGGCAGAATTTCTCATCTTAGTGTCTTTCAAGGTATCTTGTTTTAGCAACAGTCATAGTAGTTTTCTCGATATAGACACTTTTTTGAATTGTAGAACACACCGGAAAGGGTGGTCAACTGGTGTTTCACTTGCTTACTTTGGGATCATTTACTGTAATGTCAGCACTGTGGTATTGTTTGCCAACTGAGTCACTGTTGGTAAGACTTTCTTTTCAGATGTGACTGCATTGACACAACTTCTATTGTTCAGAGACTATTCAGATATGGGTAGGGAAAATATAACTGTAAACATGACTGAGGTGTTAATACCTCTGCCCATCTGAAGCTATTGCTTGTGAAAAGGACTGCAGTGGTGTTGATATTTTTTTTTCCCCAGACATAAACCAACACATCATTATGTACACATTTTATTACAGTTATATAAATGCACAAAAATGCCTTCACAGTGGCAGACACTGTCAATCCTGTGGTGAAAGACAGAAAAATTCTAGAAAAGGCCAAAAACTTTCCTTAATTTTGTGTTTCAATGAGAAGCACCTGCTGCCACTGGAGCAATTTTTTTACTATAAATATCCATTAAAAATCCTATTTTATCAGACTATTTTAACTGTAGTTTCTCTGATAGACTGTAGAGATACCAAATGCATATGTTCTCTCAGTAGATCATTTGTAAAATAGGTTGGTTTTAAACTTTAAGCTTTCTTCAAGATTTTTCTACTCTTGGAATTAACATTCAGCATTTTCATACTGTGCATGTTAGTAAAACTTTACAGAAAGGTCCACTACCTGTTATATCAGTGGATGAGTAAAGGCTGTGACAGAATGGTGATCTTATACTGGGAAATGTGCAAACACATTTATTGACTTAAAATAAATAAAAATTGTTGTCACAGTTTGAGGGTCAGGGCAGCCCATTAGCCCTATAACAGATGCTCTCTGTTAGCCCTCCTCCCTCCCCAAAGGGAAGGAGAAAGGGAATAAGGGAGAGAGACTTTTTGATTAGAAAAGGAAACTAGAACAGCTTTAATGAAAATGAAAATTTATAATTATAAAAATGGAATACACACACACACACAGACACACACACACAGAGACACACACACACAGAGACACACACACACAGAGACACACACACACAGAGACACACACACA
>WUAM01000287.1:66885264-66898734 GCA_024336885.1 Actenoides hombroni
TGCAGCAAAGCTCCAAGTTAGGTAGGTCTGGGCTACAGATTCCCTGTTGCATTTGCAGAAGAGACTTGTGGTCTTTCTTTATCATTGTTTCAATTCCTGTTTCCTTGCCATTAGACAGATTCCTACATTCAGTCAGGTCATACTGTGTGAATATCCACAGAGCAGATAATCTTTACTTTTGAAGTGTGTATATATTATGCATAACTCATTCCCCATAATTATACAGAGTGCTCTCATTTCTGGAAATGACTGCTTTTATTCTGTCTGGAAGTAATAAGATACATTACAACAGGTTGCACAGACTGCAGAAACAGCACTGGATACAATGTAATGATAAACTTACAAGAAAGCCTATGCAAATGATTTAAATGCATTTAAGTTACTGGGAAACAAGATACGGAGACAAGAGAAGTTTCCTTAAGCACAGTGCCCACCAATCCTGCTCTATTTAAGAATTAAGAGGTCTGCATTGTCTTCTTTTTTCTATACTTGTTAACTTCCCCCCTCCAAATGCCTGTCGGCACCAGCCTTGACCACTCAATCACCTGTATCTCTTAATCTTATCTCATAAACCTTTTCCCCTGTTGTCACTATGAAGGGAACATCCTCTACAATGTGATCCATGAGAAAATTCCCTTATCTTTCTCAGTAAAAAAAAGTCCCCAAGAATCTCAGCAGTCAGATGGCAGGCTATTGTTTTCCTTTGAAGTTTTTAAAAATTAAATAGCAGAATTAATACCAGCTGACTGTATCCCTAACTTATGTCATCCATATGCAGGCTGCCTGCCATGAAAAGTAAGGTGTTGAAGTATCCACATCTCGAGGGCTCACAGACATAGTGAGATGCCATGCATGTAAACACCCAGCTGGGCACAGGCACAGCAAGAGACATTTCGCCACTGGCTTTCACATGCCATGCTGACGTGCCTCCAGGCCTTCTCGTGTTGATGCAGCAGCTTGCAGCACTAAGCCTCTGGCTGTTCACATGCTTGGCTCTCAGGCTTGATGCTCTTCTCTAACAGCCTTGCCTGTCTCTTCTAAAGGAAAGTACTGGGATACCTCAATTCCCCAACAAACGGTAATGCTACTGCCCGGAGGGGACAGTATTGCTAATCTGAAATTGCTACAGCTCTGGTGCCTCTCTCACTGCCAAAATAGTTTCGATGCTGCATGTATTTGGGACTCTTGCTGACAGTGCACTCATTTTACAATAGCCCTGCCAGACATTTTGCCAACGTTAAACAATCAAGCAGTCTAGGAGCATTAGTAAGCAAATTCCACAAAAAGTTGATTCTTCTTTTCACCTAGTGACAGGAGTTTTCATATGGGTCACCCTAGATTTGCACCAGATAACCCAAAGATTAGTTCACAGAGCCATCCAAAGGCTTTTTTTATCATCAATCTCTAATCTGAATTAGGACTGCAGTTGCTATAAATCTTGAAACCTCAGCAGTAAGAGCATATTATCACCCACTGGTTCTGTTCCATTTTCACCCTTGACCTGGGAATATGATGATATGATCCTATCTTCTAATGCCACCATCATACCCAAATTGCTCATGACTCCTCATTCTTTATGCATGTAATCCAGGCATATTTACAAACAAATCAAATATAAAGGCACTTTGCTGTGAGAGCCGTATTTGTCCTGCAAAGTGTCATTTCTCAAGGGAGCACACAGTACTGCTCAGCCTCTGTCAGAACACATGAATCAAGCCTCATCAGTTCCTCAGCACAAAATGTAACACAACATCACTGCTGTTACAGCTCG
Source organism: Actenoides hombroni (assembly GCA_024336885.1). Classification (NCBI taxonomy): domain Eukaryota; kingdom Metazoa; phylum Chordata; class Aves; order Coraciiformes; family Alcedinidae; genus Actenoides; species Actenoides hombroni. Next base: position 66,887,036 of record WUAM01000287.1, read on the forward strand.
ACGGGGTGCCAAGCAATGATACGAAGAATTCTGAAAAATGCCATGCTGAAGACAACTCAGTAGAAAGCCATGGCTTAATGAAACACATACAACAAATCACAGTCAAATGCATCTTCAATCTGTTTCTGCTTTCCTCAGTAATTCCACCAATTTATTACCTATGACAGTTCACACTAACCTCCCCTTAACCTGAAACTCAGAGTAGACAGCATTAAATGTGATACAGATAGGAATCTACAGGGTGATATAAATACCATGTTTCTTGTATGCTTTTACTTCAGCAGGACTTGGCTTCTATTCTGCCCATTTCGTTTCTCTAGATCTGACCAATTTAAAACCTAAAAAGATGCACAACAGAGAACCCTAAACATAGCATATTCCAGAGAAAGCAGGAAAATGTTAAAGACCAACACATTTTGCCTAGTGTCAAGGTTTAGGGTCAGGGCCCCCTCAAACCTATAACAGACGCTCTCTGTTAACCCCCCTCACTCCCCAAAGGGGAAGAAAAAGGGAGTAAGGAAGAGAGACTTAGCGATTAGAAAAGGAAACTAGAACAGCTTTCATGAAAATGAAAATAATAATAATAAATGGAATATATACAAATATGTACAAACCCAGTATCGAACCCAACCCCCTGATGGTAATTACATGACCGTCACCACTGATGCTGTGGAGCAGGCACTGGGGGAGTCCCAGACTGGGCCCCGCAGCAGATGGGAGCTGTGTTCAGAAGCTGGATTTTGGTACAGGGTTCAGGAACACACAGACCGGGATCGAAGGCAGAACAGAGAGAGTCCTCCTTGGGTGCTCCGAGGAAGGAACCAAGCCAAGCCAAGCAAAGCTAGCAAAGCAGTCCAAGAGGAAAGAGCCACAGACCCTTCGGATCCCTCATCTTATGCTGAATATGAAGTATATGGGATGGAATACCTCATTGGTCAGTTCAGGGTCACCTGTCCTGTCCGCTTCTCCCTGCAGGTGCAGCCTTTCACTGTCTGCACCCCCCAAGGTGGTACACAAGATCCAGCAGTGGCCTTGGTCTGCATACCAATCCTTGATAGTAACTCTAAACATGGGGTGTTATCACTGCTGGTATCAGACCCTGTCTGTGAGAACAGGCTGCTACCCTCAGAAAGTGCAGTTAATTAGAAGAATGGAGCCGAAAAGTAAAAATTACTGAACAGAATTAGTTCTGTTCTCACTCAAACCAGGACAATTGTCTACCTTCTGTTATACCAAACTGGTTCTAAGGGCTGAGATTTTGTTTGCTTGGAAATATCCCGAAGAAACTTTCTTGGTGATTATTCTGGAATTGTTATTTTAGATTCAACCAAAATAGTTATTCTAGGATAACAACTCTGATAAAATTCCAAGTGGAGACAAGTATTAATAAACACAAGTCTGTCATTTTGTTCACACAAGTTGCACTGCCACAATTAGGATTCTGTGTGCCTTCTTGGCTGCTTTGTTCCATGTGGTGTTATTGGTGTTATCCAAAAAGGCTTTTTATATTAATTTTCCATGGCCTTGAGGACACCTGCCAGGAAAAAGTTATGAAAGCTTTCATCAATTTTTGGAAGGAAAAAGATTTAAATCTTAAGAGTGAAACTAAAAACAGACTAAACCACTAAACACTTCAGTGCCAACTTCATTCCTGTTAGGACTCGGGCACACTGTGAAAGTTAAAGAAGCATCTGTAATTTAACTACCATGTAGCAAAATGATTCTGAAAGGACAGACTTTCTCCAACTTGAGCTGATGACAGCAGATGGCTGAGAGGGGTTTTTTAAAAGTTCTCTTGCAACCAAAATGGTCATCTTTTATTTCTGTGACTAATTTGTTCAGTGTTGTGTGTACGATTTCAAATTGATGAGAATTGAGCATTAGCTGTTTTTACTTAACTGGTTTTTGCTTGCATGTAGTGTACATTCCCTTCTGAATTATCTCCTAGAATATGGTGTTTTCTAACTGTTGTCTTTCTATCCTTACAGTGGTGCTGTTAGAGGAAAGCCAGATGTGTTCCTCAGTATTAACAGAGAAGGGGAGAGAAAACTCTAATTTTCACGAAAATATTTTGCTTCTAGCTTTTTTGTCCTTTTGTTTGTTCTTCCTTTTTGCTTTATGTCATTGCTGAGGTTCTTGACCCTGCTCTGATGTAGATGAATGATGTAGCTGTTGTCTTTGGCTTTCCATGCTTGAGCTTACTTGGTTTCTTTTTTCCTTTTTATCTTCCTAGCTTTTTGTGAGATCCCAAATAAGGACATAAAGCAACAATTGGATAGTAGTTAGGATCTGTTCTTCCTTTTTTTCAACTGCTTTGTCCTTTCCTAATCCATTCTTTCCCTGTACCTTCATTTAGAATATGTGGACAAAAGCTTCATTTGCAGTGAAAATCGGCAATTAAATTTTCATGATGCGAAACAACTTTCAGAAGTTGCTCAGTGTCTCCACTGTTCAGAAAGGAGGTGTGAAGATGGTACTACCATGACCTGGTGAAGAGCTTCTCTTCTCAACCACCCCCTGTGTGGTGTGGTGTGGTTTGGGTGTGGGTTTTGGTTTTTTGGTTTTTTTCCTCCTCAAAGACTGGGAAAGAGAATTCATCTGCTTTCTTTGAGAACATCAAGTAGTGGGTTTACAAGAGTGAAAAGAGCTAGTTAAACTAGCTCAACTGTGTTGGCAGCAGGACAGCTACATGGCCAAAGCTAGGAAAGAAATAAATTGGGGGTTTGTGCTTTGATAACATTGCAGTCACTTTGTCACATCCACTTCTGTTACTTTGCACAGGCTTAGGTTGATGCACATTAGGTGGGCATGTTCCTGCAATGCATTCTCCTAGGTGTGCAGTTCTGCTCTGTGAGTACAGGTAGTCACCCGCATGAGCACAGTTGTAGTTTGAGATCTTTGAGGGTTGATGACAGTGGTACTGCTAAACTCCTGATTGATTTATTTACTGATTTATTTATAAATTGTGTGATAAATAGGGGCAAGGGTGTCTACAGGCTGTGTTAAAGCTTTGCACAAATGCAGATTAAGTCATGAATATTATCTCTCCCCATTAAGAAAATGAGTTCTTAACCATTGTGGCTGGTTACAGTTCTCCCTTTCACTTCTCCAGTGATGCTCCAGAAAATTCAGCGTATGCTTTTTGGTGTATTCACTCTAGCATGGTGGGAACTCCTCTTGGAGATGAACAATATCCTCATAAACAGCAGGATGCGTTGTGATAAATCAACAAGAGCATGTTTACTAGAGCTCTTTAGTGCAGGCTGGTTTTGAATCTCCCGATGCTTAGAGCTAGAAGAAGCTCTCATTTTATTTCCATTTTTCTTTGAATACTTGTCACTCTGCCTGTGACTCCTTCAAAGCTATTGCTTTTCAAGATGGAGAGAAGGTCATTTGAAAACAACAGTGCTTATAGTTTAACTCTTCTTTCTGAGTCTAAGGACCTCAGAATTGGGCTGTAAGCAGAAGCAAGCATGAAATGAGAATTCACTCTTCTTAAATAAAATTGTTCAGATGCTTTCCAAACTGAACAGGAGTTGCCAGCCTAAATATGGCCATGTTTCATTTTAAACACAATCAAATAAAAGCTTTTACTGATCTTGGAAAACACATGACTTTTTTTTTTTTCAGCTTAGTTTGAAGGAAAAAACAACTCTGCAATCACAACAACAGAAAAAGCTCCAGAATCTGTTATTCCAGATAAATATATGGATTTACTAAAATAGAGGAGGTTGGCAAAGATGAATTCCAATCAAGACAGTAATCATAGTATATAGAAAGCTCTGTTCAGGAAGCTGATTAGTCAGTTAAAATGCAAATAATTTTCAATCTGCATAATATCTTGAAGTATTTAGTTTATGGATACTTAGAGCAGAATTCTGCTAAAACATTCACTGTGTTTGCATTTGAAAGCATGTGGTTTGTAAAAGGATTAGTGAACCAAAGCAGTGTGATGTGATTTGTCTGGTAGAGGGCAAGATGTTTCTTTGAGCCTTTGTCTACTTTTTATGTGGCTACAACTTTTTAGCACTCAGGCCTGTGCCTGTTCTCTCCCATAAAATCGTATTCACTATTCTCAGAGTCCTTGGCTTACAGCTCTCTTGAGACCTTATCAGACCCAAGTGGGTTTTGTTTCAGAGAAATTTGAGTCCTGTGAGTGCGACTAGGGGAATAAATTACTTCATTTTCCTCACCCCTCATCACCCTTGTATATGTTGTGGGGTGAGGAAAAAAAAAAAATCAAAGGTAATCACTCAAAATGATCTATGCTTCTTCCCTGAGCTGGTGTAAAAAAAGGATTCATGACATATGAAACAACTTATGCTGGTATACTTGCGAGAAGAAACAACTAAAATTTATGTTCATAATGCTGGAGGAAGGGGCTGCATTTTTTGTTGTTGTTTTTTTTTTTTGTGATAATCCAGCAGTGAAGGTACCCACCTGGCAAGTGGGAGACTTGAAATCATGGCCTTCCATCACCTAGGAGGATGCTCTAACTTCCTGTCAGAGTTGTCCTATCTTTATATAAAAGAAATAGTTCAAGAGAGAGAACAAGCATAGAACAGTTCTTCAGCCTACTGGTAAGGATGCACTCTCAATATAGGACACAGGGTTTTCACTTTCTGCTCCAGCAATATTAATTAATTTTTTTTTCTCTACAGACATTGGTCTGCATGTAAAAAACCATCCCTCATTAGACTACATTGTGTCTGTTTGAGGAAGATAAGCAAGCACCAAGGCAAAGCACTGGTCCTGGCACAGTCTCCTTTCAGTACACCTTAATGCATTTCTGCAGTCAGGGCATTTCCAGGATAGAGATGATGTGGGACCCAATCCAGTTACACAGGGAAAGGAATTGAGCTCATACCTCTGTCAATATGCGTAGCTGCCTCAGCTGAGGGACTTTCAGGTACCTGGGCGTAGTACTGCTATTAGTAGTCTCTTCAGAAAGAGCAACTCTTTCAGGGGAGGTTTGCCCCTGACAGTGATCAGTGCAAAAGTACAGTGAGCAAGGCTTGTCTGCTTAAAATTATCAATATTGATTTGTCAGTGAAGCAAATTTATCATATGAATATAGCAGTGCTATTATAGTTCCTTATGTTTTTCTCCTTTTGCTTTATCTCACTGAACTAGGTGAAGTTTGTCCTTATGCTTTCCTTGCAATGTTGTGACTCTGAGATGTGCATTCCCCTGTGATGCTCTGCAGGAGTTTTCTCTCTCTTTCTGAAAGTCAGGGCTCTAAACAAAACACATTCTTTTGTCTCTTGTTCTGGGCACCTGCTTTGTGCATCTCTACAGCAAGTTTGTGGCAAGAGACTGGCTTTACTGAGCAATACAAACTGGACTGAGACCATTAAATTATCTTTCTATGGTTTATGCTGACTTTTTAAACTGGAGTTTAGCTTTTTTAGTGGCCGGTGTGTCAGAAATTGTAATGTACAAGACTAGTTACCCCCTGTGTATATTATTGCACTTTGGACCCCATAAGTTGAAAGTTAATAAATAAAACTTCCCTGCTGAAGATGACAGACACTTAATGATCAAGTCAGCCTGTCTCCAAGGGGCACTATCTATTGCTGAGTGCTCTCCCAAGGCCTGTGCACAGGCACCAGATGCTGTCCTTTGTATCTCTTGCATTATTCAGGCAATAATTTAAACTATACGTAAGTACATAAAATTAGAAGCAAGATATGAAAAATAAGAGACAATAAATTTCTTTTTCAAAAATACCTCTAATATTAGCTAATTTCAGCCTTTTCAGAAGTGCCAGCTTCTCCTTATTCCATCCCATTGTACAGATTACTGCTTGAAGGCTTTTGAAAATTGACTCTCTGGTGGTTCATTCATTATGTTGTTTCCTTTTTTACTAACAGGCAATTTCCAAAATACTGAGCAGCATTGTCAATAAAGTACCTGGAATCATTGCCTACTTATGCTGGAGAGAGTACATGTTCAAACTCTACTATGGTCTGGGCAATGTCAATGGTTTTCTTGCTTTGAATATTATAATTTCTGGGTGTTAGTGTGGTAGAGAGAAGGACTAAAAGAAGAAAAATTTGAGGAAACATAAAATCCCATTAATGAATGCTGGCACTGTGAGTCAAACCCTGGCTGTGCTCAAGCCACCTGGGAGTTTTGCCATTGAGTTCTATGTCAATACTTGAAATTAGAGGAAATTTGTTTTAGTTTTTGTTTTAGCAAAGGATCTCTTATTACAAAAATTCTTACTTTAAATTCTACTCGTGAAGATTGGCAATTATTGTTCTAGCTATAACTAATTGCTTAAATAGAAAATTCAGTCTAATCAGCAGATAAATGGGCATGAACATAACTGTCTGTTTGGACAGTGTCATCCAGTTGTAAACCATAGTAGGTTTTTCTTGTAAAATTTAATTACCATGGCAAATCACAACTCTACAAAAATCCTTTATTGTAGCTTAAGGCTGTTCTCATCCATTATCCAAATGCTTATTTCTCTGAAAAGAGACTATTAATGTAAAGTAATGACAGTCTTAATGGAATTTGTGGAGCTAGGTGTAATGTGATTTGTGTTTGGTTGGTTGGGTTGGTTTGGGTTTTTTTGTTTGGTTTGTTGGGTTTTTTTTTGTAGTTGTTGTTGTCGTCATGATTCCCTCCCACACACACTTGGTACGCTCCATTAGAAAGACTTTATTTACAATGTAAAAGGTAACCTATGAAAAGATCTATTGGCTTCCTGGATTTGTTAGAGCATCTCTCCATCTCTTCCTCCTAAATCTCCCTAGCAATCTTTTTCTACCACAGCTCTCCCTGATAAAAAATCATCATATCTTACCTGAGATATTCTTAATATATCTGTGCCTATAACATCCAAGGTTAATAATTATTCAGATTTTTCAGTCATACAGAAAGAAGTTAGACATCAACAACTCCTAAGGATTTTTTTTTTTTAAGCACTTCAATAGTGTTTCAAGTTTCTTTGGCACTTGCCTTGCTATTATGCTTTATTTTTCATTTGAATATTGAGTAAATATTTAATATAGTGATTACTTTCTGCCCAAGACTGTCATTTTCTCTATTTTTAATAACTGGGTAAACTTGCTTGCCTTGAATTTGGTGCCAAATAAACATTAGGAACGCCAAAGCTATTTATTGGGAAATAGCCCTGAGCTGGTGGAAAAAATGTTTTAAGAAATGGTTGGTTGTTTTTTTTTCATACTTAAACTGAATGAAACATAATAGGCTAAACAATTTTTTTTTTTTTCTTTGAAGGAAGACTTCAGGTTAAAAAGATTTGACAAGCAGTTCTAGCATTCAAGAGAGTAATTGAACAGCATGACTTCTGGGATAATAGCTGCTTAATTGAAAGCATCTTGCTCTTCAAATAAGCTCTTGGTATATATATATACACCATATATATATGGTGTGTGTGTGTGTGTGTATGTGTATATATATATATAAAACACTATGTGCTCAAGAGTAGGGGAGCATGTATTTCCCTAGGGCTGTCTCTTTAGAAGTCAGTAGTGGATATGTTGGGCAGAGTGTACTACAGTCATCAGCTTGCGTCTAGCCATTTGTAGAAGTTGTGATATATGTATATGATAGAAGGCAGACCTGAAAATAGGACTAATCATGAGATGGAGCGCTTGCTTTTCTCTCCTGTGAGTATTATTTGCCCCCCCGCCCCCCCCCAAAGTAAACTGAATTACGGTAGCACTTCAGGGAATACAAGCCACATGATGATAAATAATGTTATTACGCAAGAAACTTACTCCCATGGTCCAAAGGTTGAAACACTATTCCTTGAAAACAGTACAAGCTCTGTGTTGCAGACCAGGTCTGTATAAGAGAATAGGTAACAGGTCCCACTTCTTTCTTTGCCTTGATGTCTTAGAGCTCAGATTGCTCAAGGGCTGGAACAGAAATTGTAACGAAGACACCTCACTGAGAAACAGAGGGGAGTGCAGACAGACTGCCTTACCTGAAACTTCTGCAGTGAGTTCTAGAGAAAAACTTGTCTCTTTGGCCAAGAGAAATGGTTACATACCATATAAACGACAGTGGGAAAATTACAATATACTAATCTAATTTCTGCCTATGGGGTGGAAACAATACATGATCAATACCACTGTGCTCACTAAACTCCTAATGAAGCTGCAGGTATGCAGACAAAACTGTTATTACCATACCTTGCTTTCTCCTCAGTGGTGTATTTCTACAAAGCATGCTTCTGACAGTTCATTTATGTTCATCTTGGTTTAATATTGTGCTATTCTTGTCCCAGCAAAGAGCTCCCTCTGTGGAGCAATTCTGACCTACTGGTTCTGAAATCTTGCTTTCACTAGTATTTAACTTGTAGTGATGGTTCCTGATGTTTAATTAAGCTTCACAATCTGAGCTGGGATGTTCTACAAGCTTTTGGAGTAGTCTGAAATTTAATGGTATGCTGGAAATAATTAATTGGTTTGTGCTAAAGCTTTAAAAGGTAAGAGTAGTTTTACTGATATTAATAAAGATAGTCTGGGACAAAGTTTCATTGTACATAATTGTAAGTACAGACAGTACTTAGTACAAATAGTCAGCAACTGTCAAGGTACAGGAGCAAATAGTTATGAGAGATGGGGAACTACTGGAGACAGTCTGATGGAGGGCTATGATGATGATTAAGGAAGTGGGACATCCCTCTTATGAGGAAAGGCTGAGAGATGGCTGTTTGGTCTGGAGAAGAGAAGGCTGAGGCATGATTTTATCAATGTTTATAAACTTCTCAATTGGGTGACAAGAGGATGGGGCCAGTCTCTTTTTACCGGTGCCCAGTGACAGGACAAGGGGTAATGGGCACAAACTGGAACACAGGAGTTCCATCTCAATATCAGGATTAGCTTTTTTAATGTGAGGGTGACCGAGTAATGGAGCAGGCTGCTTGGAGAGGTTGTGGAGTTTCCTTCTGGAGACTTTCAAAACCCACCTGGATGTGTTCCTGTGTAACCTGCTCTAGGTGAACCTGCTTTGGTAGGGGGGTTGGGCATGATGATATCCAGAGGTGCCTTTCAACCCCTGCCATTTAGTTGAATATACCAGTAACAAACTTGGATTAAGTCCCTTCAGTTTTTAGGAAGGCAGTTCTTCCTTTCTTGGAACATCCTTTAAATAAGGTATAAATTTTCAATGGCATTATTCAAGGATGTCATAAGACATGTTATCTGGATTCTGTTTGTCCGGGTTCTGGCTAAGTAGTCACAGAATCACTATGGTTGGAAAAGACCTTTAAGATCATTAAGTCCAAGCGTTATCTAACTGTACCAGTGACACTACTACACCATATCTAGTACCATACCTAGACAGCATTTAAATACATCCAAGGATGGTGATTCAACCACTTCCTTTAGCAGCCTGTTCCAGTCTTTGATAACCCTTTTGGTACAGAATTTTTTCCTACTGTCCAGCCTAAACCCTCCCTGGTGCAACTTGATGCCATTTCCTCTTGTCCTAAGTCAAACCATAGCATTAGGGGAAAAAAATAAAAAATAAAAAAATCGAAGTTATAAATTAGTTTGTCAATTAGGGATAATGAATACAAGGACCAAAAAAAAAAAAAAAAAAAGCTATACTGTCAACTGAAGCATATCCAGAGATATATAGTTGCTTTACCAGAACATGTGTAATAACAGCTGATGCTGAAGAGCATGTGGCATCAATTGACAAATTATGAATCTGATTTTGTATTTTTAGTTGCTAATTGATTTATCCTACTGGGAAGTAGTTAGGATGATGATTTTTCATGTCGCTATTAAAAACAAAGAAATGTCTAACTGTCTTGCAGCAGGATTAGAAACTTGCCAGTAAGGTTTGTTAGTTTTTGGTTATTGAAATGAAGATTGCAAAACTGGGGAGGGATTCAGGGCAGGTTGTTAACTCTTTTTTGATATATTATTATTATTATTATTATCCAGATCTGTTTTTAACAAGGAACATAGTAATTCAGAATATGCAATTCAGGCTCTCTGCCAGAAATTATACAAGTCCTTTTGAAAATTTTATTTTTCATCAGGAATACCAAAAGCATAACAAAATACGAGGCCTTCCTTCACTCGCAAGTTGTGGCTACTTCTAGTTGTTCTAGGTGAGAAGACACAGAGTCTGGAAAAAGGAATGTTCAGAGTATGAATTATTAATTTCTTGTGTTAAATGAGTAAGCATTCATAGTTATATTTTAATTGACAATTTGTTTTCGATACCACGTGCTATGAATGGCTTAACAAAACTTGTTATTTGGACGTATAATGCGATGTAAGCAAAACATGCAATTGGTGCTCAGCTTCCTGCTGGATCCCAGGTGACTGTGCTGTCAGCTGGCCCTCCAGATGGCACAGATCTTGAGATGATGACACACTGGTTTATGAAGTGGAAAGTGTAATTACTGTGTTAACAATGCATGATGTTGGATTTACTGTTGGTACTAAAGTTAGAGACGTTGAATAATACATCACTAAATTCTCTCAGCAAGACAAATGCTTTAATCCATGAAGAATGGCTACACTGCCATCCTTAAAAATTTTCAAATGTTTTTCAAAAGCATTTTTCTTTTTTTTCCTATCCATCAACATAAATAATGCACTGTGAATAGAAGCAAAGACTCTCATCACCTATACTCCAACCATTTAATGCCCTGTTTATCAGCATCAGTTTTTAACACAACCATCTGAATGGCCACTGAAAGAATAAAAATGGCAAGTGAAGGTTAAGTACAGTTGCATTTGAGACACCTGTACAACCCTTTTAATTCTGAGGTACTGACAGACTGACCCAAGACTGCAAACATGATGTGTGACTCTACAACTGGTCACCTAAGGAATTTCTTAATGCTTTCCTAATCTCGTTTAGCTCTTTTGAAATTCTTGACATATTATGAAGCAATGCATTACCAAGAACCTGATAGAACAGTATGTTATAACTAAGCATATAATGTACACTATATATGTAAACATACATATAAATTTCGAACTCTCTTGTTGAGCTATTTGGCAAGGAAACTCAAACATTCCTTTGAGACAGTTTACAAATTATTAGATACTATTAATAGTATCATCAATCGTAAAGTTTAGTAAGATTGTTTGGATCTTAAAATTTAAAAAAAAATCTGTAATTATAGTGCATATTTTGTGGATGGGTAAGAAAACAAAACAAAAGAACCAAAAAACAAACAACAAAAAAAACCCCAAACAAACAAAAAACAATGAAAAACCAAAACCCAAACAAAAAGAAGTACTGGGGAAACTTCTGCATTGATGACTTCATGTGTACCTGTTTTGATATTTATTTAGGGCTTAATTGGGATAAATATTGAGAATAATAATTCTGTTGAAGACAACAGTAGATAGCGGAGAGATTGGTAAAGAGAATATTAGCCAAAACTGCAGACAACAACATCTCTTCAGTACAAGTAGAAGCTTATAAGTAAAGCTATTTTTAGTTCATAAATTTTCTGTCAGTTACTGCCTCTTGTATAAATTTTAAGGTAAATTATTGCTACTGAACAGTGTGTAGGGATTAGAAAAGCCAAATGCTTTCATATTTTCCTCCTCTCCAGAGAAAGGCAGTCAAGTGCCTTCATATTTACTGAAGTAGAAGGAAGAAAGGCAATGTCACGGTTTAGGGTCAGGGCAGCCCCTTAGACCGATAACAGACGCTCTCTGTTAACCCCCCTCCCTCCCCAA
>WUAM01000287.1:66904976-66941408 GCA_024336885.1 Actenoides hombroni
AACCCCCACCCCCCGCCGATGGTAATTCCATCACTGTCACCACTGATGCTGTGGAGCAGGCACCAGGAAAGTCACAGACTGGGCCCAGCAGCAGGTGGGAGCTGGGTTCTGCTACTGGATTCGGGAACACACAGATCAGGATCAAAGGCAGTAGGACAGAGTCCTCCTTGGATCAAGGAACCTGGAAGAGAAGCCAGGCAAAGAGGGGCGAGACAATCCTAGTCCCTCAGCTTTATTCCAAATATGATGTATATGGGATGGAATCCCTCATTGGACAGTTTAGGGTCACCTGTCTTGGCCACTTCTCCCTGTGAGTGCAACCTTTTAGTTTCTGCACCCTTTAGTGTGGTTCACAAGACCCAGCAGTGGTCTTGGTCTGCACACCAACCCTTGGTGCTAACTCTAAGCACTGGGTGTTATTGCTGCTAGAAGCAGACAATGCCTGTAGAAATGTGCTGATACCTTCAGACAGTGCAGCTCGTTAGAAGAACTGAGTGGAAAAGTAAAACCACTCAAACCAGGATGCCCTTGTAGTTAACAGATAGACACAGCCATGATAGGCACAGTGCATAAGAAGGAGAGTATCTTCTTAAATGTAACAATATGTACTGTTAATGAATATATTTTGAGGCCTTATTCAGGGGTCCAGTCAGTCTTCAACTTTCCTTGCCCCTGGATCCCATGCTGACCATAATGGTGTCATAAAGCCAGCACAGTTGTAAAAGTCTTTTGCATTTGCTTTTTAGAAAAGATCCCATTCCATCTTGAATGCCCAGGGAGTTTGATCATGGTAGAATGCAAGTAGATCGTGAGCTCAGCAAGTTGGATGACTTTCAGCAGATGCTGTTGCAGCTTGTGGAGTTACAGGAGAAGCTAACTGCTCTCTATTTCAAAGGCTACAATGTGCAACAGTTATATAAGGTTGTGCATAAAGCTCAAGAAAACTTTTTTCCCCCCCGAGATATGCACAAGGTGAAACTTCTTTCCCTTGGAGTAGCTTAAGAGTATTTTTTTCTCAACCACTGAGTTTTCCATTAAACTGGCTTTTAATTTTTCAGAGTGTGAAGTGTGTTGTATGTTCCTCAGAACACACACATGCTTTTTCAGTGTATAGAAGTGTACCTGGAGTACCCCATGCTAGAGGTATCTTAAAATGAAACTGTGGATCCTGGAAAACAATGTATTCAAACTATTTAAGCAGAGCTGTGCTAAGAGAAACAATCTACAGACTTCATCTAATACATTATAGTGTATAGAATCCATTTATTTTCCTTTTCCTTCACCTGTTCATTTCCTTGGGCTCTCTGCCAGAGTCCCTTTTTCCTTCCTTTTCTACAGTTTTCTTTTTGAGAGGTTAAGACAGGTGGTGAACAAACAATTTGGACTCTTTCAGTCCACTGTGAAATGTTTTCCTGTCTCTCATTCTTGTATCTTAAATCCTTGTTGCCCTGTGCCCCGTAGTTCAGACTGTTTGTGCTCATATATATCTTAATGATTTCATATTCCTCATTAGGATTAAGTGTTGCCAAAATATAAACAATAACTATTGTATGATATCTTGAAAACTAACAGAGGTTGATGTTAAGGAAACAATTACAGATAAGACTTATTTGCCATTATTCAGTAAGCTTGATTGCTTTGTTGTTGTTTGGTTTGCTTACTGGTTTGTTTGTTTTTGTTCTTTCTTTACATTGTATTTCCTCCTAGTGAATTTTTCAGCCTAATCGAACAGGGTTACTGAAAATGCACTCAGAATGTTCCCTGCCTGAGTTAACTGATCTCTGCACTTGTCCCCATAAAAACAGCCTAAAGAGATTAAATAAATTATTGTCATAAGTGAGATAACTGATAATCTTGGATTAATGATTAAAAGCTGAAGACTTAAGAAATTGCCAAGGTTTAGGGTCAGGGCACCCCCTTAGACCTACAACAGCTGCTCTCTGTTAACCCCCCTCCCTTCTCAAAGGGGAAGAGAAAGGAAATAAGAGAGAGAGAGACTTAGTGATTAGAAAAGGAAACTAGAACAGCTTTAATGAAAACAAAAATGATGATAATAATAAAAATGGAATATATACAAAACCAGTATCGAACCCAACCCCCCTGATGGTAATTACATCACCGTCACCACTGATGCTGTGGAGCAGGCATCAGGGGAGTCCTAGCCTGGGCCCTGCAGCAGATGGGAGCTGTGTTCAGGAGCTGGATTCTGGTACTGCATTCATGAACACACTGACTGGGATCGAAGGCAGAACAGACAGATTCCTCCTTGGGTGCTCTGAGGAAGCAACTGAAAGAGGACATGAGCTGAGCAGAGCTGGCAAATAGTTCCAAGAGGGGAGAAGAGCCACAGACCCTTTGGATCCCTCAGCTCTATATCAAATATGACGTATATGGGCTGGAATACCTCACTGGTCACTTTGGGGTCACCTGTCCTGTCTGCTCCTCCCTGCAGGTGCAGCCTTTCACTTTCTGCCCCCCCAGTGTGGTACACAAGATCCAGCAGTGGCCTTGGTCTGCACACCAGTCCTTGGTAGTAACTCTAAATATGGGGTGCTATCACTGCTAGAGGTAGACACTTTCTGTGAGAACAGGCTGCTACCTTCAGACAGTGCAGTTAGTTTGGAGGACTGAGCTGAAAAGTGCAATCACTGAACAGAATTAGTTCTCACTCAAACCAGGACAGAAATGATAATGCTAGGAAGGTTCAGTGGAAAACATTGGGACACATATAAATGTCTTTTAGTGTCACCATGTCATTATATTTAGTCAAGCACACTGCAATGAAATTGACGTTGGAAAGTAACATTAGATATTATCAACAACAACTGTAACTTGTGAAGGAATGTTCAGGCCAAGCTGATATTAAAACAGGCAAGACTGATGTAACTGTGGTGTCCAGAACAAAGATAGACTGGTTTTGAGCTAGTCTAATGTCTATTCTTTATTATACTTTGTACTCTTCCACTAAAGTTGAGACTTTCCGTGTGGAATGAAATGAGACCTAAAAACTATTGTCTGACTTCAAAAGTCATTCAAACTAGTACAATGGTTTGCCTCTTGCAAGGTTGTCACGCCAGCTCATGTAGAGATACTGCTGAGGTCTGAGCATGGTGCACTCCAGCACTAGGGTACAGCACTATGGGACACCTTGGGCAGCTTCAGGTCTTCCAAATGTTTCTTCTTTTAACAAGTGGTTTCCATCCTGGAGCCACAGGCTACTAACTTTCAATTATGCCAATATAGTTATTATAGGGCTGCAACGAAAATGGTATCACAGGAATGATCTTTGGTTTAAAAATAAGTCCCTAAATGTTCCTTCTTTTTCCTTCTCCAGAATTAATGAATATTTCTAAAACTGGGGAGAAGGATATTTCTAACATAAATTGTTTCAATTTTGCACCCCTCGCTCATAGTCCAGCCTGAGAAATCGTGCTGCTGCCACCACTAGTGAGCTGTTGAGCTGTAAGGCAACGATGGAAGCAATGTCAATGTCCTTCTGAAGTTGCAGTTTCATGACACACAGGGCTTGGCAGTAATACTGCCCTTTGATGTTACCACTTCTCTCTTCTTTGTAGGTCTTCATGCCACTTCTTCAGTTGTGCTAGTGTGACTTGGGCTGCCATGTCTAGCATCTGGACTGTGAAATACACTTAAAATATATCTGTAACCATGCAAATGGATGTATCAGCATCACTGAAAAGCTAGTACCATAGGAAATGAGATGAATAGTAGGGATACAGATTTGAGAATTTGCTGTCCATTGCTTGGTAATGTCTAGGTGCAGCTGGCAAGAGAGATTTATAACGTGCCATGCAGCTACTGTGAAATTCTTGTCTTGACTCACTCACCAGACACTGACTTTTCAGAAAGGCCAGTACCTTAAAAGCTACTTTCATTAGTAGCTTAAGGGAACAGGTGTGATTCTTATGCTGCAAGTGTAAAATGACTTTTACTGATGTGCCACTTTTTCATCTGATTGTAGTTCAAGAAATGTTTTGGGGTGAACATATCTGTTCACTTAGATGTAATTTCTGACCAGGCAAAAGCTATTCAGTAGACTAAGATAGCGAGCAGATCTTTTATTTCTGCTGAGTAAACTTTCAGAATGCCTTTGACAAACAACCTGTATCTGTGCAGTTTAAATGTGACGTGGAACTGATTTAATGAACTGTTCTACTCAGCCTCATATGCTTCATCTCCCTGAGTCTGAAAGCAGGCCTGGTTGCACACCTACAGAGAAAGGAGTAACTGACTAGTTAATGGTACTTGTGCAGAGGGACTGAGATTTTCAGTGGATAATGAGTTGAATGGGAATCTATGACACTGTGCTGTTGAGGAACGTAAAGGCTTTATAGAAGCTTCACTACTCTTTGGAAGGTATCTGAATTTTTTCTATGGTTTTGCTCTTATAGGGCATCAGGTTTTGTCTGTCCCATAGGAGTAGACAATGTAACAACCAAATAGAAGGGACCAGAACAGACTGATGTTGAGAAACCTCTCTTCTAGAAAATATCCTGTGAGGATTGGTTGCAGGAGGTGATACTGAATTTGTCTGGAGACAAGAAGACAATTCAAATGATGGTGCTACAGTTTTCAGATAAGTGAAAGGTAAGAAGGATTTAACTGTTCCCTTTCTGCGTACAAATAATGAGCAGGGTGCTTAAATTACAACAGTAGTAGTTTATCAGGTATTGAGAATAGCTCTAACGAACAACAGGAAACCACTGCAATGATCTGCTAAGGGAGACTGTTAAATCACTACTGCGTAACGTGTTCTTGGATATTGCCACCATGCATCCACTTGGAAAGGCACGGGGTTCTTGATCTCTCTTTTATGGAGAAGACGCTATTACCTTCTATCTCCTATAGAGGTGGAAAAAGACTAGACATGTTAAAATTTAAAGTGAAAATAGCTGCAACATGGTGAAAATGAAAGCAGTTACAAAGAAACAGGCATGTCAGCAGAATTAAGAATCTGTAAATGTGCAAGATGCTAAATTAGTAAGCACTTGTATACTATACTCTTTGTGAAATATGTATCATATCTGATATAAGGTAACAAAGCAGTTGTGTATTGTGAATTGTGTGAACATTGTGAACAACTAAACCCTATCAAAGTCCCCCAGATGCTGCAGGTATGCGAATTGCAGTGCAACGTCCTAGTTTTGCCATTATAGAACAAAAACTACAATGTTCCACAAGATGCCTGAAAACTGGAATGCTGACAAGGGAGCAGTTTGATAGTGTGATGCAGAGCTGCATTAATTAGAGAGTGTCTTAGCACCAGAGATACAAAAAAAAAAAGGAAAAGAAAAGAAAAAATCCTTGGGCATGTACTGTGGTGCAGCAGTTGGAGAAGAGCTGGCTGATAACAGCCGCAGGGTATTACTGTAATGGTGACTGCTGCAGAATGATAGGGGAGAGCTTTGGCCTAACTGCCAATGTCTTGAAAAGGCTGCAAATTCCAACTGCCAAGGGAGTAGTGCCAATTACTGAAATACGTTTACTGTATGATGTCATTATTGATCATATCGCTTCGAGATGTGATTTGCTAGCCCTACTGCAATGTTAACAAAATGTGTTTCCTATGTCAAGATTAAATGCGGTTCTTCTTGGCATGCGGATTGTTTGGGGCTTTGAGTTTGTGTCCATTCCCCCCAGGAAAAAAAGGGAAGTTTAGAGAATGAAGCAGAGACAGGGAGGGAGGAGGACTGGCCCTGACACTCAGTAGTCTGCAATTTACTTTGCCTGAAATCATGTTATTTCAGATACTTAGAGGTCTGAGGGAGAAGTGACAAGAGACATTCTTGCTCTTTATACAAGATCTGTTCTGACCCCTTTTGCTGTTATAATTAGGTTTTTTTCCTCCTTGACAGTGTTAGAGAATTTTCTATTGAGTTTGCTAATCATATCATCTGCTGAAGCACAGAGCTGCTAGAAATAGTCAGACACGTTAAAGGAATAAATCCTCTATTATGCTGCTTAGACAAGTCTTTGGTGCTTGCCATTCCCAGCTGCACACAGACAAATATTTGGGCCTGACTAGGTTAATTGAGAATAATTATGAAGGCATTAAATACAGAGGTGGTCTTAAAAATCAGGCTTTGTTATGGAAGGTGTACTGCAAAATAAATGCCAGTGTGTGTGTATTTACACGCAGAGTGGAGCTCAGATTTACAGACCTCATCTACAGTTTTGCTTGGAAGTGAGGGTGACACTTGCATTAACTGCACCTATAGACAGCCTTGTACTACATTAGAGACTAAATTAGAACAGTTCTGTGATGATTTACCTTAAATTTGTCTCCAGAACTTTCTAAAGCTATGATAAGAGTTTCTGCGTAACACTGCAGTACAGCCAGAATCTTTCTGACCAGGTTCCCGGCACAGTAAGTTACACCAGCACCATGTTTCAGCCTTGCTCTTACAATGTGCATCCCCTCAGCATTCACTGTGCCAGGGGAGTCTCTGCTCAAAATCATATTGATTTGAACCACTGAAAGAGCGCAAAGGAGCTTTCTGGAGCTGAAAATCCAATTGTACGTACATACATGTATATGTCTATGCACATATATCCTAGATCTAGAAATAGAATTAGATATGTGTATATCTAATACCTTCATATATGTACATATACACACATTCTACTGATGAAAAGCTACAGAAGAACAGTGAGATTGATAAGTGTTGTTGAAAGAGATTCTGTGAGGTTCCTTATTTTTCTTTAATTGGAGAAGTAATTATTAGTTTTTTAGAAACAATCTTATTTTCTTTTATAACAAAGACCTTTCTGTAGATACTGTATGTTTGGTTGGTTTGTTTTATGCCTGTAATGCCAAAGAGGAACAGAGTAACCTTGCCACAGAATAAATGGGCAATTTATTTAAAATAACCTTATAATAGATGGCTTTGACATATACAGTAAATCCAAGGACAATAAATTATCTGATGAATAAATTCCCCTATGTGGACAGGCTGAGAGAATTGGGATTGTTCAGCCTAGAGAAGAGAAGGCTCTGGGGAGACTATTACTAATAAGTTGAGGGGTAATGGCTTTAAAATGAAAGACCATAGGTTTAGATTAGCTTTTAGGAAGAAATTCTTTATTGTGAGGATGGTGAGGTACCTGGAGCAGGTTGCCCAGAAAAGTTGTGGATTCCCCCTCTCTGGATATGTGCCAGGCCAGGTTCAATGGAGTTTTGAAGCAACCTGATCTAGTGGGTGCATTGGAACGAGGTGATCTTTAAGGTCCCTTCCAACCCAACCCGTCCATGATTAAAAGTTCTGCTTTCTACTATGTTGGAGAACTCTGTCCATAAGCAGAGATCCATCAGACTTGCAGACCTTTAAGAGGAAAATACAATAACAGTAAACAGTTATTTCTTTCGTGTCATGGGACCCAGCTGCAGATTATAGAGAACTTCTAGTAGGTTGAGATGCACTACATTTGAAGCAGTTTATTGAAATCTCAATCTGCATCTAAGGGAGAATCTTTCGGATATTGCACAGAAATTCTTACTGGAATACAACTTTTGTCAGATTATGACAGAGATATATCTATTATGAAATATAAACACTTTACAAACATGCAATTTACATCAATAATAGGGGAAGACTTCATTTTGAAATTCAGCTTCTGCTTGTAAAGTTTTTTCTCTCTATGCTTGTTTATCTTAATATCAGTTATTTCAAGCAAGTACTTCTAAGGAGGTTAATGGATTTTTGTGTAGAAATGCAATGAGTATATAAATTCTAGTCCAATCTTCTCTTTTTAAAGCTACAATAAATTTTTCTAATGAAGAGCACAGTTTTGTTTAAGAATGATGAACTAAAAGATAAATAGAGCTTTTAGTGGATTGCAGATGATGACATTTGAATAAAGAAAAGCTTGTCAAAGTATTGAACTCACTGAGAAATATTTTGAAACTGATAAACTTGGAAATAAATCTAATGCTTTTTCTGTTTGGTTCAGCTGAGCTGTTAGAAACCCTCTGGTTATTCAGAACTGTGTTTGGAAAGAACAGGGACAAATTATCCTTTCTGTCCTCATAATTAGACTAGGGTAGATGGGTAGGTTAGAGTTTGTCACAGAGATAATTTCTGTGACTCTTCCATTCTTCCTTTCTTGACGATGGTAAATGCTATATTTCTGTTTTCTGAGTAAATTAAAAAGGGAAGTGATTGTATGATTGTTAGAGCCAGCCAGGAATGCAAAATTTTTTGCTGAAATAGATTCTTGCATCTTCCAAATTGGAACACAGGTTTGTCTTTTGGTTTGGGTTTGTTTTGGGTTGGGTTGTTTTATATTTGTTTTTGGTGTGTGGTTTTGTTTTGTTTTGTGTGTGTGTTTGTGTTTGTTTGTTTATTTGTTTTTTAAATCCAAGCTACAAACAAATAACCCCAACCAACTTTCTTGAAAGAGATTTTTCAGTGGACAAGATACACTTTGGGAGAAATTAAATTAACGGCCTAATTGAGGTTTGTGTGTTTTGACAGCAAAAGGATTTTTTTCCCAGCCAAAGATACTTTTATTTTTATTTTTTTAATAAAGAAAGTTTTCTATCACAAAATAATTCCAACACAGAATTTCCAGTTTTCTGCAACTATTATAATTCTGGTTCTTAATAATACCATCCTCTATACGCAGGTCCTCTCTAAATAAAAAAAAGGAAAACTGTTCTCAGGATTTCTCTCTATTATTGTTCAAAAAGCAAATTGTGTCTTGTTTTACAATTGCTAAATTCTTCTAAGGAAGATCAACTGCTTTTGTCAAAAACAGGCCTGAAAATTGCCTCAGATTTTAGTGTTCTCCCCATTGATTGAATCCTGTATATGCTGTTATAGATGAATTTCCATAGCACACTTCTTCAGCAACATATGCTGGCTGCATCCTGAGGCAACTACAGAATCTATATAATAATCCAGGATGAATATCAAAAAGGGATCTTTTTCTGAACCTTCTGCACACAAATACTGGACAGGCTTACATACATCAACAAGGATTTCATGCTGTCTATAACCAATGCAGACATTTAGATTTTAGAGGAGGAGAGTGCCTTTTGTAAATGAACCTAGCTAGCACTAGAGCTGTATTGTGAAACTGGTGAGCAGTGGGAGCTGAGGAACTGAGCAGCAGAGTCTGCAGAATTTCAAATAGTAAAAGGACAAAATGTAAATTTGACTCAAATGCGTTTTTGTTGTTGTTTTTTTTTTCTTGCATTGGTCCAGATGAGATCAGCTCTGTGAAGATTTGTGATGTAGTTGGTTCCTTGGGACTATTGTACTCTTGTGCAAGAATCATTGAACTTTTAAACATACCACGTTCACAAGACTGAATTTAGAATGTCCCTGTTATGGATGAAGTGATGTACCTCACTACTGAGAGGGAAGCAGCAATATTTTTATCAATACAAACAGTGATTTAACAAAGTTATATAGTACATAGGAGAGTGGTTTAACAAGATTTGATGGCAAGGTGCACTTGATTATTTACTGCATAGAGGACAGGGTCAGACAAAACTGTCAGGGAGATGCTCCCATTGAGTAATGAGCTTCAGAAAGGATCCCCTTGTGCTCTAAACTCCTTCTCACAGAGAAGTTTAAGTGCAGCTGAATCTAGACAGAGTCCAGACTTGGTCAATAGTTTATATCTAAAGGATTATATACACTCAATTGATCCTTTATATCACTTAAGATTTCAAAGTTTCAACATGCTTATTCCCTATTCACTTAACAAGTATCTGATGTAGTAAGGATTATCTCAACCTCGAGGAGTAACCCCGAGAGGCATCCCTACTCCTGGCACGTAGCCAGCTGCTGTGCAGGAGACCTCACTGGGTTCTGGGCTGTCCACTGTTTATACAGGTAATTGACTTATGGTCATATTTACATACTGACTAGAGATGTTCGTTTCTTCCAAATTTGGCTGGAGGTGGACATCGACCAGCACCGTGGTGGGCATGTTGCTCAAATTAGCCCTTGGCTATTGTGTTGTTGTTTCTTCCCCAAATTAACATGACCAGATGCATTGTGATCACCACTAGTTGTTATTGCCTGAACAGGGTTATGGGAAATAAAGGTCAGCTGGGGGTGAGGGAGCACACTGCTGAAATCCTGAAGGATCTTTTGGTCATCAATTAAACCAGATAGTGAAAGCTATTATGGCTCTGTAGTTGCCATTATCAGTATCTATTTATTTTTCACATTTTCACTACCCATTTCCTTTGATAAATCAGGAGGAAACACATGTAACCCCCAATGTTAATAATTAGAACACCAGTGACAAAATTTTGTATTTGGAAAAAATTGCTGCAAGAACAAAACAGTTACTGTAGACAATCCAAAACCACTTGTACTTGATGGGCACTCTGATTTGTGAGAACTAATTTGCTAACCACATACAGTACAGCTACAGTAACTTTCTAAAATTGTTTTGTCATCATAATTGCACCTTATGCCAGCAGTTCTAAGCAAAACTTGCTATTAGCTTAATTGAGGAAAGAAATGAAGTGGAAAAATATCTGATCTAATGGCCCAAAAGCTACAGCAGGTGCACAGCAAGCCCAAGAAATAGATCTCTGGAACACACAGAGGTGAATTCCTGATCCTGGAGCACTAAAATTACTGCCAATTGCTCTGAAGGCACTTCATGAATAGCGGGACTCTAATGCTTTTGCCTATTTTTGAAACAGGTTTTGGAATGAATTAGGCTATACGTTACTGTAGCTTTTACCAAGTGGGTGTCCTCTTATAGGGCTTGGTTGTGGGTTAAAAGGTGTCTCTGCTTTCTTCCCTACTGGAAGGGAATCAGTGAAGCACTGAGGAACTGAGTAAAAAGTGTGTAAAACAGTATGACAAGAATGATAGTTGATCATCATGTCTCTAAACAGCAGACACTGGCAAGTTTACTGATGTTTTTGCAAGTTATAGAACTGAGGTTTGCTGGCAGAGAACAGCAGTGCAGATTACAACCTACTCTCTTCTACTCTGAATCCCTTCTGGAGTAAAGGACAATACCTCCATTTGCTGACAGCTTAGCTGCCATCATGCAGAAAAGAACTGGAGCCTACTAGACATATAGAGCACAAGGAAAGGAGAAGGGTGGGGTGGTGGGAAAGAAAATAATTTTTCAGATGTAAAGCCTTCTAGTGTGTGAATTTAACACATGGGCTCCTAAAGAGGTAACATCTGTCTGTGTTTTTTGTTTTGCTCTAACTGGCATAGGTTTTTCTCAGTGAGCAGGAACCACATGATTTAATAGTGGTGCCTTCTACATGAAGTACTGCTGATGGTGATTTTAGCAGCAGCATCTTCTGAAGTAGCGCTAGTTACAGCGCTGACTTCCCCTTCTGTGAACAATGTTGCACTCTCAGCAAGACTCAGTTGGCTTTAGGTAAATAGAATTTCTGTGCTTTGTCTTGCAATACATATAAACGGGGGGAAAAAATGAAGATACTTAGGACTATTTTAAAACAATAGGTTCCTGGGTTTTATTTAATTATTTTTCTGGGGTTTTTTTAATATCTAGGACAAAGCTGATTCTCTTGGCTTCCAGTCTGCCTGTTTGTTAGCTTTTATGTTAAGTAAATTAATGGAAGGTAGTTTTGAAGCCCTGTGAAATGATCAGTGAGTCAGCAACTCAAATCCAAAAGATTTGCCTCATTTTTTTCCCAAGCCATTAATTTCTCCTACAATGCTGTTGTGACTTTTAGGCTAGTGAAAGGTATTATATTGTCCTGGAAAATGCTGTGTGTTGTGCATTGATGAAAGTAACTAGTAATTTTTTTCCAGTTTCACTGCCTTGATTCTTAACTTGTATTGTTCATTATTTTAACTAGAAAACTATATGGAATAAAAGGCAAATGTTCACACATGATGAGATAATCATACTGGGCACTGTTCAGATCAATTAGTAGTTCTTGTTCTGGGAATTTACCATCAGCTAGTAAAATATTAGGTATGATGAAATTCATATGTGCCTTGGGGAAAGTAATTTAATCATAAACACATGGATTTAAGGTGAGCCCAGATGATATCAGTAAACAGGTTAATCTCCCTTTAAATAGCTTGCTGAACCAAAGTATCTAAGGACAAAGATGTAATGCTAACTTCACTCACATGATTTGTTATTACAATGTTACTAGAATAAGGCTTAAAATGCTTGCTTAAACTGATAATTTAATGTTTCATAAGTTAGTTACAAGTGTGTTTACCATTTGTAGCTGTGTGGTAATAAAACAATGATACAGAAACTGTTCTGGGGACAGCTATCATTCTAACTGGCTCTGGAAAGCAGTCTCCTATTGTAGTTGGAAGTAATAGCAAGTACAATTCCTTAAAAAATGCTTTTCATTTCCAGATTTTTAGCCCTTGTGACTTTAAGGGACTTAAATCCTTAAAATAACTTATTTTTGAACTAAGAAAATACTGTTTCCTCTTCTTTCCCTTTATTTTGAAAAGTGATGTCAAAGTAATGTTAAAAGGTGAATTTCAGGTCAAATCACGGCACATTCTTCATACTAAATATAATTTTTTTTATCAAGAGCAGCCATTAGAAAGCCAAAGGGATCAGTTAACTTAGAGTAATGCTACCTGATTCTTAATGATATGTTTTTTTCTGGACCAAATGGATAGACTTTTCCCTTAGCCATGTGTATCTTTTCACAAGCAAAACACAGGCATAAGTAACTGAATATATTAATAAATTCCTATTATTTCCTAAATAACAGTAAATATTGAAATACTTTTTAACTTTAAGAAAATAGTCATTAAAGGTATAAACCAGAAACTTTAATTTGTGTTGCAATCTTATTTAAAAGACATAAAACTCTTCAAATACAACTTAAAAGATTATCTCTTTAGCCACCCTCTTTCATTTCCTTTTCCTTTACTGTGGTTTTGATTTCCATTATTTTTTTCCCCTGATACTGAACTTTGCAGCATTTATGCTATTTGACTATAATTCTTTCACAATAGGTTAATTCCTAAGACAACATTTTGAAGCAGCAGTTCAATGATGTAGAATGATTTTGAAAACCCACTAAACCTCCCCAAAAAACTCTTCCTTAAAAATTTTACCAAAGCTCATATGTTTTCCCAAGTCTCATAGATGACACATAGAAACAATGATTCAGGATGTCAGGCACATAAACAGTATAAATATTAACCAAATAATAAATGAAAGTTCTCCTTAAAATAGCCATGAATCTTTCATGTTTGCATAAAACATTTCAGTTTGTTAAGAACATCAAATGATACTATTGTGGGGAAAAAAAAGAGTAGACTGCTGATGGATGCTTATTCTCACTGGAAAAAAATAAATGTTAACATTTTCAAGAATCTGGACCAAAATGCTTTGGGTAACTGTTAAAACCAAAGTATGTATCTTGTAATTCTGATAAATGTTAGATAGTATGAAGTATTTACTATCTTAAAATAGCAACCTGCTAATGCTTAGAGCATTTCTTTTCAAATGCCTTTAAGGAGATTTCAGTAACTGTCAAAAATAACAAATACTAATAAAGATTAGGTCTAGGAGCAAACAGTATTTCAGGCAATAGAACATACATCTTAGCAGTAGGTGTTAATTATTGACAGGTATACAAGTTTAAAGTTTGCATAAAATACCATGTCAACATACAG
This sequence comes from Actenoides hombroni, assembly GCA_024336885.1. NCBI lineage: Eukaryota > Metazoa > Chordata > Aves > Coraciiformes > Alcedinidae > Actenoides > Actenoides hombroni. The sequence goes on from WUAM01000287.1 coordinate 66,918,617, forward strand.
TCTGCTTAGGAAAGGTTTTAGCACTTAATTGGAACTGAAGTGTAATACTCTGGGGCTTCATTACCTTCTATTTCTGCTTATCTCATTATTCTGGTGGTACCTTCCTCTGATTTTATTAGTTGGTGTGAATAAGCAGCCTAGTCAGTCACATTAGAGCAGAATCCGAATAGTCTGAGGCTTGGACTCAGTTCTACAAATTAGCTGTTTCTCTATTTCCTTAGTATTCATGCTTTAAATATTCTCCATAGAAATATTTTATACAAGATGCTTCTGAGAACCTCTGATTTTTGGACTGTAGAATAGAAAAGGGATAATCACGACTTTGTTCTCTAGAGGAGAATAGCTGAGATTATGTATTTGAGTATAAGGTCAACAGTTCTTAATGTCTTATTTTAACAATGTTAAAAATGTTTACGTATGATGATGAATTTATGTTAATACCCCTTACATCTGCAACCTGTAGCCTGGTTTTCAGGACCAGGAAACAAGTATCCCTCAGGCTTACCCGAAAATACAAGGAATACTCATGTAATCATATACTTAACTAACAAGTTCTGCCTGAGCAACTGTTAATGATTGTCCTTGGAAACCACAGTATCTAGATTCACAAACGTCCATGCAGAAATATTTTTTAGTATCTGTTTGAAAAATAGTATAGTTCTGGTTTACTTGCCTTAAAACAATGAGTTGTTGCTTGAGGTGACATGTCAACAAGAAGCCAAGTTGTGTTTTTGTTTTGTTTTTTCAAGCAGCATGTAGTATTTTAAATGTAGCAGTGTTGCTGAAGCAGAATTAAATGTGAGAACTGGCCACAATCAAAACTCTGTCTTGATTCCCTGTCATAACGCTGTCAGACCTGCAATGTTTATAAAACTGATTTTGAGAGAGTGTTCATATTACAGCTTATCTATTCCTCTGCCTGACATGCAGTCACCAACAGCTAGACACGTTTAGACCAGTCTGTTATTAACACCTGGAGAATAATTACATATGGTAACAATGCTCCCCACCAAGGGCACAGAGTGGTGATGTTATAGTTACTTGTTTATCTGACTTAAATAAAATTATGCTTGTAAATTCCTGTGAATACGTTGACTTGAATAACGACTTCCATATTTTGAATATTCTTGCAATTTTTACATGCAAATCACAAATAGGTTCAGAAGACAGTTGTCAAAACTGGCTAGTTTACCTGCTTACCCCAGGGTGGTATCAGCTAAGTCTAAACCAAGCTGCTTTTGAGAAAGCTCCTAGGTAACCTCTTTCTGTATTTAACTACAGCTACAGCTGAGAAGTTCTACTTATACCTAATGTAAACTTTTCTTGCTGGCATGTGCAACTGTCTCTTCTACATTCACAACAGAAGTTACTCAATTGCTTTGCAGAACATTTAATTTCCCTTTTCTTTGTGCCAATATTCTGTGGAGGATAAAACTTATCCTTTCATCTACTCCTGTCTTTCCCTGATTTCATAGGTATTGTTTGTGTAACTGTTTCTCATGGATCATGGGGATCTGATCACTTACTGCTCTTCCTTCCCTGGTCTAAATCTTGCCTAGAAAGCAGTGCTTGCAATTCAACAAGGTACTTCTATTGAAACCTTGCCAAGGACAGATAGAAAGAAGATTGACTTTACAGATTTGTGTGCCACTAATCTGTTCCCATACGCAAGTCCACTATTTGCTTTCTCCTATTTCATATTCAGCTTGTGTTCTGCAACACCATACAACATATTTCTAATTCTGAATTGCTCAGCAACTAATCACTGTTTATTGCTTGAAGTGTTTGCTATTCATAATTTGCCAGCCACAACATGGTTACCTAAATCAGACCATGGTTTTTCCCTCTTCCTTTTCTGCCTCATACAAACAGATAGCTAACAATTTACAAGCATGAGCTCATGTATTTATAGGGTGAATAACCCCATATGCATTAATTTATAGTGGCACAATATAATGATTTCCATTATTTTTCTTAAGCATCTTACTGATGTTTCCACACTCTCTTCTGCACCCTTATTAAAGTAGATCTATATATCCAGTTTGGATGGGCAGGGTAGACAGTTGTGTTTTGTGATGCTTGGCTACTTTGATTTTGGGTTTTGGGATTTTGTTTTTCTACTTCAATTTTTTTTTTCTTTCCTTGACAGATTTTCTGAAAGATTATGTAGAAACAACTTTAGATATTGAGGTGTTCTGTGTAGTCAAGGACTTTGGGCTGATGAATACCTAAAAGCTTTTTATTAAATCAGCAATTTTTACTTTTTCTTATATCTTTATTAAAACAATATACTTTTAAGTGATACCTACTTTAGATAGTTTGTTGATCTGATTTCATTGCTGACATAAAATAATTTATTTTGGTCTGGAAATCAAAGCTTAAAATAGCTTAGTCCTACAGTAGTGCAGAGTTCTTTGCATCTTGAAATTTTCAGGGGTTTTGGGGTTAGCTTTTTGGTGGTTTCCAGGTGTTTTTATTCTCACTAAATACTGAAAGAAATGTATGTTTTCTTTTTCTAAAAAGTTTCAAAATATTTTAAGCATTTAATTATCTATTGAGAGCTTTTGCAGGTCCTGGGAATCTGCTTTCAGGCAAAACACTTCTCTGTACAGTTATGAAAGCCCTGAAGTTTGAAAAAAATATTTACAAAAAAACCCCTTTTGGAATCACTGAATGGTAAATATATTCCTAATTGTACTTCTGCTGCTAGAAAGGTTTTGAAATCTTCTTTGTGTTGTTATTCATATTTATAAGGCTTGTTTAAAAACAAAATCATAAATCATGGATAAAGCTTCCTTTAGAATAACAAGATGAGTGGATTAGGATCTCCCACAGATGTTCAGTGTATTAGTATCTCTTCAACATCAGTTTCTCTGTAAAACAAAAGTGTGTCCACTAGTGATATTCTTTTCAATTGGATCATGTATCCAGGTCCTGTATGTTATCCAGCCTGTATGTTCAGACACTGTTAGCACTGGCTTAAAAGCCAAAGAACACAGAAGTATATGGACAAAGTGTACTACTTCTCTGACTGCATTTGGGGGAGGAGGAGAAAGCTCAGAACGAGATGGGCTTTTCTTTCTTCTCTTTCTTATTGGATTTGGGGGTTTTGTTCATTTTGCTTTGTTTTGATGTTTGCTGTTTGTTTGGCTTTGTCTTTTTGCTGTGGTGGTTTGTTTCTTGTTTTTGATGTTCTGGGAGGACAGACCTGTAAGCCCATGTTTTACAAAGCAGCTGAAAACCACTAACAATATACCCTCTTTTGGTCTTCTACCAAGAGACTGCATGTGCAGGATGCCAGTGCAATAAGTATTATGTTCTCTACACCGATCAACTTATGCTAGCCTCAGTTTCCCGCAAAACTGGTATCTGGAAAAACAGTGGTCCTGTCTGTTAAGATCTTTGCAGAGGAGAATGTACTTAGGATTTAGTGAAGTGAAATACTGACATACGGGGTTTGCACTCATCTGTGTTTTGCTGACAAGAGCTCTATTGGACCTTGTTGTCATTTCATGGTTTATAACATTCAGGTAGCCCACCAGCAAATTTACAACAGTATAATATTATTAAATTAATGATTGAATGAATATTGGTCTAGAATAGAGCATCCGAACTGATGTTGACTTTTTTGTTTTGTTTTAGAAAGCAGGCGTGAATGCATGCTAGTAGTTTCAAAAAGAAGTGAAGGTGTTTAAGTATATGTTAACAAACTGATTAAACTCAACGGGTGGAATAGGGTAATAGGCTATGGTAGGCTAACTGGGCAGTACTTGGACTTGCAGATATGTGTAAACTTAATTATCTGACAAGGAATGCAAAGAATTAATTGCCCTTTATTTTAGATGACCAATAAAATATACACACCTGAACATTAATACTTATATACAGTACATAAAAACATGACTGGTTTTGCTTATTTGCTTTGGTGTAAGCCACAAGACTAAGGTATGGATCTCAGTCAGATAGTCATGTTAATGAATATCTCTCTTAGTCTGTACAGATAAAAGAAGTCCTGACAAGTAAAGAGGAAAATTATCTCTGCTGTGCCAGTGACATTTCTGCTGAATGCATTGGCTTAATACAAAGTTAATATTTACTTAAATGCTTCTAAGACTTAGTAAATGGAAGTACAGATTGAATATTCTGTATAAGCAGTTTAATTTAGTTAAATATTTGAAGCTGTGTCATAGCAGAATCATGAAAATATTTACTGCAGTTTACCCCACTTTTACAGTTGCTTTTCAGTAGCTGCATTTTAGATTGCGTTTGATGTTTTCCCAGTAGCCTTCTATATGGGTGTAATATATTATACAAAGCCTAGCGTTTTGTATTAATACTTCTGGAATAATAGTTTTCGGCATATTGGTCTTGATCTTCCTGTTTTGATGCCAGCAGCAAGAATCTGATTAACTGGGAAAGGAATATGCTTGTTTAGAAAGCAACCGTGTTCTGGCTTTTGAAAGACTTGATGTACAAATTTATTAATAAATAACTAACTTTCATACCAAATAATACATTGACACAAATTACATGTTTTTATGGCTATTAAGAATTGAATAGCCAGAACAGCTGGGCCAATTCTATTCATTTTGGCTAGTCTCCTACTTGTGCTTTTATCTCAGGGGATGAGTTGTCAGTAGGAGTGTGGGTGTGTGGATACTCTTTATGAAATTATTGTCTGCTGTATTTATGTTGGTTTGGGGTTATATATTTTTCATCTGGACACATTAATGAACCTCTTTGTATGTATTTTTAAATCGTGATCAAAGTTGCTAGTAGCGTTGGCTAGCTGTTTGCAAACTGTGAAGAAATTGTTTAATAGGCAGTTTAAATGTTTGCCAGTAAGACTTTCCTCCTTCTATGGAGTATAACGTTTTTTCCAGTTTTTACATTAAGAATACAGTGCCTGTTTTACCTGCCATGGAAGATACCCACAACAGCAGCAATCCACCATTCCTTGCTTAGTAACCTTCCAGATAGAAAGGTGCAACAGTAATGAAATGTCACTTGGGAAACACTAAGAAGTTAGCTATGTGATAATTATTAATATGTTCAGCTATCTAATCTCTTCTCAATAGATTCTTTGTTACTAGGGCTGGGTTCAGTCCTTCTGTAAATGGAGGAGTAGGGCAGAGCCTCATTTGCTTTTGATGCAGTGATGTATTGAATAGACAACCTGCTCTGCATTTAGAAATTGCAGTTAAGTGCATGAACTCTTTGTCTACTGAAATGTGATGGGGCGTTTTAGTCCTCCATTTCTTGTGGGGAGGTTTAAAGTTGCAAGATGGCCCTGAACTTTCTTCCCACTATAGAGGGAATGCTTCTTTTATTTTGGCAAACACAACTGTGTTGGAAGAGATTAGATTGGTAGTTGCAGTATCCACCTTGGAGATTTATCACACTCTCACAGTCACATTCACGACTTGGAACAATGATGTAAAAATTGCGAGACTAAGCTAGCAAAATAATTTTGATTTAAACTTTTTGAACTAAAAATGTACTTGTATGTAAGCCATAAAAGTCTAAATCATCAGTTTAATTTTTTCCATACTTTTTTCTCCACAAATGTGATGCTAGCTTTACTCTTTTATTTGATTCCCTTAAGTTTTATCAAAATGTCCTGATCAAAGTTGGTGAAGTTTGTTTCCTATCTCTGTCCTTTAGTGTGCAATGAATGTTGAAGTGAAAATCAGAATTTTTTTTTTTCACTTTGACACTTGCTATTAAATGCCCAGAAAACTGTCTTGCAATCTGACACACACTGATGTGATATTCTCAAACTTGACATCAGCATTAACGTTAGTGGTTTTCATACAATAGTTTCATCCATATTCTTCAAAATGAAGCTTTCAGAGTTTTTACTTTCCAAATGAAAGACTGATGTAGCTAGATTCTACATTAAAAAAATAAATAAATTACACTCCAAGTTGAATTTTAAATTTTTGACCAACTCTAGCTAACTACTACTGTGAATTTAAAGAATATTTAAAAGCATGTAATAAACTTCATCCTTCATAACAATAAAAGGGCTGACTAATAGTCATATTTTGCTAGAAATTATTGATGTTATGTGAGGCAAAATGTTCCACTGGATACGTACACTGGAGGCTGAACACTGAAAACCCAATACCTCCCAGTACCTACCTGGTAGCACAGAAGAGCAGTGGCACACAACATGCTTTTTCCCTATGTGCCAGAGCTGGGTGAAAAAGTAGCTAAACCTTTGAGACTCCATGCTGTGTACTAGCCCTGAGCAAGGTAATACCTCAGCTGATGCTCAAAGTAGAGTGTTCAAAACATAGAGGATTTCAATGTGTTCTTCCCTCCACCACCACACTCCCAAAACTTTCCAATGTATTGCATTAAGCCTGTTGTTAATTCATGGTGAGAATATGAAATATTTACCTTTTTTTTTTTTTTTTTTTTTAGAATTTAACTGCTGTTTGAGAAAATAAAACTTTTCACCTGCTGATGGTCCTTGCTGATGTTGTGAGCTTTCAGGAACAGTATTTTAGAATTAGAACAGATGTGATAAAACCTTTAAATGGAATCTAAATGGAAATTACTCAATATATGAAACAAAAAGGCAAACCTCATTCTCTCTGATTTGGATGAGGTTTTATGTAAAAGTAGGGATAATAATTTGTCGAACACACACACACACGAATGTATATAAAAGAATACATGCATACACAGTCAGTACGTGTGTGTGTCTATTTAGATGTACATATACACTCACATTTTTTGCCAATGTCCTTACCCCATCAATTTGCCAGTTTTATTTGTATTGGTTAATACAGTCTTGATTATGAACTTCTGTGTAAATCAGTTCGGGCTTTAAAAAATATATTGACTTTATTCCATTGATTCAAATAGTATTAGGTCGAAAACATTTGCAGCCTGTAAAAAACAATCGGTGCTCTTATCTCCCCATAGCACAGACATCACTGGACTTTTGATTTGATTGATGAGAAAACTTCCACTGAAGTCCTTATCAGAAATTGTACTGAGAGAATGGTATAATTGTGTGTGGGATCAATATATAGTTGTGTAATATGTAATCGCTATGTAACTAAAAGTAATTTTAAGTAATTTTACTGCTGTGGGCAAGGACAGGAGATGAACTGCCCTGATCCTCTAACGAGGAAACTGTCTCAGCTTCTATCTGCAGTCTGTCTGCTGCAATGTAATAATGGAAATGGCAGTTCTCTGCATGCTCTGCAAGACAAGAGTTCAAGCAGTAGAAACAACTGCCTTTTTAGTAGGGGTGATAACTCAGCATCTTTCGAAAAGAAAGTTTAAGCAGGAGAATGAGTTGTCCCCTGGATGTGCTCTGCAGAATGCTGAGCTTCACACTGAGAAGGAGCAACAGGGCTACTCTTGGACATTTTCTGATCCTTCCCTGGCCCTTGTATACTCACCAGCCACCCCCATGGACATCAGGCACTTCCTGAATCTGGAACTCCATTCAGGTAAAGCTTGTAGGCAGAAAATGAGCCAGGTGAATCCTAAGGTGAGGATGCATACAGTAGAGTTTGTTGTGGAGCAGTGGTCTTCCTTCTGAAATTAAGTTCTTACTAACAAAGATTTCTTCCTCTGCATCTAGCTTCACAATTAAATGTTGGCATTAACAGAGTGATGGTGCCTGGTGTTTATCAATGATAGGGATGCTGTTTGTGTAAGTATATCAGTAATTTTTCTCAGCTCACTTCTTAAAATGCTTCCCTTATTTGAAGATTAATCAATAACACTGCCAAATGCTACAGCAGAGGGGTTTCAGACAGCTAGATTATTTATCATGCTGTGCCTAGATGGGTCAGAGCTGTTCTGTCGCTGTTTCCAGAAGAATGTGCTGAATTGTGTGAAGTACGAGTGAAATATCAAACTATTGTAAGCCATCACTGAACTTACCTTCCCCACCGGCCAGTTTAATTACATTATTAGATTTGTCTTACAATGCTTTAAATATTGCTCTATAAAAAAGAGGTAAGGAAACACATTGCTTTTTAAAGAGGCTGAAAATACTCAATAATGTATTTTGATTTCAAAATTTTGTGGCATACACCAGAGAGCCTTTCAATTTCCACCTCTGTTGCTCCCTAGAGGAAGGAAGCTTTAAAATACTAAAAAAAAATAAATCCAGTTTTAATTTGAAATATTATCTCATTGCTGGTCATCTTATAGCCAATTGTCTTTGATCGTATTCTGTTTTGAGACATTGCCATTAGCTTCATTATGTAATATCTATAATGTTTTATTTCAATCATTGGTTCTTTAACTGGAGCAATTAAGACTCATTAAGGATGTTTTACTTAATAGTTTGACTACAGGAGCAAACCAAATGCTTAGTGTAATTGATTGATCTGTTCCAATTGGAAAGGAATTCTATTAAGTCTGGACTGAAAAGAAATACAACCAGTTCTTGTGATCTCCCCTGTCCTCATCCAAGTGTTTAGTGCCCTGATAGGGGCTAGTCATTCCTGTAAGCTACTGGTGTGTGGATGGGGAAAGGAGATATTAACATTGACAAAGGTTAGAAGTGGAAATCATAATCCAATTTCTGGATCTAATTAAGAGTTCAGTGTCTTTCACAGGTGTAAAATATTCACTTAAAGAGAAAATGCATTTCAGAAGCTTACAAAATTAGATTGCCTGAATTATATAATCAGGCTTTCAGAGAAGTGATGTTGGTTTAGGCTATTGTTTATTTCTGAGGGTGGGGATGCCTTGTTATATTTGGTGCAGCAGTATTTGTTTTATGGACGTGGCAACACATGGAGCAATAGTCACAAAGACCAGAGGTTGCTTAATTACATAGAAGTGATTACCGCACAAACAGGAAAAAAACCCCAACAAATTATTTAGATTAAGGCTTTGCCTACTATACCCATTTAAAATTAAGGTCACCACTGACACTTTCTAATATATATTTTAAAAAAAAAAAAATCTTCAGAGATTTTAAAATTTCTTTAGAAATTTAAGAACAATGTCTGAAAATTTTTGTACACTCTCAAATAAGGTTATCTCACTGGATTCTGAAGAGTTACAAATTTGTGAATTCCTCATATAGGTTTTGTTCTTTTTATTTTCTATGCCCACACAATAGCCATTTATCATGTGTCAGAACTCAAACATTTCTCTGCTTGTTTTGTGATTGTATTCAGCATCAGTAATAAGCCACTCTAATTCCATCTGTTTGTATTGCTTCTGATTTCTGTTTAGATTTCCTCCTTTGACTTTCAAGTGATGCACTGCAGCTATCACCTGATCCTCAGACTCTTTTTAATCCCTTTAGGTCACACAGGGCAGGCTTAAACTCAGTTTAGGGCAAGGCTAGACAGAAGCTGATCTTTGCCAGAGTATGCCAAGCCATACTTTAAAAACGACATTTGCAGGTTATCCCCTTGCACGTGGATCACTGTGATGGTTTTGTTCAATGCGTCATATCTGTTACTAGTTGTTTGGGCACTGGGATTCTCCCTGTGTTTGAATGCAAAATGGCAAGTGCTTCTGGAGACGACATTGCACTAGTGTCTGCATCCTGCTTGCTAGTCGCAAAGCCTGGCCTGAGTGCTAAAAGTTGTTTCCTGAGCTGTGATAGATGTGATCTGTTACTCATTTTTTCCGTGTGTGTTTTTCACAGGAGAGAGCGATGAATTATGGTCTGATGTGCAAACTCCTATACCATGCAGAGACTAGCCCTAGTTGTAGAGAGCTACAGGTAGCTAGAGGCTCTCTTGATACCCTCCTCAAATATATCATGTCGCTCTTAGAAATGCTGGCATATAAGCAGAGCTGCTTTGGAAATCTGGGTTCTTTCTTTGTCGCAGCATTTCTCCTAAGGCATCAAGCTTTGAAACTTGTACCACCAAAGTACCACCAGTTGTCCTCTATTGCTTCCTGGACAGTCTTCTCTCATCAGTATCTTGCATGTAATTGTGGTTCTGGTCCATGGCAGTCATCAGCTATTGCCTCTTTGTCCCCCTGCAGAGCAGTATTAAGGGGAGAGCTGTTTTGCTGTTTTCCAGAGATGAGTTAGGGCAGATGGCAATACCCATAGTGCTGTACTGGGGAGATAGGCATAAAAGGGCATGAAAACCCATAAAACTTGCTGTGATATGCTTGGAAAGCATGAGGGGCCAAGTTTTGCTACGCTCCAGAGTGAAGTTTGATTTTGAATTGATATGCAGAATGCAAGTAAGGGTTAGCAACCTGGCTCAAATCCAAGAATTTAAAACTGACAGTATTGTTTTATCTTACAAAGTTACTAAAGTGTATATATTTTTTTTCACTAAGTCTTTTCCATCTTTTTTCCGACCTCCAGTGTAACCATTTCTAGCTGCTATTAAGTAATTTGATGAACTTGGCATAATGTCTATAATTTTCAGGAGGCTGGGAATTAGTGTCCCCTATTATTGCTTCCACTTATTCAGAATTACACATGTGGATTCACTTGTTAGTCATAGGCTTCAGTCAAAGAAAGAGGGATATTTTTAATTTTCTTATGTAGCTTTTAGTAAATCTTCAATTTGTCATGTTCCTCATTTGTGCTAGTGTTGGTCATCCAAACGGCTTAGAAAACATGGCAATGAATTAACCAAATATAATTCGTAGAAATGTTTCTATGAACACTGAATAGATGACAAAATGATGTTGGAGGCAGTAGTACTTCAAATATTTGAAAGCAATATTAATTTTGGTTTGTTTTACTTTTCTAAAATGATAGACGGACAAAACAGGGAAACTACCATGATAAAGGAAAAAGAAAAAGAGAAAGAAAAAAAACAAATCCTGGAGATTAACTGAATGGTGAAACAGGCGTTTAGACATCTGAGTATTTCCTATGGCGTGTGTACATCTTGTGCTGTTCTCAGAAACTTCCTTCTGCAATCTTTGCAAGTTCAAAAGCATTAGTATGGGTGAAGGTCAACGCTGGTCAGACCAAAGGTCCACACTGGTTCCTATCTTGTTTCCAAGTGCAGACAGCAGCACCATGAATGGCAGAAGTGAGGACCATGGCAAGTGTGCAGTGATACTTCTGCAGTAGACTTATCAAAGGGGTCTATAGAATCAGGTTTCTCCATATCAGAGATAACATCTTTGTGATGTTATCCATGCTTTTGAATTTGAGGCTGATATATTTATCCTTAGATGTTCAAAGTGTCCTCAAGGTCATATATAAGGTAAGTTGAACATTCCCAAATAGCTTCCAAACTAGTCCAATACCTATTACAAAAAACAATTATTTTGCTCAGTTTACTTTATCCCTCGCTATGTCTTAATTTTCAACTTAGTGATGCATGTTAGTGTTTCTATATCATAAGGTAAATAAGTCAAAAGAACTGTGTTAAATAGAAGCTCTAAACTTGAAGTTTTAGAAGTAGTTACAAGTAGTTCTGCATTTACCACAAACAGTGGCTTTTTCATACTTCAGTATGAGACAGAATATTTTTTTGGTAGAAAAATAACTGAATGCTTCAACACTGGTAAGCCATTTCACTAATGGCAGCAGTCAGTTGGTGGAGTACCATCCCAGTTTAAAGATCTACTAATCTTGCTGAAGAACTAAGACTGTAGAATATAAGGTCCTTTTCTCTTCACAAAGCTGTTTCTTCCTTACTTCATGCTAAATGAAAACAGCTGCATATCTCATAAATTATGCATTCAGAAAGCACTCTGACATGATACTCTTCAAAACACAGTTAATTTTAATCTTTCTCATGCAATTTTCTGACAAAAAAAGATTGATGGTGTTTTGTTTCCTCCTCTTTTCACTGTAATTTTGATAGTGAAATATGGGTGTATATTAAGTAGTCTATTAGACATCTGATTTTAAAGTAATTCTTATACAGACTATGACCTGAGAAGATACAGCCCATCTATTCCACATCCAATACTTCATGAAGAAAATACAACATATAATGTGACATATATATCTAAAATAAACAACACAAAAAAAGAAACTCAGATATAATGCCATGACACATTCCTCACGTCTCTGTCCATTATTGCAATGTAGTTAGTAAGGCACTGACAGTTTAATTTAGACTTTCTTTCAGTGATATTTGTAAAGCCTTTCTTACTTGGAACTATGCTGATTAATGCTAGGGCAGAGATAATACTCTCAGGAACAGGGTGCTTATAGGCTGAAGTGTATGATACAAAGTGTGTGTTCGTGACACAACACAGCAATGGATACTCAGCATTCAAGTGACATTATCAAAAATATCACTAAATCAAGTGGAAAATACTTGAACAGTAGCTGTTGTGGGCAGATTATTCCCAGTTCTCATTTTTCTAAATGTAGTGCCTGTTAATGCACCAAGAACATTTGTTCAAGTTCCTTGGCAGATGGTACATATTCTTCCCACTTTTTCCCTTTACCTGAATTTGAGAGTAGCAACAGCAAAATTTCTCTGTTGTAACTAGTGACCTTAGAGATCTGCAAATCCTTGTTCTCCTAGCACCTGCTCTGTCATTACTGCAAAACCCCAAGGGCTTTTTTGCTATAGAGATAATAGCAAAAATCCTTGGCACAGCAAAACAGATATCTCTGCTACTGAGAAATCTTGACCTGTCTCTGAATCCTGGTATCTGCTGATACCAATGAAGAATATATGGTTTTGTCATCATCTGTGAAAGGTGTCAGGATTTTAAGAACTTTCTTGCTCAACTGCAAAACACAAGTTCTGAAGGGTATTCTCAAAAATGAATTTTTCATGTTAATAAGTGTTTCATCCTGTTTGTTTCCTTTAAAAAAAATAAAAAAGTCTTGTTTGCATGGCTTTCCAGCTTAAGGAATAAGGTTCCTTAATTCAGAAATAAACAGCAGTTGACTGTCACAGTAGGTATTGAGAGAGCCCTAAAACCCTTTTATTGGCCCTTCATATTATCTGACAGTGGAGCCCCAAGAAGACTTGCAACTGGGTGACTCGTAGATGAATCCGATCTGTAACTATCCACTGGGAAAATCAACTAGAAAATGTGCTTTAAGCAGCTGTACCACAGTTACAGAGAAGTACAAAATGAGATAGGAGATGCTTTTTACTTTTTGGAAAGACGCACAAGGGACGTGTCCAGCACTTGAAATCTTGCAAATAGTCCTTAGGCATAAGAGTTGCAAAGCATTAGAAAAAGATATTCTTAATTCTGTATGCATCTTTAATGCCATACACATGCTTCTAAACTATAATTCTATTTCCACAGTTATTAAATGCAATAAAATTCTAATAACATTAAAATTCATCTCAAATATTGAAGTCTTTGCAAAATAAAACCTTGTGGATCCATCTTTCCTCTCTTGTGAGAGCTGGATAATTGTTTCATTCCATAAATTTTATAAACGTGTAAAATGACTTTTAATCACTGTAGTTTGCAGCTTTTTTCCTCTAGATTGATAATCTTGAATTTTTCTATATGTTAAGGGAGATGCTTGCGTTGAAGTCAAATTTCAACTCTTTAACTGGACCAAGTGAAAGTGATCCATGCAATGGTTATAGCCTACAGTATTTTAGCAGTTTTTCAAAATGTTCAGCATTTCTGAGCTAGACATTCTTCTTAATTTAGAAATAAGGTAGATCTATAAAATTTATTTTTCCTACACATTATTGGAATTACATGAACTGATCTCATGGAAAAATGTAAATGTTTCCTTCTTTACAGAAGATAGGAAGAAATTTCTTTTCAGTGTTTCTTATTTTTAAATTTTCCTTTCCAATATGTAAAACCCAGTGAAGAGATGAGACATGCTGAGGCTGACTGTGAAAGCTAGTTGCCCAAAGGCTATGTAAGAACATCTTTTTTTATTGTGTAGCTGTACATTGACAGTCGTCTAAACATACATACTAAGCTTCTAAAGAAGAGATCTGAAATTTCTTGCTGCAGCAGGATGTTGTACATACGTTCAGCAGGACACAGTATATAGCTGGAAAGCTGTGCTGATGTTTCATGTCCAATTTCCACTTCCACACAAGAAAACTGTTGCAAATTGACCTAATGTCTGCTCTTCTCTGGCTTCACATTTTTAAATGGAGTTTAAAGCAATGAGAAGATCACAGACTGATTTTACTGGAACTCCTAATTTGCCTATGTTAGGAAAACCTGTGATTTGCTGACAGATATGATCTATATGTGACTGATATATTTCAGGTTGCTTAATACATATGATAACGTTGAGTGACTCGAGGGAAATACTCAAGCTAACTGTAAGAAGCTAGCAGTGAGCTAGAACAATGCTAAATAGATCCCAATGCATGTTCTGTCTGGTGATGTACAGAGAAGTCTTGCAAAATGTAACTTACATGCCTGTTAAGACTTTGATGTTGCACATCACTAGGAGTGTGTTTCCAGTTGATTTCCGAGAATGAGTACATAGAGACAAAATGAACTAGTGGGGATGTTAAGCAATATACTGTTAAAAGCTGGTGAGAAGATGGGAAACAAAACATAGGCTCTTCGTACAATTCAGAAAGAGGTTCAGAATAGTTCCCTGTTTACCTCAATTTACTCACCAGAGGCTGTGGTGAGCTGAACAGAGACCTCTTCACTCCTTCCTTTCTGGGGTTTGTGTGTGTCCACTCAGGCTTGCAGGGGTATGATGTCAATGACTCAAAAGCTTTTATTTCTGAATGGGCTAAACAAAACTAGCTCAATTACAGGTCTGCTGTTGGCAGTAGCCCTCTTTTGGGTTTGGTCTGGAGTTGCTATGATATTTAACAACGCTTTTTACAGTTTTAGTTTACAGATGCATCAGTAATTGGTATATTTCTGTAAACATATATATTGTCACAAATAGACAGTCATAATAGATGTCACAAACATCATCTTTTTCATTTAGAAGATGTTATCTGGGAGTTTCTTGGAGGAAGGTCAACTTCAAAATGTCCTGTACTGTTAAGGGTGCTAAATTTTTTTTTTTCAAAACGAATTCTTTCTAAGTAAAGAAAAATATTTTATTATTATATGATGTGAGCAGGTGATAAAGATGTGGTAAGTCATATTTTGATGGCTAAAGAGTTATTACTACTGGTAGATTACTGATTTTTAATTAAGAAAAATCTTACTCATTTTTCACAACTGGGATTTATATCTAAAATTATTTTATACTATTGGATCAGGAGAAACAGTTTGAAATTTGTGGATTTGTTTGGGGTTTTTTGTTTGGGGTTTTTTGTTTGGGGTTTTTTGTTTGGGGTTTTTTGTGAAGTTTAGCAGCATTTCCTGAAGGAAAAAAGTTAATTAAATGCTTGTTCATCAGACCTGAGAATCAATTATACTTTTTTGTGATGCATCTCAGCAAATAATGTTTTTGCTTTTATACATCTCTCTTACTTTTTCAATATTTGTTGCATCATTTTCTATGAAATGTACTTCAATTTGAAATATTCTATTCCAAATGGCGTTTTAAAGTTTTTCAGTAACTACAGCTGTAGTTTTCAGTTGTCAATGTGTTATTGTATGCTGTGACCTTTGGGCACAGCATCCAATGCTGAAAATAGCTTCATAAAATCTCACAGTGTACAGACACCAGACTAGGCAGCACGGTGAAGCAGCCGTTCGGATATGGCAGTTTGTCATACAAGCTGCTGCGCAGGCACAACACAAACTATGCTATTTATCAGCAGGTAAAAGGTCTAATTTTTTTTTTTAAAGTATTTCTGATACTAGGGTTATTGTGAATGCAGCCAGCTCGTTTGGGTCAAAACCCTTTTCTTCTCCAGCGGACCTCTCTACAAGACTCATGGTCTTTGCTCAATGCTTGAAATAATGGGCGTCTGCCCTGATTCTCAACATATTTGAAGTAGCAGCTCTAGGAAGAGTTTGGAGACATATTTCCAGGTTACCTTAACTTTTGCTATTCCTATTAATTTTTTGAAACAGTACTGACACATAATTGCTTTCAAAATGAGACGTTATCTACATCATGAAGCTTATACAAAAGATGGAGAATGCCCACTCAAGTGGAAGCACAGCAGAAATGATGTAATGAACAGTATTTCCTTGCTGCAACATAATAAAATGAGTATTAGGGATGACTAATACTAATTCTGAAATGAAATGGCTGTTTTCCTTTCTGACATGACACTGTGAACACAGTTATAAGCAGTATCATGTTTTTTCTGAGTGATAAGCAAAACCTAGAGCAAGAGGGGTTTAATAGGAAGCTGAACTTTTTTGCATGTAAAGATAAGACTGTGGTTACTGTATACTATGCCACTTAGAGTAATTCCACTTTTCTTACTCAGAGTATTCTATGATGCAAAGCTATTCCATTTGCAGCCAGCTCTTTCACCAAAACATGTTTTTCTTGGTTCTCTTGCTATAAATTCTGATAAAAATGCTATTGTTAGAGTCATTTTAAGACTGGTTTTCTAGCTATTTTTACTTTCTATTTCAGCTTCTTTAATCTTGTAATCTAATCTCCGTTGATGTCTGTTAGCAAAGGATCCGTACTGCCTTATGTAAACCTAGTACTAATAAATGCTAGTAAAACTCCCTGACTCCTCTATTAACCTCTCTGTAATGTTTCCTGTCCACAAGGAGATGATTTACGTCCAGCATTTTAATATTTATTTTAGATGAAAAATAACCTGAATCATCTGTGAGTATGAAAGCAGAGCATTTCCCTCTGCTTGTAAGAGTGCAGTTTTTAATCCCTGAGTAAGGAATGGGGATATGCTGCATGTAAAGCAGGTGTCAGAAAATGGAACAAGTTGCACATCCTTCATTTTCCTTTCCAGTTTTCTCCATTTCTACTTATGCTGCTTTCTCTACTTCTGGTTTCTCCCTAATATACCTCTTTTCCCCTTTGTTCCTTCTTTTTAAAATAACTATGAAAACTTTTAATATACCCTCATGACATTATCTAGAAAAAGTAGGTCTATACCTTGGGATATATCTAGACAAAGTACTGTACATATTTGTTCTTTCTGCTTGAAACCAGAAGACATCTAAATAAGCTATTTAGAAGTAAGACTCTGCTTGCTTGGCGATGTACAATCAACATTGTTCTTAATCTTGTATGTATACCATAGCACAGAAGAAATCCAACAGTGCATGAAGGTTTTTGGGAAAATGAATCTTTAAAACAGCAAGGCTATTTATCAGACAAGATATTGCTTGTTTTTTCTAACTGTTAACAGTTTGAACTAAAAGAAATGTAATTTGCATTTTTATTTCTTTCTATTTTTATATACATGAAAAGCAGCTCTTATGGAGTGAAAAAATAGTCAAGTAAGAGGTCTCAGGATGTGAATTATAGTCTCTTTTAAGACTTGTCATCTTCACACTCCATGTTTTGATACGTTAGTGACATTAATGTGAGATGTTTTTATTTTGGGTTGGGGTTTTTTTTGTATTTTTTATTGTTCTTGTTTGGTTTTTTACACAATTATGGAATTGATAATTTTGGTGGGTTTTTTTATTTTGATTTTTGTAAGCCAGTTCTGTGTCTTAAATGAAAACTAAGTCATAACTCTTGGTATTTATTTTTTTTGTATGAAATTGCATATACAGAGGCACAATTGGTAATTTAAATATCAAGTGACTGACACAATACAGTGGAACAGTGTTGGACAATGTGTGTCTTTATTAGGCTTTTATAAATCCTATTCAAGTGATTTATAACACACATCTGAAACTCAATAAATTATTCCTTCCCTTGGGCCCAGTATGATCAGTAGTGCCATTGTATTATTAGTCTGAATTACCTACAGTAATATCTTTAGTGAAGGGATTTCCTGATGCAGCTGCAGTCTGGGTTGTGTTTTTCTCTACAAAACCCTGGGTCACTGAAGATGGTCCCTGAAATTTTAACAGGCAGTTGAACAGTGGTCATAGAAGAATATTTAAAAATGCAACAAGTAAACATTCTCTCTCTGACTACGTTTGATCTGCTCCTATATCACAGCTTAATATTCACTGGCACTGTAAGTGGAAAACCAAGATGCTGTCACCATAGCAGTCAGGCTGATGTGTGTTCCCTAAGTCTTTCTTCAAAGTCACATTCTGGTTTTGTATTTGTTAACATCTGTTGAACAGTAACAATGATTGTATTTGTTGTTTGTTATTAGCAGACTCAATTCTTTCTTATTCTGTTCAAAAAAAATTTTTTTTTTGGTCTTTGTCTAGATAATGGCTTTTCAATAGCTTTCTAAATATGGCTGAAATAACCTTATATAAACTATATTTCACATGGAAGGGATGAAATTCAAGGGACGTTAGCCTGATGTTAATCACAAGGTCAGTTTTACTAGATAACATGATATTAGTGCTCCCAGAAAGACTAACCTAAGTACAAAGAACAAATTTATATGAAACACCCTAGGCTGGGCCCTTTTCATTAGTTTCTTCCTCATGTTTTGCTTACAGTTCTGCTTATGCTGTTAGGAACAAGGTATTTTTGTCTTTACTAGATATATAATTGTTTTTTCTTTCAGTTTTTACCTTTGCCCAAATTGTGTGTGCACTTAAAGTAATGCTCAAGAAACAGCAACTGCACATGTTGTTTTGTTAAAACTATGAAATATGAAAAAGGTACAAATTCCTGCTTTTAAAAAAGTGTAGAGGAATCCCAACTTCTTTCCTACTGGTTTCTTTTTGTACAAAGTTCTTTTTAAATCATACAAAATTTAGCACACTTGCAATTTACCTCATTTTGCCAATTATATTCCAGTTTCTAAACTTTTTGTCTCGGGCTTTGTAGGACACTGAAAGCCCCTTTACAGTCTTTAGCACTGAAACAGTTTCTTCTTTGGCGTGTGTGGCGACAGTACCCTGTGGTTTCACTCTGTCGTCTTATCAAATTCCAGGTGATGCTATTGTGCATTGTGAGTGTCTATAGTAACAGATAATCAAAAGTTTCTTTACGTAATCTTATTTTTCAGATGGGATTAGAAACTGAGGCTGGTGTGTGAAAGACTATATGGTTTTTTGAGAAAGAAAATGTACCTTTCAGAAAGAATTTCAGTTATGTTGTGCTGCTGTTCTGTCAATAAAATGCAGAAGAAATTGCTACAAACTACTTACTGAAAGAATTTTTCCTTCCTTACTTTGCACTAAGGGCTTTTTTTAAAGTAATAAATTCAGAATAAAATGATTTTGTGCCTTCTGATACAGGATTTAGCACAAAATGTGTATTACATAAATTGGAATTCTTATCAGTAGCTCAGTGTAATATAGGAGTACAGAAAAAAAGCTGTGTAAGGAGAGCTAGTCAAAAAACATGGTGCTATTCTTGTCACCGATACATGATAATGCAATATAGTAGAATAGAAAGTTATCATAAATATTTATAGTATTTAAAAATTACTGGCAACCACTAACTAGTTCTGATTGAAACATTTAGTCTTGCAGATCTACTTGGGCTGCAAGAAAATGCTTTGACACTGCATTTTTGCACTACAAGATGTAAAGTTATATGGAAATGCCTAAAGTACGCTTAATTTCCAGAAATAGTCTAATTGTGGCATCTTAGAAATTCATCACAGGCTGTTTCTCCACCAAAGGACTTCTTTTTTCAACATGAAGCCATGAGCTATCAGGATTACCTGTAGAATAGATTAAACTTCAGCAGGAAACTTTACAATAATAGGAGAAAGGTTCTATTTTTACTCTAGAAATATGACTTTGCATTGTGGGTTTCCTGTACAGATTAAATAGAGGAATTTTCTGAGCAGTCCTATTTCTTTCCTAATATATATAATTTTATTTATAATGTACTATGTCACTGTAAAGCTCAGTTGCCTTTATTTGGTGAAACTTGCTGTGTTGGCCAATAAGCTTTATGTCAAGCTTCACGTGTAACAGCAATAGAGAGCTATCCACCATGTGTGGTTTTCTGTACTACTGCCATTAAACTTATTCAATAGTTTTCCAAAAGCAACTGGAGACAGATTTTTATTACAGGTTATTACAGCTTTTTCAGATATAAGGTTAGTAAAAGAAGCTGCTGAAGTTGCAGCAGAGAAATTATAGCTTACTTAAGAAAACCCAGATTTCAGAAGAGAAAAAATTAACATAATTAGACTTTACAAAGTGAAGCCTGGCATAAATGTCTAGATTGCTAGTGTAGATGCAGTGCAAAGAACCAACTTCTATCAAAAGCCAGTTGAAAAGGGAAGCTTTGTAGATGTTTTGGTCCTAATACCAGGGTTTTCTCAACTGAAATGATTGAGTGCAACTCTAAAAATGATACTGATTCTTCTGTGCTGCAGAATTTGTGAATCATACCCCAGGATTCCTAAAATACTCTGCTGTTGAACAATTAAACCAAGGGGAAGGTTCCCTAAGGCACTAGCACCTACGAATAAGGGTGTTAATAGTTTGGCATCTTTCAAAGTTATAAGATGTTACATTTCTCGTATCAAAGCTGAATTTCTATACAGGAATTAATAAAAAGTCCAAAGCATTTAAAAGGGGACTGATTCTATGTTCCTGCTGGTTTCACTGATTATATTGTTGTTTTGGAAAAATATTGTTGGTGATATGAGTAAGGTCTCCTGAAATGAGTTATTCTACCTCTGTGGCATTTGTTATTTGTTTCTTGGAGAAATCCATATATAAAAAAAATACCAAAAACTAACCAGAACCAAAGGCATGGGGAGGGAAAGAAGGATAGAAATTAGAGATGCAGATGAAGCTGGTTGACCCAGTGAAATAAAATAAGTGAGCAGTAAGTAAAATGCTTAGGCAAGATTTTCAGAGCTCATTACTTGCCTAAAGACATACAAGCACTCTGAAAATCCCCCTAGTTACCTGTCTACATCTTTGAGCAGCTAACGAGTCCTGCAAAGTCAATGCTGTTCCCATGCATCCTTCTAAGAGGAAAGTCTGCAACAGTCAGCACGTGCTAAGTGCGTGTGGAAGATATGGTGGGAGATATTTTAAATTAAATTTGTCCAGAATAAATTGTGATCAAGTACAATTCCTAACAGGTAATCCTAGCATGATGCATTCTACTCAAGACGTTATTTAAGAAAATGTTTTAATGATAGTGATTTATTTTAGTATGGATAAAGAAGAGCATCGATTTATTGTGCTGTGAATAACTTCAGAAGCAGATGCTTGTTAAAACCACATTTAGGAAATAGTTAAATAATGTTTGGCTTTTATATGGGCCTTTCTGAAAAGTGGTGAGAAAAACTACTACCTACCATGTACTCAGTTTCAGAAAGAAAATAAACTATGCTAATTACATGTGTTGTTATTCCCAGCTTCTACTTTTCTGGCTTCCAGACAGCTAGGGAACGGCAGAAATGTAGAGTATGCTGGAACAATAAATATTTTTTTGCTACCTCCATTTCAGCAAATACAAACCATTACAGTGAAAGTGGGAGAAGAAATAACTGAAATCAGAAATGCAGCAGAAGCCTAGGTTACTATAAAGGGTTTTGTTGCTGGTCCATGACTGTAAATTCCTAGAGTAGAACTGGCAAATGTTATTAAGTGTCTTTTATTTACTTAGGTTTTTGATACTTGGTCTCTTCTGGAGAAGTTGGCAAATGATTGATTTCTATGCATTGCTCATTCAGAAAGGTTCATAAGATCCAGATACACCAAACTTCCTTGAATTCTCATTCAAAGATCTAAGAAGAAAGCAGAACTATCCAGAAAGGAACTTTTGCATTTGCGTGGGGTTTTTTTGTTTGTTTGGTTTTAACTACAATATTTTTGATACTTCTTCTCTATTCCACTTTCTGTTATTTATTCCAAAATCTCAGCCTGAGTCCAATCCTCAGCTCAGCAAATACCAGACATGGCACTTGACATTTTGCAAAATATCTTCTGCTAAAATATAGACACCAAATATTTTCATTCAGGAAAGCAACCTTTCTGTTGCTCTGATAACCATCTCCATGGAAGAGCAGCCACAAGCTTCAAATGATTTAGCATTTAGCATCAATTTAATGATGGAGACTTCAGTACTGCTTTTCTGCATAACCATGGTTGGATACAGTGTTTCTACAGACATTCATGTCAGCTGCAGTACTACATTTTTACCAGGCAGCACTCTAAACTTGGAAAGGCAGAGAGATGGAGCACAGAAATATCTGAAATAAGCCAAAGAAACAATTTTTAAGTGTTGTTGGACAGGATGCTCAGCCAATGTAATAGCCTTTCTGATTTGTTTTTACCAGTGTTTTAGAGTCTGCTGAGACTTCTTCTGCCCCAATTTTAAGGTGTACAATTAAGTGACATTTGAGCTGGAAAAAACTTTCAATTGTGCTGATACAGATTTTCATTTATGCAGTTAACAGTATGTGATACATGTCACAGGTGGGGCATTCTTCTGTCATTCAACTTAAGTTTTATTTTTTATCTCATTTCACTTTTTTCTTTGTGGTTTTATTTCTTTGGATTTTTTTTCTTGGTTTAAAATTCTCTTCTCTCTTATGTGCATAATTACTTTATGCCCCTGTTTATATTTGTTTTTCAGCTACTAAAACATAGCTAAGACTTCAATTAAATGTAATTTTCAGCAATAGTTTATTCCTTTAATTTAGGTTTGGTTTTTTTTTTAACAACTGAGAAATCATACATAGAAATAAATATTTCAGATATGCTACCATTAGATCTATCTGTAAAAGATTACACTACATTCATGTCTTCCTGACCCTTGGATCAACACCAGTCTGATTTTTTGCTTCCATGTTACATTTTTAACTATGGGTTTAATAGGACTTGGTTTATCACTCCTTTCTGCCCTGCCTCCCCCCCCCCCCCCCCCCCCCCCCCCCCCCCCCCCCCCCCCCCCCCTCCCCCGCCCCTCCCACCCCCACCCACCTCCCTCCCC
>WUAM01000287.1:66941508-66967300 GCA_024336885.1 Actenoides hombroni
CTGCTGTACAGATAACACTCTCTACTTGCCATGTTTCAAGTCAGTTTATTTTCTGCTTTTATTTCCAGTCTTTCCAGTTCAAATTACTTCAGTGATAACCTTACCACCAGATTTTATTAACTTCTTGGGTTTTTTCCTCACACTTATCCAACATTTCCCCACCTGTTAAAGCAAAATTCATCAGATATTATGAACATATTAAGGTATGTAACTTATGTTTTTAACTATTAGTTGCCTGTTAATTTATATTTTTGATACAGCAGTAAGCATTTTTAAAGCAAAGAAAGCCTAAGGATAAGATTTCATTATAGGTTAGGAAAAACATGTATAGCAGCTGGAAAGTGTTGGTATAAGATTAGAAAAAGAGAGGCAGTTTAGCATGTTAAACAGCACTTGTGCTGCCTGCACTCAGGGCAGACCTCTAAACCTGTAACAGATACTCTCTGTTAACCCCCCTCCCTCCCCAAAGGGGAAGAGAAAGGGAATAAGGGAAAAAGACTTAGCAACTAGAAAAGGAAACTAGAACACCTTTAATGGAAATTAAAATAATAATTAAAAAAAAATTTAATATATACAAACCTAGTATTGAAGTCAACCCCCCTGATGGCAATCATGTCACTGTCACCACTGATGCTGTGGAGCAGGCACCAGGAGAGTCTCAGACTGGGCCCTGCAGTAGATGGGACCTGTGTTCAGGAGCTGGATTCTGGTACTGGATTCAGGAACATGGATATTGGGACTGAAGGCAAAATGGACAGAGTCCTCCTTGGATACTGGCGATTGAAGAAGTGAGAAAGAAGCTGGAAGAGCTGAGCTGAGCGGGACCCTGGCGATCCCTCAGCTTTATACCAAATATGATGTATATGGGATGGAATACATTGTTGGTCAGTTTAGGGACACCTGTCCCTATCCTCTCCTCCCTGCAGGTGTGGCTTTTACTTTCTGCACTCCCTCACAATGGTATACGAGACCCAGCAGTGGCCTTGGTCTGCACACCAATCCTTGGTGCTAACTCTAAACTTGGGGTGTTATCACTGCTAGAAGCAGACACTGTCTGCGGAAATGTGATGCTAACTTCAGACAGTACAGTTAGTTAGAAGAACTGAGCTGGAAAGTAAAATCACTGAACAGAATTAGTCTGTTCTCACTCAAGCCAGGACATTGTCTAAAAAAAATTAGAAATTGGGTTGTTTGAAGGGCACATTTTTAGAAAATTGAGTTGGTGTTTCCATCATCTTCAAAATATTCCAACTTCTCTGAATATTTCATTTGGTGTTTTCCTAGAATTCTGTTTACTGGTATCTTATTCATTTATTTGCCTGCAAGTATCTGATACTTTCCTGGATTTCTGTGATTTTAAAAAAAATAAATGATTGTGTTAACATTAGTCTTGTAAATCCATTCCTTTGATATGCTAAATTATTTCTCCATTCCTGACTGCTTGCATAAATTGATGTTTTTAGCATTTTCTTGTTTTTATCGTTATTCTGCTATTTCCTGTATTCACTGTTTCATTTATGATGCTTATAAGATATTATACCAAAAGCTTTAGTAATTTGGTAATATTAACAAGTTCATTATTATGTTCTTCTCCTTTATCATCAGAAACATGCTTTCCCCATCTATTTTTCCCTGGTTTTTTTGGATGTCATTTTGAACTTCTTAATCTCTAGGATTTTAGTACCACTTCCTCTTGTGTCTTTTTTGAAGACACATACACTTCTGTTTATTTGTTGCTTCCTTTCTTTTTGGAAGAACATTGATAAGAGTTGATTTCTTTTGTATTTTCCTGTTTTCTTTCATTCATCTAATGTGTACTTCTCCTGTGTTGTATTTCATACTTAACGTTGTCCCTTCTAAAATATCAACATTGTTAAAAAAACCAAAACCAAACAACAATGAAGCAAAAGACAAAAAATATCAACCCCCAAACAAGCAAAAATCCCCAGAAGACAACTCTCCCCCTCTTTCTTTAATGATTATTTCATCAAATCAACACTTCTATTCATATTCTAACATGTAGGTGTGCTTTGTACTCCCTGCTTTTTGAGAAAGGAGTTAGTTGTGATTGAATCTAGCTGCCCAGACCTGTCAAGGTTGATGTATTTCTAGACACGTCCAGGAATAAAGCTTTAGTTAAGTGGAAATGAGAATATTAAAAGTTTAAAAGTGTCTGCTGATTTTGATGGAAATAAAATTGGTATTTTCAGGCTTGCCTTGCTGAAGTGGTGTGACTTAAATCCATCTTCTGGATAGTAAAGATTGTTGTGGCTTTATAACCTAGCTTCTGCTTGAAAAGGTGAAAGTTAAGCATTTTATTATCATACACATCCTTGTGCCTTTCTGTTGTTTTAGGTGACTTTCAATGTACAATGTAGCTGGCTAAAAAGACCTTATTTTCAGATTTTTTCTTGACTTTGTAAAACCATGGCTATTTTTCTACACACATCAGGTTGTTAATACTTTGACTGCAATTTGCAGTCTCATGTGATGGCTTTTTAATCTCCAGTTGAATTAGTTGCTCCCTTGATCTATTTTTCCTCTTAAACACTTAACTGTTATTAAGGAATTTCAGGATTTTTCTGTGGGGAGCAGGAAGACAACTGTTTTTGAAAACTGCAATATTTTCCTTCCTTTGAATTTAAGGGTACAATAACCCGACTTTCAATTTTTAGGCTCCAGGGGTCAAATTACATGCTTGGTGATAGTATCTTTGACAGTTAGCATCTTAGTTTATGGAAATATTTCCTGATGTCACCTATTTTACAAATGTGCCTTCTGGTGGATTTGTAATTTCTTGTGATTTTCCATTTTCTAGATAAGCAAGCAAATTATATTGTCTTCAGGAATGTTTAAAATAAAGTTCATGTATATGATTTCCAGTCATTACCATGGTTAGGTGACTAAAAGCTCAGTTCTTGAGCATACCCTATAAGGATTGGCATGATAGGAGTTGAAAAATATTTTAGTTAAGTGAACTTGGTCATTCAGGTCAGATGTCTTCAAATACTGAATTGTTTCCTGAAGTTTTACATGCCTTACCAATACTGGGCCTATTCTACTGAATCATATGTTTTCTTGTTGATATTCAGCTAAAACTTTTTTGATGCAAATCTAATTCTCATCTGAGATTGAGGTTTCAGATTTTTTTAGCTCATCCCCAATTCATGCAATATACTTCAGATAACTGTATCTGCATTGGTAAATATAGTCTTATTTTTCTATAATTTTCTTTTTTAGTGATGCTATATATTATAGTGAGAAAAAGACATATTTTCATATTGGAAAGCTAGTTATGTTCATCTTTCCTTTCAGTTCACAGATAAAAGATGACCTAGTAAAACTGGTTGCTGATGACATTTCTGACATCATTGTGTATGTTATTAGCAGTAGAACAGCTGATTTGTTTCATATGTGAAAATACTGCTATTACATGACATGGGAAGTTTCTTAACATGATGGTCAGTGTTGTCTTTCCTGATTTAACAAAGCCTTTTCCAAGAGCACTTATTTTGCTCTGTTGATATGGGAGCATGAATCATTAGAAAATCCGTGGCTAAACTGTTCCATGCTGAATTCAATGGAAATAATCCCTTTGGAGTTAAGGGTAATAACTGTTTCTTTGCCATTCTCAAAAATAATGTATTAACAAAACCAAAACTTTTCTTGGGCTGTTCTTTAGTTCTTAGATGAATTCTGACCTTACAAGAAGCCTGTGCTTGTTCCTCTGACACCATTTTATTTTCCAATAATGTTTTCTACAGAAACAGCAAGGTCTCACTTGATGCATGTCACTGTTTTCATTGATTTAGCTCCAAGATCTTTAGAGAAAAGAACCAATTCAGCAGAGGATTTTGAAGAGCAAAAACTGTGGCCTGTGTTTTATGGGAGATTGAACAAGATCTCTATGATCTTCTAAAGTCTTTAGACCTATATAATGTATTTAAATACTTACAACTTAAATAGTGTTTAAGATTGCAACTTGTCTCTATGGGCACCATACATAAAGTCATTGTGTGAGCTCATTTACTAATGTTGTCATATATAATAACAGTGAGCGTAATAATGGTTCATTTATGGACATAGTTCATGCCTTTCAGGCTTGTCAGTGTGAATGCCGTGTTGTGCTGATCACAGCAAAAGGAGACATTCTCTGCCAGGTAATACCAGGAGAAAATGACACCTTTCTGTTTGTGTTTAAACAGTATTTCAGGGTAATGTAGCATGCGATGATCTACATTCTCATTTCACTGAAACACTTCTTGGTGATAAAATATGAGAAATAATTTCTATAATAGATTTCCAACTGTCTTAGAGCCACTGCTGGTCCCATGGATCTAAAACCACATAGTAGTTAATTTAGGTAGGTAATTAAGGAGTGAAGTAGTATGAAAGACACAAAGAAAACTAAGCAAAAGTACTAGATGTAAACATGAGCAAGCTCAGTGTTGCTAAGACAGAAACTAGTAAGTATTTTTAAAAGATCCTATAATGGTGAGAGAATTAGCTTCTGACCATCGAGTTTCAGGCACATGACCAAGTAGTTAAGTTCTGATCTTTGTTGCCTTGCCTACAGCACTGTCTATTTCTCCCAGCTGTGGTTATGGTATTGGTGTACTTCATAACCAGCATAGGAAAAATAATCAGCATTTTATGGTTTTTTGCACCCAGAAATACTTATTCTTCAGGTGAAGAATGAGCAGTCATACAGCAAGCAGCTACTATATTGATATTTTTAATATTGGATGCTGTCCTAAGGTGACTTGGGAACCAAGGATTCTAAGATACTTTAAGCCAGCTCATCAAATGTCATTAAGACAACTGTATGCTCACATTACTGCTAGGTTTTCTGGGAATTCTGCTCCAATTTTGAATACTTTAAAATACATAACAGCCTCTGAACAAAAGTGTATGACAGCTGAAGTAAGTGGAATGATAACTTCTAATTCGTATTTTATTAGAAACTCAATGAAGATCAGGAAAAGAATGGCTTCCTTTTACTAATTACAAAACAATGTTTGCTGTTCCAGTTAGAATGGTGGTTTGTAAACTCCTTGGACATGAAAGCAATGAAATGAAAACTATATGTATCCCACACAACATGTGTTGGTTTATGCTGTGAGTTATCTATTGTGATGTGTATTTTTAATCATGTAAGTGTGGGCCTTGTGTAGTTTAAAAATGTATACATGTAAGACTTGAGAGGAAAACTATCAGCAGTGAATGTGTAATATTTATCTGCACTTAACTTGAGTGAACAGGGCTATTCTCTCTCAGACCCACGGGATTTTTCCCTGTGCAGATCTAGTGCCTGTGCAATGGCTGTTTAATCCTATCTGACTCTGGCTCTTACAGCAACAGCTTTCTTTCAGAAGGCACTGTGGAACAGAAACTGGGAGCAGGAATATTTGCTTTAGTATGGACTTATGGATCCAGCCTCAGGGAATTTGATGTGCCCAGTATGTTAAACCTCTAGCTGCTTCTTCTCAGCAAGCACAGGAGAAGGAATTTTGGTCATCACCATGCAGAGTACTGAAGATGCAAAGGAATTGTGTATCTGAGAACTGTAAATGTGTTGAAATTAATCTTTTTGTTGTTATGTCTTAGATTTGATAGAACTACTGTGCAGAAATTTAAGGTGTCCGTTCATTTGGCAGTGGGGATTTAACCCCATGATTTGGGTATGTAAGGTATGGACTGCAGCTTGGTGTGTACCTATGAAGCAACCACAAGAATAATTAGAGCAGTTAGTTTTCTAACCTGAATGGGTAATAAGAAAAAAAAACCTCAAAATCAGTTGCTGAGAAAGTCTTATAAAGATGTCATAATCCATGAAAATTAGCAATTTTAGAGTACTGCTTGATTTTGCTATACTTTTTATAATTCCCTGGGTTTAGCGTGCTTCAAAGATTTATGTGCAGGAAATTTTACTGAGTTAGATATTAATGTTTCTCAATATATTACTCAAAGACAAGCTTTCGAATTTTCCTTTACAGACATATAAATCTGGATGAAAACTTCATGATGATAAAAGGCAACTAAAGATCTGAAAATCATCCTTATAAGCACTGCTTAAATTTATTTTGCATTTGCCAGCTCTGTGGAGGTTTTTTTCCTAGGAAAAGCTAGAAAGATTAAAAAATGGTGATCTTTTCATAGAAACATATTAACAAATATGTATTTTTAAAAAGAGCTTTATAGAATATGTAGAAGGTAAGAATGAGTTTTGGATGTGTTTATTCCATTTAATTCTTAACATACATGACTAACAACTGAAAAAAGATGCATTCAGTCCTCAAGACAATCTTTGAGGTTCTGACCCTTCAGTGATCTTTGGATGTAGACAAGGGCATCTGTGAAGGAGGTCAGGATCCAGGATAGGTACTGAGCCTTTGAGGGCATATGACTGAAGTACTGTGCCTCTTTAATCCCAAACATCCTGCTTCTTCTCACTTCTCAGCACTATCCCCCTTTGAGCTTCTAGTGTGGGGAGACCTTTGGTCACGGACCTCAGCAATGAATTTATGAATATCAGTTATTGATTTGTAAAGGAGATCTAGCAAAC
This sequence comes from Actenoides hombroni, assembly GCA_024336885.1. Classification (NCBI taxonomy): domain Eukaryota; kingdom Metazoa; phylum Chordata; class Aves; order Coraciiformes; family Alcedinidae; genus Actenoides; species Actenoides hombroni. Next base: position 66,948,074 of record WUAM01000287.1, read on the forward strand.
CTGCTAACCCTTTCTTCTTGCCCTTATCTACCTCAAGAACATTTTGAAGACACAGAAAGTGAAGAAAGAAAACTTTGCTGAGGTACAGTGTTGAGACTTACTGTGGGCAGAAATTATGGCAGAGCAACCATACACATGTCCTTTTCTCCTAAGGATGTGTTTTGTCTTGCAGCTGATGCACTCATTGCACAACTTTTATCTGCTGGCCTTATTAAAAAGAAACCTTTCATCTCAATTTTCACAAAGTACATGGATGATTTAGAACTCGTTCTTCATAGCAAACAATGCCTTGCAAGCTAGGGGAATGTAACTTTTTCCAGGGACAGTGGACTACTTGCTGCTGTTTTAAAGGAATTTATGAGGTTTGGTTATTTTCTGAAGAATAGCTGAGAAAATTCCAAAACCTCTTCTGAAGGAAATAATTTAGTGATAGTATTAGAATTTACAACAGTTTCCTATAAGATATTCACCAAAACCAGGAAATGTCTCTGAATAATTCTATTTATTCTTCACTGGCTAAATACAGTTTAAAAAAATCAGGTATCATTTCTCACTATGGAGGGCAGAAAAAACCCTAACTTTTAAATCCCTTTCCCCTCCTTTTTTTTTTTTTAAAGAAATGATTATTTTGACTAATGCAGAATCAAAGAAGCAATCCTATTTAATTTGTCCCATTGCTCGTAGTGTATAATACCTGTAGTCTAAAGGTTGTTTTATTGCTCACAGCACAGCTAAAATTCAATTTTCAAACTCCCTGTTCTTTTACAGGTACTAAGTTGCCCTTGTCAGTTTTCCATTAAAGAAACATCTGTATCCTAAAATGATTTGTGGTCAACTCATGTCAGGAAATTGTCATGAGTTAGATGGAGAGAGTGTTAATCCATAGTACATTTCTAAATGTTATACCTGAACACTAAGAACTGTATGTAAGTCACGATTAGCTGTATTTCTTTTCTATTTTACTCTGCTGAAGAAAACAGATAAATATAATATTGAATCTGATGCATTATTGGTATCCTTTTTGGCTGTTATGGGACAGAATGTAAATCGTGTTTTTATAACTAACAGCATTTTGAAAGGCATTAGAAGCTTAAATAAGTCATTTGAAACTGTAATCCAAACTAAATTGTTCTCTTAGAGTCTTGTGCTGTTAATACTGAAGTTGAACTTGAGCTGAAACATAAATGGGTACTGCTAGTTGTGTCCACTGCTGCCATAAACAAAATCATGGCCTACTGGCTTATTTAAATAATACGCAGCCATAGAAATTAATGTTCTGCTATTGACTGGATAGATTAGATGTTCTTTCACTGTTTAGAAGCTCTATTGTGAAACAGTGGAAGGACATGAAATTAAGCTGTACCAATACATATGCTTTTTATCCTTGGCTTACTTGTTTTATGGTTTATTCTCCAACTCCCCTAAACATGCAAAACAAGTAAGAGTCATCATGGGTAGACATTGCACAGGTAAAACTTACCAACTAGTAGTAAAGAAACCTTAAAGAAAACTAGTTAATCGTCTTCTGAGGCTGAGACAATTTGGATTTAAAAACCTAATGGCAGGAATATGTTAATACTGAATTTGCTCTTTGAGCAAATAGTGTCCTGGCTCTTCCTTCAGTAACTCTGGATCAGATCAGGAATGACTGTAGCTCCTCTGAAGATTGGAGGGTGACTTTCCCAGTTCAGGGACTGTCATTCTTTGGTGCTCAGTACATGCAGGAGAGTTGGTCTAAAAACAATGTGGCCTATGATTGAAACACCACCACCACTTCCACCAGTGCCAGGTGGTAATAGACCAGCTCACATTTGAGCAGAGAGGACTGTGGGAAGGTTGCTGCGCAGTTCAGATTGTTGATCCTAACAGGGATCACTGGCAGTGCAAAACTTGGACCATGCAGGACAAAAGGCACTGTTACTCTTGCTCATTTTTAAGGTAATAACTGGGGAGAACAGGCTGTCCAAGCTGAATTCATTCGTACTGTGACAAAACCAAGGAAAAAGTTGAGTGCTTTCTCTGACCCTGATGATGAGGCTGTGGTGGTCATGGAGCTCTACCCATGAGACCCAGATGGTCACTCCAAAGAGCTGGTGTGTGATGAAGTATTTGACACAAAGCAGTTATCAAGTCAGTGGTGCCAGGGAATCTTCAAACAGCCTTGCTGGAGGCTTCCGCTTCCAATCTAGGAATCGAGAGTCTGAAAGTTAAGTGAATTTCCTTGTGTTAAGTCTTCAACTTATCTGGGATGAAACTTTTCCACAAGCACATTTTGAAAATAAGCTGCTAGATTGTACAAGTACTACTGAAATTATCCTTAATGTTTAGAGTGACAATATGGATGAAATTTAAATTTTGTATTTTATTAGTCTTATAATATTTTAAAAATGTTCTAACACTAAAAATATCTGGATTCTTAACTATACCATAGATAAGAAACTTGGACAGTTAGAGTTTTGTTAAATGGTGAGATGTAGCAGTGTAAATCATCTTCTGAATTCAGTTCATGAGCAAATAAACCACTTACATTTTTCCTTGCTTATGAAGAGGTAATTGCATTACTAATCTACTGAGCCATATGATTTAATAATAACACACCTCCTCCTTGCAGCAGCTTCATTTGTGGATCACAAATCACTTTTTAAAGGGAATAAATATAATTACCCTTATTTTATGACACAAACTCTGTAACGAAACACAAACTCTAACAAAGAAATATTGTGCTGCAATTGTACTTACTTATAATAAAATTAATGTTATTATCAACCTTGTATTCATAAACCATCATAGTCCCTGACAGAGCTAAGAATCTTATGATTTTTTTGAATAAGCACAGAAATCAGCATTCTGGTTTAATTTTTTGAATACTTTGATTCTCTTTATTCAAACCTATTTCTGCACAACTATTTCAGTTGTATTCTTGAAGCTGGCAGTTAAGGTTCCCATAAGATTTTTATCTGAACCTGAGGTCTTTGTGCAGGTAAAGTAGGTGATATTAAGAACAAGATAATTAAGCAAAGTAGAATGTAGGATTTCCATCTCATTTTAAATTCCAATATATCAAAGTGCTGACACTTTTTTTTTTTAATTGGGAAATGTAATTCCCACTTTGCACCTAACTCTGCTGTCCTCTAGCCCCTATAAAGCACCTTGCAGTTTGTTTAGAGAGAAAGATGCATTGCATTATAAGATGACAAAGCCCCAAAACCTGAGCCTGTCCAAGAAGGATAAGGTCCCAAACTGCAACTGCCATCAAATACTGTGCTAATATGATGCTGATTCATTTTTCTTTTTTAAATCATTCAAAATGGAATGCTTGGGGGAAGTTAAAAAAAAAAATCTGCTTCAATTTCAAGCAGACTCAAAATAATTATAGCTATTTTATTAACCAAATTCTTTTCCTATCCCTTATTTTTTCTCGCAACCTCTTTTTACTTATGATTTCAGAGCCACCATAAGATCGTTTCTATAGACAATATAAACATCTTCAGCAACCTGATCTCACTCATCTGTAAAAACAGTACTGCTGGAGAGCATATCACAGCTACTGAAACTGAACTGGAGCAGGGAAAATAGTTGCTTATTTGAAAACTTGCACAGTTTTCCAAGTAAATGAATGTTGAAGCTGTTCAATATCTAGGACAACATTTCAGTAAAGCTTTCTAATTGGTAGGGAGAGAAATCTTCACTTCATTTTGGAATCTAGACATATATTCTTCAATTTTTTTTCAGCAATGTTTAAATATTGTTTTTCATCTGACCAATATTTTGGCCAACTATTTCTAACAGGAATTAAGAACATAATATAGAGAGGTTGATTGGAAAAGTATGGTGAAACAACAGATACAGGTGTGTCTTCAACAGCATGCAAATATAATCTCCAGTTCTGTTCTTTGAAAAAAAAAAAAAAAAAAGCAGTTTTAATGTCGTTGCTGGAGGAATAATCTGAGTGAGGTGTTGAAATATTTTTTAAATCAATGCATACTTCTGATCTTAAGAGAATAATTTTACTTTGGAGTTCCATTTAATTCACATTCTCGGGTTCCATGAATACCTGACAGACAGCTGCACTACTATTTAGCTCTTTGCACATGATTATAAAACCCAGCTTGTTTGCAGTTTGTTTTTTCCTAACTACATTGTATAATTGTAAAACTTACAGTTTGGAGACAGGAGTTATTTAGTTTGTTAGGAGAGGAGGAAACAGATTAACTGAATTTTTGAGATCAGGTTCTTTGTAATGATCTTCATTCTATTCCACAACGGATCAAAGGAACCAGTCAGACAATCTAACATAACCTGCTTTTTCTATGGCTCTGGGGAGAATTAAGCAAAGGGGCAGCTTGCCTAAGACAGATAGAGAATGCTCATCATTGAGGTCTTTTTTGAACAAGATATACAAAAATCTGTTGGGAACAAGGCAAGTAAAATTCATGCAATGATTTCCTAGTGCTGCCTACCATTCTGTAATTCTGTGATGTAATGACTAATAGATTGTTAGGAATATCTAAAAAGCCAGTTGTTCAATAAAAGTAAAGTAGTTTTTGCTTTGCATAAAGACAAGCATGTGTTCATTCCTGCTATAAATTACAGTGACAGAAATTATACTTTCCTAGCGGTATTAGTAACTAGTTTGGTTTTTTGGATTTTTTTGTAATTTATTTTTTTTTTACTACTTATAGTAAAGAGTACTGTAGTTCCTTATTTCTTCAAACAAGGAGCCCTAAATTTTATGCTCTTATCAAAAGTAATACAGGCATTTGCAGTTTTCTGTGAAGAAAATCTCTTTTGCAATAGGTTATTTTTGTTCTTCTAACATTTTTTGTGGAAATTGTTCTGGATTAATCAGATTTATAATGCATGAAAGTAATAAATTGATACAGCTCATAATAGCCAACACAGAAAATTGCAGGAAAGATCAATGCACTATTCACCTAATGAGAGCCTTTATAGGAGTGTATCCTCAATTTTATTTTTTTTTCCTCCTTCCTTTTAGCATCATGCATACCTGTGATGGTGTGTTCATTTTGTACTTTTAACAGACGGGTTTGCTCAAGAGGATCTGGGTATTAGCAGCTGCTCCACTGCATCCAGCTGCTTGGTGCTGGTGGTCAAAAGCAGTAGAATTTTGAGTGGATGCAGGAGATCTGAGTGTAACATGCCTGTCAGCAGTCACACTCTGCCCTTCAGTACCTTTGTGCTATGCCTAGTGGTATTATTCCTCATATGCAAAAGCTAGAAGGTGAACTAGAAGCAGTCAGAAATCTTATCCTTCAGTGCATTTCTTATGCAGAAAAGTTAGCAATTCCACTTGGTACGTTGAACCAACCACTCAAAACAACTTTTACCAAAAATCTATTTGAGTTATACTACAATATCCTTTAATTAATGTATGTATCCAAAGTTAGTGTTAGCAACCATAAGAAAATGCACAGCTCAGTTTCAATGTAACAATTGAGAACTGAATCAAGGTATGGGGCCTTCTTGTAATCCAAAGAGGTGACAAGGAGATGATTATTTTTCTGTTATATATAATATGAATGCCATGGAGGAAGGAAATGGCTGCTTCTGCCTTTTAAAATACAATAGACAGTAAAAGTGGATGCTGGGAATGATTCAGTGCATGTGTTTTTATGTGTGGGAAGACTGTAATTATGAGCAGATTGACAGTTGTGTGCACAGTAATTCCCTTCTGATAGATAGCCAGAGTGTTTAATACTGGCAGGCATACATGAAGAAATATATGAAGAACAGGCCAAGAAAACCTGCTTTTCCTGGATCTGATCCCTGTAACTAGGCAAGCTTTGTGAGTTACTTCCTATAACTAAATCAGTCACCAGTTCAAATTTTTCTCCAATGGCTCTAGAATGTTTTCATCTCTTTTAAAATTAATTAGTCTTTTCCAACACAAATTTTGTGATTAATTTTTAATATCTACTATATATATTATATATACTATTACATGTATTAATTTCCATTTATCCTGTAAAATACATCCAGGGATAAACTTTCAAGGCTCATTAATTTCTGGCCCAGAATTGGCAACACTGAACCACAGTTCCTTCATTTGGCCACAAAATTTTTCTATCCTAGTTGTCACCAGTTTAAAGAGATGACTTAAAAGCAGTCAATTGGCCTTTAAATGCCTTCAGAGATCCCACATAATTACACAGATGCCAAGCTCTACCCACAGGCAATCTGCAAAATTTCCTAGTGCTCGTAAATTGCCTTCATCTAGACTAAAAAAGAAACTATTATCCCTGTTAATATATCTGGTATAAAATGGCCTGGATCTCATGATAAACCAATTTTAACTTTCCTTCTTTGTTAATCTCTAAAATAATGCAATTTATGAAATATTTAAGATCTTAAATTACAAGTATTTATCCATTAAGGTAATTGATTAAGAATGGAAGTCAACATTACCTTCTATTGTCTATCAGTTGAGAAGGACTTCTTGGGCAATGAGGCACATTATGCCAAGTGACTTCATTAGCTTTGTACAGAACAGATGGGCTTTTCTATTACAAGAATATCTGCGGAGAATGTTTTGAAACCTGCTGTAAGAAGGCTTACTCTAAATTTCTTATTTCTTGTTTTGTGTTTATCCCACCCTATTTGCTTGCTTTGTAAGAAGCATGGGTCATATGTTGTCACATCTACTGTTATTTTAGAAGCCTCTTCTCTTTTATTCCCAGCCTAAATGAGCAATGTCTATCCCTAATAGTAAGGGGAGTTTAAAGGCTGCAAGTCTATGGCTGATTAGTAAAGAGTTGGAGCTCAATCCTCATCCCCAAAGCATGCAGGACTGAAAAAGGAAATAAGGTATTTGACACAGTGCATGGAAAGTTCAGAAAAGGCTTCTGCGCTAGTATAAGTACAGAAGCACATAAATACATATGAAGTTGCAAATGCTAAATGTCCTGGCTAGGGAAGAGAAAGCTTCATCTAAGACCCCTATAGTAACTTTTTCCACACATGCATGTATCTGGCTTGCTAAGCAACTCTGTGTTGTATACATTAAAAGTAGCAGTAGTAGAAATCATACCACACCTATTTAATTTGTAATTGTTAAATAGAAGTATTAGAAGACTGCATATTGGTTGCTGTGTTCCCAAATGATGTGGGAATTTTTGGTTTGTTTTTGTTTGGTTTTTTTTAAAGTTAAAAAACACAGAAGCAAAACAGAACGCAAAATGTACCTGAAGGAAATCCCAAAGCCAAAAGCAGAGGCAACTAGGCAGATGATTGCTGATGAGAAAATGCAGAAAATCTGGCAACAGGAGAGACCCTGGCTCTCTTAAGTCATCATATAGCATTCACACTAGGTCTCTAAGTAGTACAATTTCTAATTTGGAGAAGTAAATTAAGGCTGTGGACATTTACATCCCATTCTATGTTAAAATAATCATGTCCAGCTTTTGTTCATTTTAATCCAGGAGCCAGAATAACCCTGGTTGTCTGGGTTTATGATGCTACTTTGAAAAAAGGTTGGTGTTGACTTGCTTGTGAAACCTGAGCTGTTTTCTCAGCCCCCTCTGAGGTTTCACATAGTCACCAGTTTGAATAAGCAGAAGCTTGCTGTTGCTAGTATGTGTCACAGTACTGGAGGATGCAAATCTCTTGCTATGAGCCTTGACTGTTTCACCAGGGGTAGCCACATAGCTAAACAGTAAAATTAAGAAAACAACATGCTCCATAATGCTCTAAACTAAAAAACAAGCTAATTATCAGTAGAACCATTTAGAAGAAATTGAACATAAACATATTTTTAAAAGCTATAACAATGCTACTATCTTAAGCTGATAAGAACAGGAATGAAAAATAGGAACTTAATGTGGGACTAAAAGAGATCTCACAAACAAGAGCTGAAAAGGCACACTTATTTATAATGAGTTAGGGTCTAAGTATAGTGCACTATAAATAAAAGCCCCGGAAGGGAAGATAGTCACTGTATGTTTTTTCAGTTGAGAGCTTCAAGTTTTTGAGGGGAATGATGCACCTAGTGTACTCTTTCACGAATCTAAACCAAGATAAGATTTTTTCAGCACTTGAATATTTTTAAAATTCCTCTTACGATAATTTTAAATGTTCTCTTGTATCCACTTCCTTACTGTGGGATGCATTTAGTCACCTATTTATATGTGTGATTAAAAGACCTTAGAATTATATGCCCAAGATAACACTCAGTAACCCCTGGTTAATGATTTTTTTTTTCCTCCAAGAACTGGATTCCCTGTGGGTATAGGGATGTCAAACAGGTAGGTGTTCAGATTGCTCTTTGTGTTCTGGCTGATTCTCAAGGTTGTGTTAAGGCTGTGCCAATTCACATGCCTTTGAAGGCTTTTCATCTTGATAAAAGCCAAAGATGCTCTTTAGGTTTGGGCCATGAGGAGGGTTGGAGTTGTTTGGTTGACATTTTGTGTCTATGAATGTGTGCCTAATCCTTCCTAACAAGTGGGTAGATATAAACTTCAACTCAACTGTGTGTCATGTCTCAGGGCCACAGCAAGACTTTTTTCTGCTGGTTCATCTGAAGTTGCTCTATACTGATTTTTGCATTTGAAACATTAAAGGCGTTTTGTCTGGTCCAGTCTTTCACAGAATCACAGAATCATTTAGGTTGGAAAAGACCCTTGGGATCATTGTATCCAACCATTAGTCCTACTCTACAAGTTCACCCCTCAACCATATCCCCCAACACCACATCTAAGTGATGTTTAAACACACCCAGGGATGGCGACTCAACCACCTTCCTGGGCAGCCCATTCCAATATCTCACCACTCTCTGTGAAGAATTTTTTCCTAGTGTCTAGTCTAAACCTACCTTGTTTCAGTTTTAGGCCATTCCCTCTGGTTCTGTGACTAATTACCTGAGAGAAGAGACCAGCACCAGCCTCTCTACAATGTCCTTTCAGGTAGTTATAGAGAGTGATAGGATCTCCCCTCAGCCTCCTCTTCCTCAAACTAAACAGTCCCAGCTCCTTCAAACGGTCCTCATATGATCTCTTCTCCAATCCCTTGACCAGCTTCGTTGCCCTCCTCTGCGCCCGCTCCAGTACCTCAGTATCTCTCTTGTACTGAGGTGCCCAAAACCGGACAATGTACTCAAGGTGAGGTCTCACCAGTGCTGAGTACAGGGGGACAATCACCCCCCTACTTCTGCTGGTCACACTATTTCTAATACAGGCCAGGATGCCGTTGGCCTTCTTTGCCACCTGGGCACACTGCTGGCTCATATTCATTCGCTTGTCAATTAGAACCCCCAGATCCCTCTCCGCGAGACAGCTCTCCAACCACACTTCCCCAAGCCTGTAGCGTTGCATGGGGTTGTTGCAGCCCAAGTGCAGGACCTGGCACTTGGCCTTGTTGAAACTCATACCATTAACATTGGCCCAGCGATCCAGTCTAGCTAAGTCTCTCTGGAGAGCCTCCCTATCCTCACGCAGAACAGAAGCAGCAGCCAGTTCCACAAGCTGGTGTTCACTGGAACCCATTGCTGATGGGCAAGGAGACAATGATGGCTTTGTTCCCTTCCTGGGAGCCAGCCATGCTCTGCGTGGAGCTGTCACAGGCAGCTGCATGCCAGAGAGTGTCTGTGAAGCCAGAGAGGGGATGCTGTGTCCTGAAATGGCATGGGGTGCTGGGCTTACAGAGCTGGCTCTGGGGACTGGCTCTTCTCTCACATAAACCACCAGGCTTTAAAACCACAACAGTATGGAAAAAAATGCAGAACCAGCTCTCTGTTCACACTCAGGTTAACAACAAAATATCATCCAGAGGAACCTTGACAGGCTTGAGGACTTGGCCCATGCAAACCCCTTGAAGTTCAACAAGGACAAATGCAAAGTCCTGCACTGTGTTGGGACAACCCCTGCTTGCCTGGAGGAGGGCCACAAAAATGATGCCCTGTGTGCCACCATGGCTGTATATAAGCGTAATTTTGAGTTGCATAGGTTGACTTGTTCATTTCTCACACAGGTGTCTAGTACAGCAGCTTCCTTCTGATGATGCATGTAGCACCCTGATGTGGACGCTACAGAGGTCCCCAGTCCAGGTTGCACAAGCCACCCCAGCAGCTTGCACTGGCTTCGCTTCAGGTTAATTCTGACTTGTTCACAGCCAGCAGTGGATCTGCGCTGACCTCTCATGAGCAAAGCTCAGGACAGGCTGGGAAACCTGGTCTGACAGAGCCTGTGCAAAAGCACAGCCAGCAGCAAATGTCTGCCTGAGTTGGTGATAATCTCATTGCTTTGGTGCTCCTTAATGCAATTTAAAGCATTAAAAACAATTTTACCTTGTGAAAAACAGCACCAAAAAAAAATGCAGCTTCTCCTAAGATACTCAGTTGCTATGCTAAGACAGCAAGAACAGGATGCAACAGTGATTTTATCAAGCAATGAAAGCATCTTTGAGAGTGTGCTGACCATCAAGAACTCAGCTGAACTCCTGGTCATATTCAGGACAGCGTGTTCTCCTCCCTGGGACAGCGGCTGGTTGCTGCGGATGCTTTCAGCTTTCTCAAGTTGCTAGCTGCCAGAGTAGAGCATATGCTGCTATAACACTTTTCACTAAATGTGATAGCAGAGGTCATGTTCTACATGGAAACACAGCAAGCACACAGCAGAGGCATGACAGCAGCACACAGCGGTCTTGTCCACAACAGCAACCCAGCACTTGCTCACTTTTCTCCCCTTGGGCCAGTGTTTGTGAGCCTGCGTTTACTGAGAGTAAAGCAGTGCTCAGCGGTGAAGCTGAGTGCCTAGGGCTCATGCGGGTGGGTGTCAGGGACCTGGGATGCCCCTTCTGCTGAGTAGGTAGCACTGGCATGTAGAGGGAGGGCAGCTAATGCTTCATTTGTTTACTGCATCCATGGTGCTATTTCCAACTCCATGACTCTGTGTTCCTGAGGGAGATTAAGGCTGCCCTTCTTTCTGTGAATCCTTAGCTGAGATCATCTGCAGCTTTAGTATCCGTGCTTCAGCAGGGCCAAATCCCATCTTGCAAATAGGTTTATAATCAGTGCTGCCGCAATGGCTGCCATCTATGGCAAGTGTATCCATGGATGTTCTGGGGACCTTCACAGCCAAAAACCCAACTGCATTGCAAAGCAGAAGCATGCACTGGACAGTTGCTTCCTCGCCAGGTGATCACCAAAGGGGACCTCTACCCATGTTCCCCAGAAGATAAGTCCCAGAAGGACTCATACAGGCGTAGTAGCCATGTTCTCTGCTAGCAGCCCCAGATAAATCAGTGATATCTGGAGCTTTCAGACGAGTCTCCCCAGCATGGTGGGATCACACAGGCAAGAGTCTTGGTGACCTTCTTGATAGTTCTGTTACTGGGATGACACATGATATAGAAGTTGCTGGTGCTGATCCACCTGCAAGTTAAATAAAAATATAAAAAATTCTGAATATCTGTAAGCATACACCTTCAGGGTGGGACTGCACAATGCCCAAGGTTTTGTGTGAGTGGTTGTTCAGCATGTGATGGCCATGTCAGCCCATGGAGCTGCATGGGTCCAACTGTCAGTGCCTCCTGGAGCACTTGGAGCAGAGTGTCTGCCCAAGGTGCTGGAGGCCTCTCAGCCAGGCATGTAATGAAAGGGATGCCATGGAAAGCACTGCAGATCTTCCTTGTTTTACACTCCCGTGGAGCAAGAACAAGAAGGCAGCACATGTCTATGCTGTCTCCACTGGGCTTTAATAGGGTGTTTTGTTTGTACTTTCAACACCATGCTATGCAATACTTTAGGAAAAGTACCTTTCCTGCTTTCTAAGATATGCATGTCTAGAAGCTATAAAGAAATGGTTATATTCTATGCATTTTTGTCCTATTGTATTACACCTTTTCTTTTCACTGAAAAACTCTCAAACCTTGTATTTAGGTCTCTTTTTGAGTTGAGTAATCAACTCTGTCAGCCTGATTCAGAGCAATGGCTCTTGTGATGCTCAGTCATATGCTATGGTGGAAGAAAGGATAAAACAGACACATCCATGTTTTCCTGTCTTTCCCTAAGTGAGGTTTTTTTTTTCCCTCATAGAATCAAGAATTTAAGAGGTACACTTCTGACTTGAAATGTCATCCTTGTCAGACATTCTTAAGCTGGCAGACCTCTTATGCCTTTTGCAAAGGAGCAAAAACCAGCATCATTTTCTGAGATTTGAGAAGTACACTTGCTAACACAGATTGGTTTTGACCTGGATGGCAAGCTCCTACCTACCTGTTTGGCTCAGTTTCTATGAAGTCATCTCCCACTGTCTGGGCAGCTGCCCTAACCCTTCTTATCCAGGAGGACCTCAGGCACTTAGGTGGAAGCTAGGTCAGATGAATCTAGGGAAAAAAAAATCAAAGCTTCTGTCTGAGTAAAAATGTGGAAACACTGCACTTAAAAATGACATTTCTCTGTTTAAAAAGTGTCTGCCCTGACAATTCTGTTAAAGTGGAGCTGAAATTACTTCCCAAATTTGCAGACTGTTTGAATTTCCCAGTGTCTGTTTGCTGAGAACTGATTAAGCAGTTTGTCAAGCTGCAGTCACTGATCCAAATGCGATGCCATCCAGAGCTGATAAGTGTTACTTGTGCCTGTAAAACTTCTGTTGTCCTGGACCTTTGCTTTCACATTTCCAGTGGTTCACAGTTTGAGATTTCAAAAAGATAAGTAGTTTGTGGAGATTCCTTCAAAGAGGTAATACACATGGTGCTCTTTCATAGACATGACTTTCGGGATTATTGTTTTTAATTGCCTTACATATAACATGCAAAAATCATTTGCCATTCATGTTTTATCTATTTGCCTTAGTATAGTAACATCACCTCTTCACATGAACCATGCTTGCTTGTTGCTTTGCATGTGTTTTGTAAAAAATAATGCTACTTTTATACAACTGCAGGACAAGTCTTCTGTCCACAGAGTATGTTCCAGTGATGCTAAAACAGAAAACAGTGGGGATTTCAGTGGACTCATTGTCCCAGCATCTTAGCATAATTTAACCAACAGGATATGATAAAAAGATGCAGCTGGCTTCTTCCAGTGTGTAACATCTTTAAGCCTGCATCTGATTTGTGTAAACAGTTATTTTCTCAACAATCTCTTATAGAAGGAGATTTCCTGTAAATTGCATATTTTGAGGCAAAAAAACCACAGTGAGCAAAAATGTCAGAGGAAGAGTGTAAAGGATGGGAGAAAAACAATAGCTGCTTTTCTCTTCTCTGATTGCCAGCAAGCAATGTGTGTTGAGAACATGCATCATGCAGGTCTGGTCTCCCAACACAATGGCTGCAAATTCAATTGCTTCTCCACTGCTGCCTCTGAGCTTGGTGTCTCCCTTCACCACTAGTTCAATGTATACACAGAAACTGGGGTAGGTGACTGGAAAAAGCAACTGTGACAAGTGGCAGGAATGGAGATGTTAACTTCACACATTTCTGAGCAGTGCAGAAAGAGCTTTAAAGTGAAGAGGGAGGGAAAGGTGTAACAGAAAATAAGAAACAGCAGAAGTGTCAGAAAAAGAAAACTGATTGAAGAGCAAAGACTGACAAGGTAAAGAGTATGGCATCCCAGTAAGGGTAAGTAGCTGGTTACAGGGAAATGAGGTGTGTTGTCTTCTTAATCTGGAAGGCTGGGGTTTTTTTTCTGCAAGTGCATACATTCATTTGATACCAGATGTCTGTCTTATTGTGACCCCAGTCCTGTCATTTCTTTCAAAAGAATGGCTCAGAATATATAAATTATGTGTAGCATCACCAGTACATTTCATTCAATGTGAGCATTAAGTTTCACAGTACCCTAGTCGTACACATAAAAATTACCTCTAATCTAGAGTAGAGGTACCAGCTGTGAAACAGAAAACCCACAGATAAATGCAGTAACCAAAAGGATGCAGGGGAGGCTCTCCACCTCTCTTCTGGGATGTCCCTGTCAGAAGGGCTGAGGCCAGAGATGGGACCCCCATACCTCCCACCCCACCACAGCACTGTGAGCAGGTATACAGGTGATACAGAGAGTCTCATGTCCCTTAGAAAGACAGGACAATCAGTTAAAAGGTATGTCAATGCAGAATGGCTGCAGGTTTAACAGCAATCTGTAATTCATGTTTCCCACTGGGGTAAGGGCACTCTATCTGCCTCCACTCCAAAGCCTTGCAGCACCGTGCAACAGGTATTCTAGTGATGCCTAGCACACCTGTACACGGGACGTACTGCATACAGCCCAGTGTGACAGCACCTGAAGTGGCTTTTCAGCTTTGTGACCCTGTCTCACACACAGCTGAGGCAGTCATTTTCTCTTAGGAATTTGTGCCTGCCTCCAGCGAGCAGGTGTTTCCTCTCCCCCTGCAGTTCTCCCTCCTACAAGTGAATGCACTGCAGAACACAGTGGTTTTGGCCCAGATACAACACAGTGGGAGAAGCAACCTGACTGGGTTCATCCTATTTCTACTGTTTGGGTTTGGGGTTGTTTTTTTTCAGTTTTCTACTCCTACCCACTTCCTGTACTCTTGCTCCCAGCTTGCTGAACCTTTGTATTGGGTGCAAAGAACTTCATATGCTGAGACGATCCATGTTTCTTCACACTCCTCCTACCTGACTTCAAAGATTAACTTGTTATGGGGCATTCTAAATAATAAAGAATCCCCACATGGACTGTGTGGACTGAATTCTACTTTTGAGCTGTGCTATGAAAATCACCCTAGCTACAGCTCAGCAGAAGTAGAGTTGTGTATTTTACTGGACTGGTAAATTAGGCTGTGGTTAAGAGGAAGATATGGTGTGTGTTTTGCCAATATCGTGTTCTGGTTTCTTCCTGAGAACCTTGTGCAGTAGGCCAATAACTGTTCTCTCCACTAAAACACAAACACTTAAGGATGAATTATCCAAATTTGGCTTCTCTTACACACACTTATGGGAAATTCTTTATGTATATAGATGTCTCACACTGCAGTTCAGCTTATATCCACCTCTAAAATGATGAGATTTAACTGAATGAAACATTAGCTTGTACAAAAAGGTGTGGGTGAAACAGAAAGAGAAGGCATCATGCAGATGTTCATGGAACAAATGCATACAGTCAGCAAATGTCTTCTTGTGAACGTCACGGTGAGGAAGTAAAAAAGGTTTCAGCACGCTACTGCTGTGGAAAGCTCTGTGTGCAACTCAAGCATGTCAGAAAAGCATAAGAGGAATGTATTAGTGCATTGGTGGCTTTTAAGAACTGTCTAGGGGTTTTTTTGTCAGTGTTAGGCCCCTGTCCATCTCATTAATTTTGTATGTCCAGGTTTCAAAATTATGATCTTCTGATGAGAGTGGCAGATAAGCAATTATTAGATACCCTGTGCAGAAAAAGCTACTTGTTCTGCAGTAGTGCCCAAAGGCAGACAATGCATCATCATTTTTCCAGAGAGTCAATGTGCTTAATTGATATCCCTTAAAGTTGACAAACTCTTGTGGTTGCCTTTTCCTCCCTGCTCACCCTTTTCTACTATTCTTTGATATTTCCATTAAGCACAATAATCCCCAGAACTGCTAAAAAGGAGTCAGCATCCTCTGCCTATGGCTTGCCTCTCTCTGCATTAAGTCTCTTGGATTTAATACAATGTGTGATGAGGGGTGACACCATGATTCTTATAAATGAATACTGTCTTATGCCAGAAGTGTCCCAAGTGACAAAGAGAGGTCATTTTTATGAAGACTGTCATCACCTTTTATTTTTCTTCCTGAATAATAGTCTGAATTCCACCTTTCCACCCACTCCACACTAGGAGAGATGCTTGTGCAGAATTTGCCCTGACAATCTGGTCCAGGTGTGCAGCCACATGTAGGCAAGACAGTGAAGGTGGATTCATTGCATTGCGGATGGTCAGATACTAGCAGCACGTTTCCCTGATTAGATTCTGTTTCACTGCAGTGTTCGGAACTGTTGTGCACCACTCAGTATCTCTCTAACTCTACCTTGATAATTACTGAGGGAGCAAGAACAGTTCCCATGCTGCACCAATGCACAAGCTGAATTAGGCAACCTACTTTGAGCTACTGCCTCCAAACCTCTGTTTTGGAATAATTTCTTTCTGTGCCTGAAAGGGGCAGCTGTGTCACAGTGCCTTTGACCTGCTTATGACTGGGGCAGCTGGATTTCCAGCCACATTTTGGAGACAACTGCAAAGAGGACAGAGTCTTCCTTCAGACTTGGAAACCCCTTTTCAGCACTGTAGGGAGTGCAGAGAGCTGCAACGTTGCCTATGAAGGAAAAATCAGTGGGAGAGAGGAAAAATAATTTCAGGTCCTGCCTCAGCTGTCCCCCTGTTTTACAAAATCTTCCACTTTAAAATGGGATGCCTCACAATTCAAGCTCTGTTTCTTTGTCAAGGTTCAGGTGAGATGGACCCCGTGTCACACACTACTTTGATTTTCATGTAAGCTTATGTCAAAAACCAAATGCCTGTGCCCAGATTACTCCACCTCATCCTAGTTTGGGGCAGGATGTGTGAGTTACATCTTGTGTTTTTCAGCAGCTGTGCACAGGGTCCTGCATTTCATTTGAATTGGCCTTGGAAAGAAAAAAAATCCCAACTCTTATAAATATTTTGGCCTGCTGCTGGGCTTTAGAAATCTATTCTTAGCAGCAAATGGTGCTATGGCAACTGTCCCTACAATATGACACAGTAGCAAGAATACTGTCTTCTTTTAATTCGTAACTCCCAAAATACCTTCTGCACATCCCAAGACACCTGGCTTTCCCCACCCTCTTCAGAGCTGAGGAAGCAGCTCCTTCCCAATTTATTTTTCTAGTTCAGACTGAGGCAAAGCTATCTTGAGCCAATTTAAGCAGATCTGAAATAACATACTCAGTCCCAGCTGTCATAACCTATATTGCAGGATATTCCCCTTGCTTTCCTATGACACTTTTCCAGTTGCTCATATGATCTCTTTTCCCCTCAGGACTTCCTAAGTAATTATTTGACATGGGCTGTATCATAGACTACATTCTTCTTTGTATATCCTACCAAAGGTGAGTTATCAACTTGAAATCTTCTGCTTATACATATTTTAATGAATATAATATACTACTTATTCAGAGGTTAACATTTCTATACAAAGCCTGCTCTGAAACAACAACCTTGTGTTTTATGAATTAATTTATGTCCATTACAATAGCTAGACTTTTGGGAGACCATACTTGTTGAGAGCTTGCTTTGCTAAGGACTTACCCGCACCCATGCAAAGAGATGGGCTCTGCCTTAAAAAGTTGAAGACCTGAGTATTATAGACATGCTCAGAACTAGCCATTTCACATTGATATCTGTTAGTGACAGACCTATAGAAAAATCTGAAATGTTACAACTCTCCTGATCCACGCTAATTATCTACTAATTTCTCAAGTACACTGTGGGCTTGTACATGGCATCCTGCCAGTAACTGAGAGCTGCAAATGCTGTTTGCTTGAGTACTGAGCCACCTACAAGTTTCACAGCATTTGGTGAGTAACTGAAGGATTTGTATGTTCAGTACATCCCATATGCCATAAATGTCTTCAAGTGGCAATACAGTGGTAGCAACAACATCACTATTGAAAAGTTCTGCAGCTAACAGCTAAATTCATCCCTGATATAACTCCACCGATTTTAGTATGCTGACAACTGTCTTCCAGGTGGAAAATCAATGCACAAGACAGTAGGATGTAAAGCGGCTCTTCCTACTATCCTGCTCAGGCTGTCTTTGTGCTGCTACCCTCCCAGCACATTGCTTGTGCGTGCATGGTAACAGTTTGCTGAGGCTTGGCTGATAATATCATTTACAGCTCTTCACCAGGTCCCACGAGCATTAGAAAAATAAATTGTCTTTGCAAGAATGTGGGCTTGAATAAAAATACTTGCCCTGATTTATCTGCCATAATAATAATGATTTCTAATATAAATTATGTTAACCTTCTTCCTCTCATAAAATGTGTTTTAACCCCTCAGTGAGAAAGGATGACAGACTGAATATAATGTATTGTGTTTTTAAATTCAGCACTGCTCCTCAGTTTCTTTCTTACTTACTTTTACTGATCCTGAATGCATTTCAATGTGACTACCTTCCTTTTATGAAATGCAATTTACTGAGACTTCTGTATCTGAGGCAAGTTTTCTCTGCTGGAACATAAATCCTCTAAAATACATGGTGTTCACATTCTGACTATTTCTTCCAGCTTTCTAGTCATCTTCCTGCTTCATGGGAGGATGGACCACTGGACATTAAAGCTTAGCAGGGAAAAGGGATGGAAAGGTGAGCAGATCACAGTGCAGAGTCCTCCTCTGCCCCAGCTGTGGGGTGTGGGACCTGAGCTTCACCCCCTCTGGAGCAGAGCACTTTCACTTTGTGTTGGCACCTGTTAACTGGGGTGCAGGTTTGAACTTGATGCTTGTGCCTCAGGTGCATGCCCCAAGCCATTCATCCATCCATCTACCCAACCTGCCAGGCTGCCACTCGTGGGGTTCTGAATCATCCATGTAGTAAGGAACATCTCCAGGAGGAAAGAGAGCAGTGGCTTAATGCACTCAAAGCAAGAATTTGGGCCTTCAGCCCCTGAAGCCAGAGGTCTGTCTGCTAGGGTCCAGGCCAAGCCTCTTTGTAGGGACAGCTTTGGGGTTAATCAAGCTGCAAGTTCATTTATCAGGGTTTTTTTTGTTTGTTTGGTTTTGTTTTGTTTTGTTTTAAAGGGAAAGATAATTCCTTGGCAGCAAATGCCCTGTCACTTTAGTGTGACCCTGTTCTTATGGCAAAAAACCCACTGGCAGGCTGCAGCCCCCACAGATGTGACACAGCCATACCCTGGCAGCTCTAGCTTTGACTATCAGTACTCACGCGATTGCAAAAACACCCTCCTGCTGTTGCTGTATAACTCTTCTTTGTACGTGGGCATTTACAGAGTCAACCTGAGTTTCCTGAAGTTTCTGCAGGAGGGGGAAGAAGCATAAAAACCTTCTGGGATTAACCATGTCTGGCTCTGCTCAGCTCTGCCTTTGTGTGTTTTCCCAGTATGCTCCTTCCCTGCCTCCTCTCAATCTCTCATCTTTTCTCCCTCTCACCCCCACTGGCAGAGATGAGCTGTCGCTGCAGTGACTAATTGTGTCAGCCCAATACAGGACAGTGGCTTCCTCCCCTCCCACACTGCTTTCTTGAGGACCCAATCAAAGCTGCACTTTTTTTGAGTTTTTTTGGTTGATCTGGTGGACACCTACTGGAGAA
>WUAM01000287.1:66967400-67022596 GCA_024336885.1 Actenoides hombroni
AATACAGGCCAGGATGCCGTTGGCCTTCTTTGCCACCTGGGCACACTGCTGGCTCATATTCATTCGCTTGTCAATTACGAACCCCCAGATCCCTCTCCACGAGACAGCTCTCCAACCACACTTCCCTAAGCCTGTAACGTTTCACCCGAGCACAAGCTTTCAGCCTGCTGTTTCACTGTGGTAACAGCCATAAGTCAGTGAGTCTTAATGCCCAGCCTGTTGCCAGCCTGGAAAATAAACATGTATCTTTTCCTTTTTCTCTTTCCCTCACAGGTCATCTACATGAGTCTCTCTCAGCATTTGGTATTGACAAAACTTGTAGTTTTGGAAGTAATACAAATACTTTCAGTGCAGCATTTCTATATTTTGCAGGAAGAAATGCTTGGGCTTGTAACTTACTTCCTGCTTCCCCAACCACAGAATAAGTAAAGACAATGAAACATTTTGCATTTTCCAAGACCAAAGGCTACCCATCTTGCCCCACACCTCCAAAAGTACAGGCAGTCAAGAGATGCAAGCAAACTCCAAATTATTTTCTGAGTTGACATGGTCTCATGAGTTACTGATGTAAAACAGTGAACTTAGAATTCAGAACAGGAGAAGTCTGCTTCTGGAATAGCTCTGTTCATGTCCTTGTCTTGCTCTGGCATACAGGTAGTCCTATTTTCTGATCTTACGGATGCTAAAGTATGTAGGCTATCAACTCAGGGCACAATAAAGATGATCACATACTAACCTGAGTTAGCTGGAGGCTTTCTGGCAGCCGAAGGGAGTGTAGAAAAACTGATAGAACTTCTAAGAGTTCCAGTGAATTTGCAACACAGACAAAAATCATAGAAAATAGAGGGAATTATGTGATTTGGAATTGTTTAGAAAGACCTCGATGTTGATGATGTGTAATATTGTTACAGATTAACACTTTTGCAGTTGTCTCCCACATGGAATGATTCTTGAGATGATTCCTGTAAATAGCTCTTTGAATTCAGCTCAAAATAACATTTTTGCCATTTCTTACATAAATTTATGGTTTCTTCTTTTGCTCCTGCCCACAAGAACATATGATTATTGGTGTTCACTGCAATCTCTGTGGGAATAAAATTACAACTAGCATTGTGCTCTGAGCTCATTCGCTTGATTATTGTCTTTGACTCCTGATTGCAAATGAGCTTGCAATAATAAAACTATGCGAAAGAAATAAGAAAAATGTCAGGGCTAGATCCACCAGTCACTCCTTTGGACTGCAAGACTGACTGAAATAATCAGTACAGCTGATGAAATGACAAAAATAAATAGCTTTTCAGCTTAAGCATCCTGTATCTCTGTACTGATACAGCTTAATCACATTTATGTACTAAATATTTTAGGAAAAGAAGTTCTGAATGTTAGGCAAAACTGCCACTTGGTTTTTATTTGACAGTTTAGTATATTGTAAAGGACATTGCATTTCATGGAAAGCTGATCTGCGGATGTCAATGAGTTGCCTCTGAGTGATGTTTTGATGCTTCTCTGTAAGTGAAACTTTTCTAGCGTGGTGTTTTGATTCAACAGTAATTCCAGCCATGTCTCATCTTACTCTCCCTCCCACCCCTTCCCAAACCACACTGCCTTGCAAATCATTAATATTTGTACTTGATTTTTGAAATGTTTTAGGTAGACAGTGTGGTTTTCAACTACCGCAATTCTCTGTATGTGTCATTCTCTGAAAACGCGTTAATATTCATTGGTATTGGGCTTCTCTCAAAATAATATGGCAACAGCTTCTCCCTCCTTGCCTCCTTATTGCAAAATCCATTAATGTGGCATTTAGAGAACTTAGATGTAGGAAAGAGAAGGTCAATTCTTAATTAAAGCCAAGAGAATTAAACTCGCTTCTTTCAACGTATGAGAAAACTGTGCTAATATACAAGATTACATACCATAACAATGGTGGGAACATCTCCCTTCTCCACTTCCATCTTTTCTTGTGTACAGAAAGTGATTCAATTGACTGAAAGTGCAGTTAAGTCAGATCAGAACATTATATACTAGCACTTAGGGCATTTACCTTGGAGAGAAGAGTCCATGGTTCCAGTTCCTTCTTTGAGTACTTTTTTTAGAGATTAAATGAAACATTCCTAGATCAGAAATGACAAACTTTCACTCTTCTTCTAGTAGTGAGCTTCAAAGCCATGCTCTCGCTAGTCATCATTTTCTGGTTCCACACAGACATGTCGTATCTACATTTCTATAAGTGGAAAACATTAAAAAGGAGTAAGATGAACGGGTTAAAACTCTTTATATTCTGCATGTATTTTTTTGTTTTATATTTTGTATTAAGGCAAGCTAAATTTGTCTCAAGAGTAGTTAGGATGCTTGTCAAGACAGGTCTAAGCTGGAAATATCCTCATAAGAAAATACAATAACAGTAAAGAAAGGTGTTTCTGATACCTGAATTATTTTTGTTTGTTTTACTTATGACTTCATTTTGCAGTTTTGCAGACCATGAATTTGTTTTATTGCAGATTGCGTGTTGATTATTTATGGAAGGATTTATTTTGAAAGTAAGTTATTTTCAATGCCAGCTTTTTAGATTTCACAGACCAGGATATAGATAAAAAGCTTCTTTAATTGTCTTGCATGGGAATTTTTGTGTTTGGAGGGCTGATAGTCATTCACAGACATTGCTCCTGGTTTGCTCTACAGGCAAGATGCTTTTAAAAGCATTTTTAGATGCTGCAATTTTAGATTATATTTGTAGAACAGCTAGACCTTTTCTATTAAAGAAATGTAGCCTTTTAATCATAGAATATCAGGTTAGAAGAGACCTTGATCATCTGATCCAACCTTTCTCGGCAAACGTATGCTGTGGATATGATGACCCAGCAGCCTGCCCAGCTAAATCTTAAAAGTGTCCAGTGCTGGGGACTCTACCACTTCCCCGGGGGAGGTTATTTCAATGAGTCGTTGTCCTTGTTGTGAAAAAATTTCCTCATGTCTAATTAGAATCTCCCCAGGGGTAAACTGTACCCATTAACCTTCATGTGACTCCCTATAAAAAGGGAGTCTTCACCTTCTTTGTATCAGCTCTTTAAATACTGGTACATGGTGTTTAAGGTCTCCCCTAAGACTTCTTTTCTCAAGGCTGAACAAACCCAGTTGCCTCACCCTTTATTCATATGGCAGACTTCCCAGTACTTTGATTGTCTTTGTGGCACTGACATTGGTCTAAGAAATGGTCATACATTTTGAACAGAATATCTAATTTCTTTTTCTTTTTTATTATTTGCCTAAATGAACACATTTTCATTGAAATTAGGTTGTTCGGTAAACTTTTAGACAACTGTTAAAAAATAGGATGATTTGATAGAATCCATTCTGGAGGCAAAAAGATTATCAGCAGATCTGCAAAAGTAGGAAGACAATTTCCTAAATAGACTTTTATTTTTTGTCCAGACATTCCTGAAGCTTCTAACTCTCGTTCCATTAATATTTTATATTCATGTTTGATTTTGGTTTGTCTTGAAGCTAAAGTTTAAGTACTATCACCTGGGCAAACCACTCTAGGGATGATTTTATAAATCTTTACAAAAATCATACTAGTTGCAGAATGATAAATTAATGAAGATCCTCAACATTTATTCACCTGGAATAATTCCCATATAATAAAATATAGTAAAACAGGTCATTTTGCTGGAATAATTTTCTTTTCCTAAGCATAAAAAAGTTAATGTAGTTGCTTACTACTGGAGTATTTCTAACATAATAGTGTAGATTACTGTGAATCCTGTCAATGAGCTTTGTTTTGAAAGGTCAGTGATTTACAGGCAACCAGAGGTCTCGAAGATAAGCAGACTGCTGCTTATAAAAAGCATGTTCCAACAATATATGGCTCACTCTAGGTGTGTACAATACTATAGGCCATATTGTGGTTCACATTCTATGCATGAGTACTTGTCACAATAAAGACACACAGAAGGAAAACAAAATATTCAGTTACAGCTTTTTCACATTAACTTTGCTATTGTTAACAAATTATTCACTCTAGTGATATGTAGGCAAATAGAGATGGGATTTAGAATTACACATACTCAGAAGGACTATGCTTGCTTAAGAGATTAGACCTCATCTGACTTTCTCAAGCATGAAGGTGATTAAATAAAGTCCAAATGATGGCTTCTCTCAGGTTCAGCATTTTCTGGTTAAATACATAGCAGTAAAAGAACTGATGGTGACCTCCCTTAAATGGCCTGGTTTCATACTCTTCTGAATTATGAAAGCAAAAGAGAAACCAGTTGCAGCTCTCTGGCTGTGGATTCCAATGTAGCATGTAGGAGGCCTCCAGCTGTACCTTCAACTGTATTTTTCTGGTCATTCTCTTTTACAAGTGTTTCTTATTCTACATGCAAAAGACTCCTCTGATTCTGTTAGTGAAGTGTGCTGAGGTAATGCCTTGTAGGAGTTATATTTTGTTTTCCTTGTGTCAGGGTTTTTTGTGGCCCTTGTAGCCAACAAATGCTTAGAACAGGCATTCCTCATATGTGTTTTGCTTCCCTCATCATGTGTATTGAAGCATAACCTGTATAAAGACTTGATACCCCCAGAATAAGAGCAGAAAGCACACAGCTGTGTTACTCACGAGATAGCCACAGCAACATTTCTGAATACAAATGTTTGAAGAAGCAGAAGTGATCTTAAGGAAACACGGAGAAGAGCAGAAGACAGTTCTTATTCCTTTATGTTGGGCTTATGACATACCATGTGTTCTTCTTGCATTTGTATTATGGCAATGAGTTGGAGGTATACATGGAGCAAAGATTGGTTTTGCTGCTCTGATTGATAGGTGATAGAGACACTGATGGTTTTCACCAACCTAATCTGGAACTGCATTAGACAGAAAGAAGTCTATTGTTTGTTATTTGTCCTCTTCTGTGTTGACAGGAGCTTGGCCCTGGTTTCAGAATGAGCTAACGTGAGAAGCGTGTAAACAGGAATTCTTTGCATTTGTGGACTGTTGTAAAGTGTGTGATTTTTAAATTTTGTTTTCTGCATATTCTCTACTTGTTCCTTATATGGAATAAACAGTAAGTGCAAACTTAATTATTCTTGCCTTTGTAACTTTCTCCCATGAGTCATCCTCTCTATTTTTGCCTGTCTTTTCTGGGAATGTAATTATTTTGCAACTGAGTTTTTTTCCAGTTGTATTTCTTTGTATGGCTTATCCTAGCTTTACAGAGTAGCTCCAATATATTAAACAGATGTATGCGCTAAGTATTATGTCAAAGCTTGATGATAAATAATCAACATGTTGTTACACCTTATATTGATCTAAGACTGAGGGACATACATGTAATTCCTGTCACTGACTTTCCCAGTTTTTACCTCCTAAAGCAGAGGTTTGTAACATTGGCTATACAGAGCAGGACAGAATTAACATTTGGTTTGTCTCAAATTTCCCAGCTGTTTTATCTCTACTGGAAAAATTGATGAGTTGGGAATAGAAGTGCTCCTTTACTTTCAAAATCAAAGCTGTATCATGTTGCATACTTGTAGCCTTAGTGGCCTACCTTCATAAGATGGAAGCCAGCAACTGAAGTTTACCTGCTTTAATCATACTGCAGCAGAGTCAGATTGCGCCCGAAAGTGCTTTCCAATCAAAAGAGCCAGGATGATTTAAAATAAAACCAGATATTCTTCTGAAAGTTATGTCATCATCAAAATAGCAACAGTTGGACTCTTTCCATCTCTACTTTTCATTGCTGGATTAATTTTAGATGTGCTGCATATGGATTATGCATAAAAGGTTGTTTTCCTGGTTTTGTTGTTGTTGCAATTAACTCCACAGTAAGTAAATCTTCTGGGAATTTCATGGTCCAGCATGCAAGTTTGCTCTGACAGGGCTGTTAGCCCTGGGAACAGGAAAGGAAGACGTACTGAAACCAAAAAAGTAACATATATGCATTGCAAAAAACCACCTGTGATTCTAAAGCAACCTGTGGCTGGGAACAGGAGAGGCAACCACCAGCACAGACTCCGTCAGCCATGGCTGAGTTGGCTGCTGTGCTTAGTCTGGAGCTGGACTTGGTTAGCCGTGTGCTGGACATACCTTACTTCAGTTGGGGAGCTCATGAAATTGTCAGGTTCTGGAACTCAGTGTACTTAAGGTGAAAATAGCAAATCGAGTTTAATTTGTTATACTTTACCCCTCAAATATTTTCTAGTGACTTCTGTAATGATAATAGAAACAGAAACTGATAGTTACATGACAAAAATGCATCCTCTGGTAACTGTGGCTTGATTCTCTTCTGTGTAGATTTCCTCTATTTTACAGTGGCTGGTTGTTTAAATAGCAATGCTGGGTCTATTGCCATTTACATTAGCCAGCAATTCTTTTATCACTGAGAATACAGCTAACACAGGGAAATAGGATTTTTCTTTTAATTGAAAAGTTGAAATCTTACTTTAGAAAAAAAGTCACCCTTTGGTGATAATGTTGACAGAAAGTTGTGTAAACGAAAGCAAAGCAAGGAAGGTAGCCTTTCTAAACTGGGAATCTTTTCTGGCAATGCAGCATTCTTGTGAAGTATGTACCAGGATGGAATCTGGGCTATTCTGTGGTTCTGTTGCTCCAGTTTAAAGGCCATCAGTTTACCCTTTGCACTGGGGCAGCATGAGTGTTTTAGTACTAGATTTTTGACCTTTAAAGGACCTTCAAATTTATTTCTTCATAGGGGGTCATAAAGTCCTTGGGGGAAGAAAATGAGTTACAGTTTTCACTTAGCATGGTTGTGCTTTAAGCTGCTCCTTGCATTCCCATAGTTCATCAATGTAATAGTCCTTTTTCTTAAGTTTCATCTCTACAATGTGTGTGTGTGTAAACTGAGACACTGACAAGGATGTTTTTGAGGGAACTCTTGGGCAGAAAAAAACATCTGGAGAAAAATCGTAGTTTCTCCTGTGAGAGAAGCTGAGAGGTAAATTTCATGGGTGGTGAATAAAGACGAAGGATGCTGGTATGACAATGTTAGAGATGACCACCAGAATGGGATACTTAATTATGACTTGTATGTACTAAATAATACGAGGACATAATGGGCAATAAGAAGACTTGCAAGGACAAAAGGGCAACCAGCACAGGGATTAAGTGGAGAAGCATAGAGGATCTGCAAAAACTGCTTCAGTGGCATTGTATTGAGAAAAAAGTTGCTAGTGTCAAAGTTTAAAAAAGGTAGATTTAAGCATAATATGTTGAGATCTTGGGGATGTGGGTGGAATGACAGAAAGGATGATGTGGTTCTTTGAGATACCTAGGTAAAGAAAATCAGCAGAATCTGGAAAAAACCTAAATGTACATATCCAGATGGATTGCTGAAGTTATAAATTGTGGAGAGTAATTTAGGAATTCTGAGGCTATTATAAAATATTTGTGACAACAGTGAGATTTTTCTCCACCTGAAATGGTGCAGCTGGGTCACAAAATGCCCAGAGTTGATTGTTCATGACATGTAGTCTTATTATCAGAATAATTTTTTGTCTATATATGTCATATATGTATATGCATATATACATGCACTTATGACATATATAAATTTATTTCAAAGATCTAAATGCTGTTTAACTGAACTAATTGTCTACCAGTGAAAGACTGCTATGAGAAGAGCAGACTGTAGCTGTAAGTTACAAAATCAAACAAAAAGTAGGTCATCTGAAATACATTATCTGAAGCTACTTAATTTCAGTGCATGCAAGCTGATTTCAAACATCTCTATGAAACTTTTTTGGAAATGTGACAATAGTAATGCATCACCTTGGTTAGAAATTATTTCTCTACAGAAAAGCTTTCTTATGAGAAATGCAGAACTCAGTTTCGCAGTCACAGTTCTTACATCATCTCATTCTTACAGCTAGTGCTGTCAGTGCAAAGTAAGTTATGTCATTTGCCATTCACTCCTGTCTAACTGGCTAAATGACATGTGGGCGTCTACACTTTTATGATCTTCCTATTTGCTTATCAATTATTCTCAAATATGTGCAAAATATTGAAGACTATCACCTTTATTATAATCACACTGTTAGGATTCATATATACGATTAAGTTCACTTTTTATATATTTATATATTGCATTTCATTGAAGTTTATTTTAAAAATAATTTAGCTGGCAGTTAATCTATGTACAGGAATGTTACACTATAGGTTGAATGAGAAACCTGAATAACTTAACAGTTTAAAATACAGAAGGAAGTTTTTCTAGAGTGAACTGGTATATGCAAAAATATAACAGAAAAAAAAAAAAGGAAAAAATAATTAGAAATTGTAAAAATAAGACAAAAAAAAATCTTAAAATAGATATTTTTTTTCAAAATTACTTCCTAAAAATCCATTTGTCTAGGATCATAGCTCAAAATGCAACACTAAGATGGAGGTCTTCCTCTTTCCCTATTTCTCATCTATACCTCCATTACAGATACTCTAGATACCAGAAGTGTTTCTTGGATCAGAAATAGCTGCTGAGTTGGTTTTTGCCTTATTAATACAAGAACAACACCACAGTTATGATCTCTCATGAATGTTTTTGTATTTATTTATGCCTCTGAAACAGAATCCTCAAAGAAAATACCAAACAAACAGAGGTTGTCTTAGATACAGCCATATTAATTTCTCCCTCTTTCCTCATTTTTGTTTAATGGGGTTTTATTTCATCAGACCACTTAAACTCCACTTAGTCCTACTGATTTCAGTGAGACTGACACAAGATTAAATGCATACTTATATGCTTTGTTCACTAATGAGGGTATTAAATGTATGCTTGAATAGTTTACTGAAGCAGAGCAATGTTCTTTGCTTGCCTTTTAAGTATGGGAGTGTGTATGTGTATATATATATATACACATTTCTATAGATCTATGCACATATATAGATACATACATGCACAATACCAGTCAGGTGCCTGGCCAGCAGAGCAACAAATGCATTCAAAATTTTCTCAGAGCCAAGTTGACTGAGGACTGGAGTTTTACCTCACCAGACCTTTGCAGCATGGACCTTTGCACTATGTAAAAATGTTGCATGCCAGACCCTCCAGAGAGGACAATTTTATAAGGCTTCCTCTGTCAGCCGTGTAGGAATGTCATGTTTGGGTTTTAATTGCTCAGTGTTGTGTATTGTGAACATCCTCACTATGAATTCATTTGATTTCATCCAGACTCTCATATAAAAAAGCTTTTCTACAAACTACTGGGTGTATATATTGTTTACAACCTCTACCTTTACCTGCTGTTCTTGAAAAAAGGTAAAAAAGCTCAGTACAAGACAAGGTGAACAAGGATTTTATTTTGTAATACTGTGTTAGAAAAGCATTTGATGTAATCATAGTTTTGGTCTAAGAGAGCTCTATGTAAGAAAAAAAGACTTAATTGTGTTTGGAGACACAAGAGGGTTATTAAATAGCTGTTTTCTTCAAATTCATGAAAGTTTCTATTCTAAACCAGTTAAAACAGCTTTGATCTGTAGCTCAGATTGGTTAATCTTCAATTAGAAATGTCATTCACCTGTTACAAAACTTAAAATTCAAGGTTCTGAATACATACATTAAACTATATAATTTCTTGAACATCTACATCGCATCCTTTTGTTCAGCAAAGAGCAGTAACAAGTTTAAAGGTCATATTTGTCTGTGAATCTGTACATGTCAATAATTTTTAATTCATGATAGTTAATTACTCTTTTTGAAAGATATCAGAAAGCACATATGCAAAGACTAAAGATGTCTGCTTGCTGGTCAAGTGTCACGTCCTGCACTTGGGTCACAACACTCCCATGCAACGCTACTGGCTTGGAGAAGAGTGTCTGGATAGCTGCTTGGCAGAAAAGGACCTGGGGGTGTTGGCTGACAGCCAACTGAACACAAGCCAGCAGTGTGCCCAGGTGGCCAAGAAGGCCAACAGCATCCTGGCCTGTATCAAAAATGGTGTGACCAGAGGGAGTGGGGAGGTGATCATGCCCTGTACTTGGCACTCGTGAGACTGCACCTTGAGTACTGTGTCCAGTTTTGGGCACCATAGTATAACAAGGACATTTTGATGGTGGAGTGGGTCCAAGAAAAGGGCAACAAGGCTGATGTGAGTTCTGGAAAACATGTCTTAGGAGGAACGGCTGAGAGAACTGGGGTTGTTTAGGCTAGAGAAGAGGAGACTGAGAGGAGACCTTGTTGCTCTCTACAACTACCTAAAAGGAGGTTGTAGTGAGGCTGATGTCAGTCTCTTCTCCCAAATTACTAATGACAGGATGAGAGGAAATGGCCTCAGGTTGCATCAGGGGAGTTTTAGATTGGATATTAGAGAGAAATTCTTTACTGAGTGGCTGAGCAATGGAACAGGCTACCCAGGGAGGTGGTGGAGTCACCATCCCTGGAGGTGTTTAAAAAATGAGTAGATGTAGCACTTGAGACTGTGGTCTAGTGGTTAGGGAGATGTTGGGATGAAGGTTGGACCTGATGATCTTAGAGGTCCTTTCCAACCATAATAATTCTACAATTCTATATTTTATCAAACACAGGCCTATCATTTTAAGCTACTTATGTGCTGAAAAAAAATCCATAATAAAAAAAAAAAGTGTGCTCTGGTTATCTCTTCCTACAAGAGGAAGAAAATGAATCCTGCACCTTGTAGTAAACAACAACTAGAACAAGTTTGCTTCATGGCTTCTCATGGGTACAAATCAGCCAGCCAGAAAATGTATTCGTATGGCACCAGCAAAAGAACATAGCTGTTTGTTTCTACTATAATCCACAAAGGGTTGATGTGTTCTGGTTTCTATCAGTCTTTGTTAGCTAAGAAGTAAAATTCTCTACTAGAAATTAAAAAGATAGAAGTATTTCTCAAATGTTAGTTGGAGATGTCACGGATGAATATGTTTGACACAGTTTGATTTATCAGGAATTAAATAGAGACAGAGATAACCGTATCAACTTGTATCCCAAGTAATCTCAGGACCGTTTTCTCAAATAAAGGTTTAATCTTTCTCTGTGTTTTATCAGAACTAGTCAGTCTGTTCTACTACTTTGTTCACTGAATCACAGTTTAGGCTCTACAGACTGTAACTTGCAGATAAGAGTTTGAAGTCTAAATGGAAAAAGGTATGCCCGTGTGAGTTGCAGTTTATGAAATTTTAGCAGATAAAGAGAAATACATTTTTAGAGCTCATTCAGGTTATTTTTCTTCTAGGTATGCATTTTGCAACCTGATGTGCTATTTAACCAGCTAATTAGGTAGGTCAATTCATGGAAATGGAGAAAATTTCATCTATTTACAGCCTCTTCTGTGTGATAATTTAACAAACTCAACAATGTTCTTTCACCTTGTCAATTATCTGGGACAGTTCTAAAGGGAGCATTGTGAAGATTATAGTGTTCCTTTGTAGCAGCAGAATGATTATTAATAACATATTAAAACTTGTTTTGATATAAAAGCTTTTATGCTTAACAGTCTGAATATCTTTCATCCAGAAAAGTCATAATGGAGCAGAAGAATAAGAGGCTGTACATTGTAAAATTTTCTGTCAATCCTCAAGTTTTCAATATTGTATTTCAATACTTTTGAACCTGCTACTTGGGCTTACCATGCCAAATCCAAGCTTATACTATGTAAAATACTAATACATGATATGCAGCAGGTACTTTGTTAGCTTCAGTTATGCTCTGTAAAAGTATTTTTTTGCTACCTAAACTTTTGTGGATAGCTAGGAACTGGGGGTAAATTCACTATGACTAAACCAAGTAACAGCACTTGCCCGATTTCTGTTATGAGTTCCAAATGCTAAGTGTTAGGATGTACAATGTTCTCCATAAGGCCTCACTGAAGCAAGTAAGATCACATCAGTATTAATGTAATGACTGTATACGTGCCTTTTGTCTGAAGCCCTCCCTGTAAGTTGTATTTTTCAGGTAGTGATTTATTGCGCATTCATAACACCTCCTCAGTTTTTCCTTTATGGGCAAAATCTCAGTGCTTTCTTACTAAAGTCTTGGGAAGTTTCAACCATCACTTGGATGTGATGGAACTTTATTTTTGCATTTTGAGAGTACATTTGTAAATTGGAGCACAGAATTGAGATGTACCAATCATCAGAGAAAAATCATAATGACTCAGCTCTCTCTAAACTGGGCTTCCCCTCTAGGTTTCCTCTTCAGGTTTATCTGTTCTGCCTCCTTCTTGAAGACCTTGTCACAGCAAATTCACTTCCAACTCTGCCTTTTTTTTTTTAGCAAGAAATTAGCTGCTCTTCATTTTCATGAAGCGTATAGGATGAAGAAGGCCTTGGGAATGCAAGGAGAATGTAGAAGTAAAGTGTAGCAATAAGTTTAGATAAAGACTTTCCAGAAGAGTCCTAAAAAATAGGAAACTTTGATAAGAAACATCAATATTTTATAGGGTTAGAAAATAATCTTGCAAAAACCCATTGAGAAATGACCCATTAAAACAGTTTTCTGAGTGGAATGTATGCATCCACACAGGATGAAATTATAAGCATTTGTTATCATCTGTTCGTATGCTCTTAAGATGCAGAGTAATGCATGTAGCAACAAATAGCTGCTGATTATCTCAATACTATATTGACTAAATTTGCTCAGGAAATAAGAAATAATAAATAATGGATCAAAATATCTATAAAGGATCAAAACATTTTGTATCCAGTAAATACTTTATATGCAGAGCTAGTGACCATATAGCATTAAAGCTACTTTGAAAAGTAAATATGAACTAGTACTTCAAGCAGTAAGATAAACACAGAATTAAAGACTTTAGAAAAATTAATTCAATTTACATATTGGTTGATTTTGGTTTTCATATTACGTAAGTTCACTATCTATATACAAATTACAAGTAACAGTGTGGTTTCTATTTACCATGACTCCAAAATGCATCATGACAAAGGAATTAGAATGCTGAAAAAAAAAACCCAACAAGACTGCTAATAGAAATGTGTCTTTAAATACACAAAAAAAGAAAAGTTGCAAATGAAGGTTTAAGCCACTCTCTGTTGAGCTATATTAATGGATATAATCACCATAAAATACATTTTGTGTCCATGTGCTAGCTGCACTCTGGCTCTATGGACTTAATGATTTTTATTGCATCTTAGTCAGTCCTCAGAGAACAGTATATACTTTCTTTTAGTTAATTAAAGCTGGTAATATAATATCCATTACTTCATCCACATGTTTGTTGCAGCATACTTTGAAAACAACTGCATCAAATCCAATGTAGGATTTAACTTCTTGGGCACCTGATGCCCTGATGCACCCTGATGCCTATGTTAAGTATATAGATGACTTCTGCAGTGTCTGAGGAGGGGCTGGGAGTGTCAGGGTGGGATTTGAGAGCAATTAAGCTTCCTTCAGCTAGCCAATATAATACTCTCTGTATTATACCTGAAACTACTTTCTGGAATGTGAATATGACTACTATTTTTTGGGTTCATTCCTAGAGATGAGCATCTATGCTCTTTACTTTCAGAGCTCTCACTGAAGGTCTCTATATTCATTGAAATACAGAAAAAAGTGTTTATAACACTCACTACAGATGGTGTTCCTTAACCTGAGAGAGTTGATCGTCAGCTGTCCCTTGATAAAGCACTGAGTAGCCAAGGTCTTTTGATTTGGTAGTGGAATGGTTTCCTTTTCTGCTTTGAAGTAAGGCTCTTCCATGGGGAAAAGACATTTGAGATTTGTGGGCCAAAGGCAGATCTCTAAAATGGGGTGATGAAGCTCATCTGGGAAACAATAAACTTGAGTCCTAGTTTCTGGTCCCAAAATTTTATCCACAATTTGACTGTACTTGTACAATACATCCACTGGATAAAAGCTCCTTAAATGTAAATTAACATCTTAAGTACCAGACTGTAGAGTCATGTACCCCTCTAATTCTGTTTCAGTCCAATTAACGTTGAATTGCTCTCTGCAAAAGGTCTTCATCAGAAGGAACAGATGCTTCTGTCACTCTGAAGAGCTTGCTGACTGGAGCATCCTGGGAGTAAGAAGGCTGTGGATCCAATGTGAGCCTTGATGCCAAATATTCAATGGGCTGAGTAAGTGCTAAGATGATTTTATAAGCAATGTAAATAATACTACTGTCACAACTGTCTCTAAAAAGAGGTGACTGAATCTGTGACATGTAGAGTTCTGGTGGGTGAACAGTCCATGTTCTCAGTCTCTGCTTGTTGGATTGGCAAATTTGGCAGAGGACCTTGTGCTCATATGAACTGCCTCTGGCTCTGCAGTTCTTTTGCTCAGGAGCAACCTTTGTGCCTTGCAGGAGCTTACAATCAGAGAAGTGGCTGTTTGGAGATATCCATGCTGCAGTGGCAGCAAGGTGGGGTTTTATTTTTCATTCAATCCCATGAAACATTTCCTTTAGGCTATGTTTTTACTAGATATACTGTAGTCCTATTCAAAAATTACTATTTGTTGGTCACATGTGCAGCAAAACTAGAGCTTGGTTTCACTTTATGACATTCAAACTTGAAAGCAAGTATCTCCAGCGTGGGAGGTATTAGTGATTTGAAACAGCAAGCAGCTTTTGTACTGGTTTTCTCCTTGCTTTTTTCTTGCCCTTGCTGCCCTTTTCAAGAACCCGATCACTCTCCAGATCTTAATCTTCATAGCAATTTACATGAGGGATAAACAAACTTGCATTTGGGCATTTTTTTCTCCAGTGATTCACCTACAAATCATGATAATTCATAAAATTTTATTTAGCTAATTGTTATCCAGCTGTACATTATTAAAATTTAGTTTCCTACTAGTAACTACTCCTCAGAAATCGTATTTTATTCAATATGTAAATCTACTGCACCATTTATAGTGCTATTATACCTGTGACATTGTAATAGCAAGAGTGAAAACCAAATCAACATTCTGCTGACAGAAAAAGAGTAGTAAACGTCAAACTAATGAATATAGAGTAGGCATATGTAAATGGCCCAGGAGAGCTGAGAGGTTCTTGGCATTTCTCATTTTAAGCATAGATCAACCTAAGTTTCACCATGTGAAGGAAGCTTACACAGCCCATCTGCTCTGGCTGTAAGTTCATCAGAAATCATTCCAGCTTCATATTCTTTCTAAAAATTGACTAATAGTTCGTAGATGTCCAGCTTGGAAAGACAAAGTTAAGAAATTGAATAGCACAAAGATTCCTTTCCATTTAGTGTAATGACAGCTAGATTCCAAAAGATGGGAACTGGAAAGTTGAGGCTTTTTGGCTCTGCTCTATTCCCACCAACTACCTCCTCAGAGGGAGCTGGATGACACCTTTCACAGGGGACACTTCTCCAAGTAGAGAGGGTTAATTGTGATCTGGTATGCCCTGGGAATAAGTTTGGTGACCTGACTTTGGATGTGGGCCTGTAGGTCTCACTGAGCTCTTGTTTCTCTGCAGTTTGTTTTTTGGGGGGCAGGCATGCTCTGCGGTGTGCTCCCGAGCTGACCAGGGCAGGAGGCATACTGGTGTATCCCCATCTCCCTTGGTGCCCACACAAGGTGGAACAGCGCTGGGGAAGAAACAGGCACTCAAGTCTTGTGGTACACATGCTGACTGTACATGCAGATTCCAGCATTGGAAAGAGTCTAGACTGAGAACACAGGTATAACCTGCTTCTTTGGTCTATGTTTGTTTTGGAGATCGGTACATGCATGTTTACTGTCTCAAATACTTCTTTCATTTGCTTTTCTCTGATGTGATTTGCCATTGTGGTTTGTTTCTTTTATATTTTCTGAATCTGGTAATTAAAACAATAAGAGATGCGGTTTCCTCACAATGCCTCAAACGGTTACAAATAAACCTCATTTTTTGAGAGTGGCTTCAGAACACTCTGTCTTCTAAAAATCTATTTTATGATATACTGAGAAAAGTAATAATCATATGTGTCTGTCTCATTGGTGTAGTTTGATTTGGCTGGAAATCATCTTTGCTTATTTGAGTAAATACTCAACTTAAATATGTGGTATTTTTAACAAAATAATTCAGGGAGGTAATAAACTAAATTTTTTGAGCATTTGCTCTCCCTTAAGAGACTTGAATAGATGAAATCAGCTTTTTCTTAGGAGCAATCAATCTTGACCTGTTGAGCCACTGTTCTTTGTAGCAGAGCTTGTGCTGGGCAAAACAAACATCAGGCGAGTGATTAAAATTTCCCACCTCTCATTCTTTCTGTTCAGTGCTACCTGACAAGTGTAGGTATCTTTCTTTAATGATAATTTTGATACAGTATTGTTTTTAAATTAATCAAGCTGAAAAAAACTGGAGTTTTTTTTGTAGATGAGAATGTCTTCTGTGAATCTAAATTAAAATCACTTCAACAAATGGGTTCTCTATTTTCTGTAGCATTAGTTCAAAGAAAACACATGACATGGGGATTAATATTCAGTAGACTTTGTGTTTTATTGTATAAAAGTAATTATCTTTTAAATACTATCCAAATTAACATTTTAATATCCCTCTGGGTTTATACATTTTAAAAACATAACTCAGTACCTAATATAGAAGAACCCTATTTGCTTTTCTACTAAATTAGTCTGCTGTATAAATTTGAATAATTTGCAGTGCAAGTGGCAGCAGTTCTTTATTTTACAAATAAGACTAATATTACAACCAAAGATACTCAATGTTTTCAGTGCAGGCCACTTACAATTGAAGAGCTTAATTTCCTTGTATTAGTATTTCTTGGTAAGGTATTTGTAGGAATAGTCTGTTATGTTAACTATTTTACTAGACCTCAAGGAAAAATATATGACTTAAAATATATAGATTTTCAGCTCAATCTTCTGATGGCTTTTGCATATTAAAAATTCCATCTGACAAATAATATATAAAATTCACTTTTTATATATTAAAATTATCAAGAACATCTGAGTTTTCTCATTATACATAGATATGTTTATTGTGCTTCCACATAACTTTCAATAGCGCATCTTGTGATAGTACGAAAAACTTCCTTCTTTTATCATTGTACTTATTTTTTGCTTGGATCTGAGGCAAATTAATCACTTTGTCATATGAATAAAACCAGCCAATTTAGCAAGAACTTTACACTAGAATTAAGAGGGCAGCTAGGAAAAGACTAAGTTTGTAAAGAACAGATTAACCTGGACAAAAAACTGATGATGAGGGAAGGACAAGTGAGAATATGAAGGTGTAGTAGGCTGGTCCACCAAATATCTCAGCTATCTGTTGATCCAAGAATACCTATGGAGAACGAGGCAGGCTGGGGCACATAGTGAAAGATCAAGGAAAACTTCTGAGAAATTAATTTCATTTATTAATATTGGCAACTGCAGTGATAACTGCCATAAGGCAGCCCTTTGAAAATGCAAACTGCTCACTGGCACATCTCAGAACAGGTTTGATGACAGAACTGGACAAGCATCTTCTATAGATCCAGAACTGTGAGTCTGAGCCTTGCTTCTGGCATTGTTCTCTCTGCTAGACTTGTATCTACAGCCCAGGAACTTGGATTATCTCAGTGTAAGGCAGGCTCATGTGCTGTTTTTGTACTACTGGCTACAGACACTACTGAGAGATCAAATCGTTATCCCAGTAGACCATCTAATCTCTTGGCATTTTTTGATCAGCCTTACTTTTTTCTCTAATCTTCTTAAAATATTGTATGCCTCATTTGCTAGTCTAGAATACATACTTAGTCTTGAGTGCCTCTTCTAGTTACTGTGTGGGCTGGTGCATTGGTTTGAGGGAGGTGACAAACCTGACAGTTACAGTAGGAAAAAAAAAAAAACTTCAGCTTGTATGACAAAGTATCAGCATTCTGTAGTTCCCAATGTTCTTTGTGTTGTTTGAGTCTGAAAACTCCTGGATGAAAAATTCTTTATGAAAAAATGAAGCAGAACTGTAATTTTATCAGTCCATAATGTCACAATTTATCCTAAAATATTATCATAATTTCTGCAAGATTCTGGGAACTTAATAGATATGAAAAGAAGCAAATGCTTATTAGGTAATAATATATTTGTTGTCCTCACAAGGCAGTACCATTCTAACATATGAGGGATGGATGTGTGTTTTATATATGTGTATACTTATATCTATCTAGAATTGTAGATCCCTAAAAGCTCCTTCTGATTCTTGCCCTCCATTACATTTCTTCTAAAACACAAATTTTCACTTAAGATTAAATTAACAGCATTTAAAAAACCCATGAGTTTTCACAAAAAGGTATCACTGGCAACATTTGTTTATTTTTTAAAGAAAATCATTTAAATTGTTCATATGACATATAATTTTTCCATTTCAAGTTCAGGTTTTGACATAACATCACGAACAAGGGAAGTGACAGTCTAATTCATCTAAGTAAAATTGTTTCATTGCATTTGTGAAATGGACATGCAAGTGAAACCGTAAAAATGAGTTTCAGAGTATCGTTATTGCCCTTTACTTTGAGTTTTGACTACTTTTTTTTTTTTACTGTTACATTCATATATCTATAATCTCCCTTTCTCATTAGGTTCAGCTATAATATTATTTGCCACTGTAATTTTTACTTCAGCTGAGTTTCTCTGAATGTATTTTCATGTAATTCAACCAGAACTGGTCCATTTGCTATTGACAATAAATATCCTATTTCCTGTTAAATACTTAAGGCTAACCAAGTAAAAGGCATTGCTCTGTCATTCCATTTGGGAAATATAGCAAATTATAAAACTAATTTTCTTCCAAACACAGAGTTCACAGTGAGTAGTTTTATTAGTGAAGTGCCAAAGTGACCTAGCACAATGAAAATGTGAAACTTTGGTGCTCTCTTCTGTAACTACAGGAGTTAGCTTAAGGGGTCAGGATAGTAAGCAGAGGAAGGGTTAGGCATTCTGTCCTAGGTTTTACATAGGCTTTACGTGAATTGATTTGCATTCCATATTTATCTCTTACTGATAAGTAATGAATGGGTCTGTCCTGGCACTCCTGGCTCCTTATTTAAATAACCTTTGTGACTTTTATATTAATTTAAACAAAGAAAATAAAAGCTGTAATGAAATGTGTAGTCAGTGGGTGGTTTACCAGCAGCATTTTGGTTATACTGGAACTAGGAGACTAAGTTACCATGAGTCATATGGCTATAGAAATAAGGCAAATAGTCATTGAGACATACCTTTAAAGGAGATGGCCTTTACAAATGGTATATCCCACTGCACTGTGCATTGTATAACCACTCAGAGTTTAGAAACCCTGAGAGGAAATGAACAGGAGAAGCTCAAAAAAAAAAACGTTCAAAGGCATATTTAAGGAATGATCCCTTTAATCAGTTTTCCCTGGGATAAATGGTCATTAATATTTGCCTATTTAACTTTTGTCAAGTCAAAGGGGTTTATTTTAATTATAAACAAACATTGGCAGAAATAACACTTCTTGAACACATTTTAAAAAATAACAAATGCTGTAATTTTCAATCTAGTCTGGCTAGCCAGTAAGACAAAAACCAAAATGTTATGAAAATTCTCCGTAGTTGCATAGTTATTTGACTTAAAATAAGAGAAAGTTGTTTTTTAGAAATTGTCAGATCACAAAAATTACGTTAAAGCAAAGCAATCCTATTTGTAAATTAACTGTGGTGTAATACGTGTGCTTCCCAACTCTGTCCCTTAACTTCTGTCAGAGCATAAATAAGGCAGCATTTTAAAAAGGTTAGGGAGAACAAACCAGGGGTATGTTAACAAGTAAACAGACATTTACTTTCTACAACAGAATGCTTTCACAAAAATCTTTTTTTATTGTTGCCTTTCTCAATTCCATTGCAGGTGCATGGCATCTCTTTAACACAAGTCCTGAAAGCATCAGCAGAGCCACCATTTGCTTGAAAACCTCTTTTTGTAGTACAAGAAAATATATTGGGTATCACTGATGATCCCTGAATATTAATATCAATGTTGTGACCCACAAGCAAGGTAGACATAAATGAATGCTCTTCTACATTGTGGCAGAAATCTGTACAGTGGTTTATCTTTCAGTTTTAATTGCATTTTTTTTTTCTTCACCCCGTGTGCCAAACTCTTATTGCTAAAATTACTTGGCTTTCTCAGGCAGAAAACCATTTTATTTTGTACAAACCAGCACTTTCCTCCATAACAAACAAGATGTGACTACTTCCAATAGAAATGTATTTAATGTAATGTATTGAGCTCATTGAGTATTTTTAGCATGTTCTCATCAAAAGAAGATGAAGTACATTTCATAAATCTATCCAGTTCTTCAGAAGCCAAATCTTCATTTTTCTTCTTCCAGTTCTGGCTTGGCTTTTTCTGGCTGCTTTGATGCACATTTGGTCATGACTTTTTTTCCCCTGGAGAAATGAGAACTTCTCCTGTTTTTAAAAAAGTGTATAAATTAGATGAGAAATGTCCTGGAGCAACTAAAAAGCATGATCCAGATACCACTGAAATAAATGGAAAAAATTCTTAAGAGGAAATTAGATCATGGCTAATGAGATAAT
Source organism: Actenoides hombroni (assembly GCA_024336885.1). NCBI lineage: Eukaryota > Metazoa > Chordata > Aves > Coraciiformes > Alcedinidae > Actenoides > Actenoides hombroni. Next base: position 66,987,868 of record WUAM01000287.1, read on the forward strand.
TCTCAGAGGTCCCATACAAAGGAAGAAGCTAGGGGAAAGCAGAGGATTCTGGTGGATTTAAAGTACTTTGTACTCCTTGCATTTTGGGTTGCTGTGAGAACTGAGGAAGTTCCCAGTTCATTTGACACAATTCAGTGACAGAAGCCCAAAATGACTTCAGAAAATGTAGGACTTGAGAAAATGTAGCTGGTTTTACTGAGAGCCCCATATCTGGGCCAGCCTTCTAGCTTCTGATGGCAGCACAAGCCTACAAGTGGCACTGCTCACAGACACCTCACACTTGCAAGAGGAGAAATGAGACAAAGCAATAATGGAAATAATAACTTCTACCTCAATTTCATAAAATCATCTATAGACAAATAAATGCTGCAAAGGCTTTGCACAGAATATACCTCTTGGTTGCAATGACATTTTTATCCCACCTATAACATCATCAATCCAATTATAATTAGGGCAAATTCCTGCCTCTCTTCTCAAGTTTGGTGAAGATAAGAATCAATCCTATACAGTAACCAGGCTATAATGTTGTAACAGATACCTGTGAGATTACAAGACAGGTTTTCAGGGCATCCCAACTCCAGTTTCGCTCCACAATAGCATTCAGCAAGGTACTCCTTTGTCTCAGTCTAGCCTCCCTGCTGAAATCACTGAATTACTCACATCCGAAAATATATCAGGAGCAGGTATTTTTACAGAAAAACCTGCATTCTCACCCATTTCAAGTATTGAATTACACAAAAACACATCTTTGCAAAAATGGATCAAAATTAAAGGAAGGCAGGTAGGTAGGAAATTTTGAAAACTGACCAGGTAATTATACAAATAATTATTCAAAACTAGATATAAAGGAAAGCAAAGATTTTTTAAAATGTTATGTTTTAGCTAATTGCAGATATTTAATAAAGCCAGAATAAAATTCCGTACTTCATATAATTTGCCTTAGGGAATGTTATTTTCTGTTCATGTATTGCATTCATTGGAAGAACAAATTTAAAGAAAATATATGGACAAAAGATGATGAATTATTTCATTATTATGGTTAAAAGCTTGCTTTCACAAATCTTTGTAATTCCAAACCATTTTGGTGATGATGACTGGGCTGAAAAGGGATTATTTTGAAAACAGAAGACGACTAATCTAAAAAAATGCTATTTTACAGCATTAACTTTATCTAATTGAACATCTGATTTCTTTGTATTTATTTTTTTATAATTGCAAGTTAAAGGTCTGTAGCATGATTTTCACCTGCTGTGTTTACTGCTTTGTTTGAAGAGAGAAATGTAATTTATGGATTTGTCAAAAATACTTACTATATACAAGCTAAGAAAAACGCTAAATGTTCTGTAAGGAACAGATAGTCTTTCTGCATGTTCACAATGAAATATCCAAAAGGTTTCAAGTTCTCTGTGGTTGCATTCCATGTTACTTTATAATTATTCCTGTTATTTCTTCTCTATTAGGATAAATATTTGGGCTTCTTTAATGTCCTTAGATTGGAGAGACAATAGGTACCTTGACCAGGTCCTCGATGGTACATCAGTATACAGAAGATGTACATCCTCCTTATAGCAAACACATGCAAAGGAAAAATGATTTCACTAGGCCTCAAAACCACAGCAACTTGCGCCAATATTCCTTAGTGAAAGCCTCCATTAATTAAATATGAGAGGAAAACAGTCTTTAAAATTGTTGGTAAGTAGCTTTTACTCATTTTGGAGATACATACTATTAAGGTATTCATTTCTATATTTCCATGAAGCAGCTGTAATATTTTGTCATTGTGCTATTAAAGTGTTGAGACAACAAAAATATACTAATTGCTTTTACCTACTGGATAAGGTTGTTTTGTTTTTGCATCTATTATTGGGAATTAAATGTTTTTAGTTTGCCCAATTTTATCTTTTCCTTGCACCCATCTTCAGATTTAACTTAAAAATCTCTGCTGTTTTATCACAGACCTGCTGACTCACCTGGTGAGATTAGCCAAACATACAGTTTTCTGAGACATTAGTGAGTTTATCCATATATGTTCTGCTGTATTTTTCCATGCTTTAAAACACAGATTCTCCAGAAGGGCTGAACTAAGTGTACTACAGTAGCTTTCCTTCTCTCACAAAGTAAAAATAATTGTATTGTAAACACAATTTTCTGGAACTACCAAGGCCACACAAGTGCTGAATTAATGAAATATTGTTGGTTTTGCCTGAGTAGACAGAAATCTAAAAGCAAAATATATATAGTCAGTATGGTATGTCAGTTTATAAAAGTGCATTGGTCTCTTCTGGAAACTTTGATCTATCTGTATGCATTTTTTTTCTGAAATAACTTGACTAGTTCTATGTGAAAGATTGACAAATGATAATAATTTCAATTGTTAAAAGTTACAAAACATCAGAATATTATCCTCTATGCTAACCATGTGTTAATATCTTTAGGAATACATAGTATCTTAGTAGGTGGATTGTTTTCTTTTTTTTTTTTTTGCTTGGAGCAGAGAAAAAATAACCTGCGAATTATGAGCTTCTTTCGTTTTTCAGTACATAAAAGTCATTCTGGGAAATATCACGACATGAGAAGGGGTTTGGCAATGCAGCAGCACAGCTGAAAGGGGTGCCAGAATGGCAAGTGTGGGGAATGACAGGCCTATTTGGCAAAATGTTTAGAAAGAGGGTAAAAAAACCCCCATTGTTCATTCACTTATAATTCATGGTGAACTCACTCTTTAGTGGCAATAAATACTCAAGAGGTTAAAATCAGTAAAGAGGAATATAAGTTTGTATTTCTAAGCTTGTATTTCTGGTCCATTGCAAAAATTGGTCTTCTAATGCAGTGTTTCTTAGGCTATTTTTTAATTTATTCACACAAGCCCTCCTCCTAAATAAAGATGTCCAGTCCTCACCTTCTCACCTACCTTTTCATCCTTTGAAATAAGAGGTCTTCTATTCCAGGATATTAATAATTTTGCACATTAAAACTATTCCCTATGTCTCTGAATGTTCTCCCTTCTCTCTCCCTGTGTCTTCCTGAGAAAAATTGTTTTAAAAGATAAGAACCAATTGTTAAGCAAACTGTGAACAGGATTCGATGATACATTTATCTTGAACATTTTCTGAGAATGTTATACTTTGAACAATTTTTTCTGAAAGATAAGAAAAATAATACAGAAAGCTAAGTTAATAGTGAAGGGAAAGCAACAGAACAAATAGCATTGTTTCAAAACACCTTCCAGTTCTGTACCTATAACATGTTGGTCAGCGATCCCAAAACTAACCTCGGTAATGTTGTTCTAACGATGCTGCACTGACCCTAGTATCTGGAACAGAGGCTGCCTGGAAATCCATTTACCTGCTGTAAAGAGGGGCGTAGTGGGAATGAATGGATTCTGTCTGCTTTATTTGTAGTATTAATCTGATAAATAATTCCCTTCTCTATGTCTTGTTGTAATAGATTTATTTCCCAGTTTGACATATCTTTCTGCAGGTGGTGCTAGCTAGTAAATCATCTGAACAGAGCATGAAAAACAGTGCTTTTCTTCTCATGAAACTGAAGTGTGAAGCAATAGACACATAATAATGAGATGCTATAATAAATTCACCTTTTACTATTCTTCCATTTCTATTATTACCCAGTAAGACTTCTGCTAAACACACGAGTTTGGCAAGTGCTAATATTGTGCTTACAGTATTAAACCTACAGCCTGTAGACTAAAGGAACTGGGAGAAAATGTTAGGAATGCGGATTCTACCACAGACAGACTCCCTCAAAAAAGCAGTACTGAGTGAGGGAAGTACAGTTTTCACAATGTATTGATACTGCAACAAAACCTTGAGTTTTATTTGAACAAGGAGAAAAATACCATGGGGAATGCTGTATGCTGTTACTGCCTGGTTCTACTGCAGATTATCTGCCACTGCAAAATGGGATAGTGGTTTACAGTAGGCTAAAAGTACATTTGTAAAGGCAGGAACAGCAATGAAGAAATGCAGTCATATGGATGCTCCATCACTGGGTGTGTTCAAAACCAGGTTGACTAGGGCTTTGAGAAACCTGGTCTTGTGAAAAGTGTCCCTGCCTATGGCAGGGAGGTTGGAACTAGATGATCTTTAAGGTCCCCTTCAATCCAACCATTATGGGATTCTATGTGACACTTGAGAAACTCAGAGCAACAGTCTTTTTTCTGTCTTCATTCAGTTAGTGTTATACTGGCCTCCTTATGCTCTGGCATTTTATGGGAGTGTTTTATTATGTGTTTTTTTCACAATCCCATCTATCTGATTTCACCTCCTCTTGCTTTCTTCTAGAAACATGTGAAAGCACATGCAGACCTGCAACCTCTCCCAGGATTTGGTACTAGAATGTATCGGACTCTACATGTGATGATGTAAACTTCTCATTCACCTATTCACATATTACCCCTTTGTCAGATGAGTAGTGAATTATCTAATGAAAAAAAAAAACCAAACTACTGCTACAGTTAGGTATTTTGTTGCAGTTCTTTTTAATTATCTTTTATAAAAGTAAAAAGTCCTGTTCCTGAACCCAAGTGATTATTTCCTTGTGCTTCTTATTTAAGCCTCTTTCGGTTAGAATTCTGTCCAAAAGCCTTCTCCTCAATGCCTCATTACCTGTGTGCTTGGGTAATGGGACATTCTAAGCTTCTTTTTTCTCTTCAAATACAGCTCCATCTAACAACAGCTTCCATTTTCCATGTAGCCCTGTTTTGTTTTGGTTGTATGAAGAAACTTGATTTTTTTTCTTTTGTTTGTCTTGTCTTTCCAAAGATCCAGAGATTACAGGTGACTGTTTATCTCCAAAAACTTGAAGAATTGACAGACAGCCCATAACTGATCTTGTTCTTTCCTGGGCTCTCATTACCTGAAACAGATGGTAGAGAAGTGGAATCCTGCAGGATGCTTTCCCTGAAGCAATTGCCTTTAGTGACAGTTGGGCAAATGTCAATTTCTGACTCATAAGATATCTAATTAATTAAAAAAAAAAGTATTTTATTCAGAGAAAACACAATTTCTCATACTTTCTTGCAGAATAAAAATGGCTGAAGGTTCTGTCCAGAATTCTGAAACCAGCTTCAGAGTTTTATAATCCTACTTAGAATCTTCACAGATACATTTAGTTGTATATTCCTCTATATATCTTCACATAGGGAAAAAAATTTACAGGCGGCCTGTGAAAGCTCCTCACTTATGCTAGGCACTCAAAAAATGTCACTCTGATAGATAACAAAGTCAGAAAATCATTAATTTCATGTCAAATATAGAAAATATGCTGGAATTCACATGAGCTCTGCTCTGTACTACTGAGGATGTTCTTGACCAAAATATTTTTTTGTCCTTCTGCACAGAATACTTTTGGAATATTTAAAATAAATTGGACTGTTTCCAATCAGTTTGAAACTTGGTTGGAAAACTTTTTTGAAGCTGGTGTATAGCTTATCTCTTACTATTACAAAACTATGATCCTTCTCTAAAAATGAGGCCAAAATGTACTTCTTACTATAAGTATCCCATTGTATAAATCCATTTAAAATGGCTTAAGTTTGTTTCAGAACACATAACCCAGTACATTGATTCATGTCTTGTGTAGCTGCCATTTAGAAGCTCAAGTGTTTGCAGTGATGTCTGTATGCTGTGAACAAGGAATCTGGCACAAACTTCTCACTACTTAGTCCAAATTAAAATCACTGAATTCATATAAGTCATTTTGGCTTCATACTTGAGAAAGTGGGGACAGAAGTTAGCCTTAAGTACGATATGCTGCTGAGGCAATTTGATAATGAACATGTAGTCTCTTCATCGATGTCCCGATGTCTGAAAAAGCAGATCAAGCTCTGAAACAGTCTTTGTTTGCTAATGTAACCTGTGCTTCATCTGGAACATCGTGTGCAGTGCAAACTCAGTCCGGAAAAAGCATCTGGTTCTTAAGTGTTGTTTTAAGTTTATTATTATTTTAAATTATTATATTATAATACTACATAAGTGCATTTATATTAATAAATCACTGCTAATAGACTAATATAATTACTGCATTTATTATTATGAAATACAAATATTGTTGTAATATTTGGCCCTGCAGCACTGAGGGAAGAGCTTTCTTACCCAAGTGAGGAGAAGTAGAATCACATACTGGGATGAGCCGCAGTGGTGGAGGAAACAACTAGAAACAGTAAGTTATCTCGATTCTTACACAAGACAAGGCTTTAAATAATTTTAAGCAGAAGTAATGACCAAAATCGGTTTGTACGGATAAGGTCTGGATGTTTCTGAATGTCATGAAGTCTTAACTGACTTCAGAAAGGAAAGAAATCCCAAGAAGATAGAAGAGCTTTCAAACAGACAAAAATTAACTACTGCAGTGGAACAAGGACTAGCCATACATCAGCAGAAATGACCTGAGCACAGACAGGGTCTCCATCTAGATTAGGGAAGGGCTCAACTGATAAAGAAAATAGAATTAAAGAAAGAAAAGATGGACAAAGACCAGACAGGTCCTATAATAAACTGTAGTCAGACATATTTGCTATGTAAGAAATGTAGGACAAGTTCATTACCTGGTGTAATTGGTATAGCAGCACGGCAGCTAATTGTGCTTGCGTGACTGTATGCAAGCAGCAGATGTTGGTCCATGTGACTTGACTCAAACTCTTATATTCACATTGGAAGTGTAATGTATTCTTTCAGTGACATAGGTGCTGTGCAAAGGCAACATTAAATTTCACAACAGTTTATGTCCAGGCAATACAGTAAATTAATATCTAATGGACATGTGGGGTTTTTTTATAATAAGGAGTAGTTCTAAGCAATATAAGTTCTTTGATCCAGCTTCTTAAATGGTTTATTTTTATAATAACAAAGTGGAAAGCAGTGAGTTATACTGAACTTTTCACCATTCTCATGTCTTTATTGCAGCAAAAAAAATCTCTAGGATACAAGATGCATTTAATGTTCAGACCTACTAAAAGTTGTTTGGGGTCAACAGCCAAACAAATGAGTTAGGCAAACTTTGCTCTTTCCTCACTAGCAACTGAAACATCCTGCACCACCCTTTATCCTCCCCCTTTCTGGTATTCCTCTTATACCCAAATTCTTTAGATTCTTTAGTCTTGTTTCTCCAGGCTCACTAGGACTAGTGTGCTGTACAAGAATTAACCTTGCTACTTTCCAGTTTCTTGTTGACTGCATTAACAGTGCTCAGGAAGCCTAGTTCTTCCCATAACTATTCTTTTAAATCTGTGGGGGAATGTGATAAACCAGGAAATTATCATAGTAAAGGATGAGTGACCTTACAGAACAAATTCTGGCTTTTCTGCAAGCTTCAAAGCCTCATGCATCCCTGCAGCTGATAGTTTCCGGTTGATATTCCTATACTTGCATTGCAGGAGATTGCGATAAGTTGTCCTCAGGTCCCGATTGAAGAAGGCATATATAAAAGGGTTAATGAGAGAGTTTGCATAACCCAACCATAGAAATGTTCTCTCAACCCACAGTGGGATACAGCTGCATGCTGTACCGCAGATGAAAGGCCTGGCAGTTGAGAGGAGGAAGAAGGGCAGCCAGCAGACAGTGAAAGCCCCAACAATAATCCCAAGCGTAGTGGCAGCCTTCTGTTCTCTTTTAAAGATGGAGATATTTTTCTTGTCGTGCTTTAGGAGTCGTGAAAAATTAGTACATTCTTCGTATTCCTTGTGCAGTTTTACAACTCCATTCATAGAAATCCCTTCCATTTCTTCTGGCCGGGGGAAACCAGCAAACTTGTGTTTAGCAGCACTCCTCTTGGCAGCTTTGTAAATCTGATAATACATGAAAAGCATCACTGACATTGGAATGTAAAATGCAACTGCTGTGGAGTAAATGGTGTAGCCGAAGTCTTGACTGATCAAACAAACCTTTTCATCATTTACATTTTGGGCCCAACCAAAGAGCGGGGGTATGGTGATAGAGGCAGATAAGAGCCATACACACAGGATCATTTTGGCCATGCACTTTCCATTCTGCCTTACAGGGTACGTAAGAGGTCTTGTTATTCCCAGGTACCTAGAATGACAGTGTAGAGTTACCATACAGTGCAGTGGTTAACTGGTAAAAGTTATTTCACGTAGTCTGCCCTAAACCAAACCACCTTTGGCTAGGGTTTCTATTTTACAGTTTTCAGTCCTCTCTTTGCATGTATTTCAAACTTGTAAATTTATGTGTCTTTCACTTTAAAATTTATAGTCTTGATATTCTGTATAAAAGGTCTTTTATTCTAGAAAGTAATCTCCCATTGGCCACAACAGACAGTAATTTTAATTAATTTGTACAATCTTCATGCAGATAGCTAATTTTTTGGCTTATAAGGAAATTTTGAAACCTAAATTTTATTTGGCTAACTCCTGAAATCTTTGAGTATAGATGAATGCTTACTCCACAAAGCCTATCATTTTTTGTATTGAGTAGATGATTAAGTTAAAATAAGCATTCTTTTTTACATATTCAGAAGTTATTAAGTTTCCTGCTACTAAACTGAGATAATTAGTTGTCTTTCTTACCTTCATGTCTCAGACGTGAACAAAAAGTTGCGAATTTATACCAAGAATAGATTATTTCAATACTACAATGATTGTTTTATCATTTAATTACAGAGAAACTACATGTATTCAATGTACAAACTTTTACTGAACAAAATAACAAACTATTACACTGTCAGTGAAAGAAGACCTCGGGGAAAAAAAACCCCATAGTTTTACCAGAAGCTAAGTTTACGGTGGTAAATTGTAATCTAAAAAGCAAAATGTTTATAACGTGTCAAGTTTTCATAGAAAAAAAAAAGGGGGGCATCTGCTGACAACTTCTACATTTCCTAAGCTGTGAAAGCTCAAACTGTGGTTTGTTGTTTGTTTTGGTTTTCTTTCGAATTAAAAAAACCCTCAAAACACTATGGTCCTATAAAGCTGGTCAGCAATATCCTTAGTTTGTGTTTATTCTCAACTACAGAAAATCTATTTATTTTCTCTCTAGATATGGGAATTTTCTTTTAGATAGAATTAGATTCTTTTTTTTACACCTAACATTTACTTTGAAAATTTGCCTCTGCTCACTTGGAACTTACCTATGAGTTACCATGAACTTCTCAAATTGGTCTTTTTTTCTTCCCCTCAAAAGAAAGAATTTTGAGAAAAATCAGTGTGATTAACTTTGTTACTTATAAAAGAAATGGTTTCATATAGTGTTTCAGAACAACATTTTGGTTTCAAGTGGTACCACTGTTCAGCTAAACAGTGAAGATTTTGGGGGTTACAAACAAGAAATACAATAATGTAATTAAAAATAATTGGGGGAGGCATTTTTTCTCTTCCTATTCATCTAGCAAATCAAATATGAGTATTTGCCTGGCTCTGCAGAATGCTGCATTGTTGATTTTACTGCAATGCAGTAAATTATGGCCAGTGCTGATGCTTTACACAAGCACCCAGGTATGCTACAATTCAAGAAGTAAAAAGAAGCGTTTCTTCATGATCTGTTCTGATGAGTACCAACAATCCCTCTCAACAACATCAGTGATTTTATATTATTTCTCTGGCAAGTGTTATACAAAGGACAGAATTGGTTTACTGTGCACTGCTCTCAACAGCATGCACAAGTAAATTACAGAAGGCCAGGATTTTGCCAGTGAAGCTGTGCCTGGTGGGGCCATGAGCTAAGAACAGTTACTTAAATCAGCTGGGATTAGAGCAGTGTAACACCGAATCACGGAATTACCTCGTTTGGAAAAGACCTTTGAGATCACTGAGTCCAATCGTTAACCTAACACTGACAAGTCCTTGACTAAACCATATCTCTCAGCACTAAGTCTACACAGCTCTTAAATACCTCCAGGGACAGGAACTCAACCACTGCCCTGGACAAGCTGCTCCAGGACACCATAACCCTCTCAGTAAAGAAATTCTTCCTCATATCCAATCTAAACTTCCGTTGGCACAACTTGAGGCCATCTCCTCTTGTACAATCAGTTGCTGCTTGGTTGAACAGACCAACCCCCACCTCTCTACCATGTCCTTTCAGGTAGTTGTAGAGAGTGATAAAGTCTCCCCTCAGCCTCCTTTTCTCCAGGCTAAACAACCCCAACTCTCCCAGATGCTCCTCATGATATGTGCTTCAGGGCCTTCAACCAGCTTCACTGCCCTTCTTGTGGTGAGGGGCCCAAAACTGAACACAGTAGTTGAGATGCAGCCTCACCAGTGCTGAGTACAGGGGTAGAATCACTTCCCTTATCCTACTGGCCACACTATTCCTGCTACAGTCCAGGATGATGTTGGCTTTCTTGGCCACCAATATATGGACCATGCTATCAAAAAAGGCTGTTTCTTATGCCACTTTCCATCAGCATTAAAATATAGTTACCAGACCAGCTCCAGAAGCTCTGTGGCATACTGTGGAGTCCACAGAGGTTTATGGTTTACAGCACCACAGCCAAAACTGTTTGTGCTCTCGAGGAGCTGAGAGTTTTCTGAGGCACTCCAAGATGTAGAATAGCCAGGTTAATGTGGTGAAGTTTCAGAGTTTAATTACCTAAGGGATGTATCATACTGCTTTAAGTAATGTAACTGCAGCAATAGTAAATTATTAGATGCAGCCCTTCTGGGACAAGAGTGGCATACCTTTAACATTTGAGAATGTAATGATTTAGCCACAAAACAGTTAAACACATCCTTTGTGCAGAAAGAATGTCATTTAGGTGTTGCTTTAAAAAAAATCTTTTAAAAGTTGGTCTACCTTCCTGATGTATGTATTTTTCTAGCTATTACCCAACTGGTTATTAAAAATAGCATGCTTATGAGGTGAGTGTTATTATGTAGCTAAAAAAGTTAAACTGGCTTTCTGTAAAAATCAAATCTGTGGGCTGTATGCTCTGCGTGCCTACTGATGCATTCTTGTGCATCAGAATATAACAAAAAGAATTTATGAAGGCAGAAGTATAGCAAAAAGAATTAAAATTCATTAGTTTTGCCCCGGCACCGCTCTTGTGGAAGCTATCTGAGCTTCAAAAATGCTATTTGAAATTAAAATACATTAACATAAAAATTCACCAGCATCCTTTCTGCCTTTATCCATTTTGCTAAATGTAGTATGATAGGGAAAGGAAGTCAGCAGATATAAGTAAAGGAACTTATCTTTTTATCTTTATATATGAAATCCATTACCCTTGGAAACTTACTTGCAACTTCAAAATAATGTAAATATGTTGTCTAATACACTGGAGAGTGTCCAAAATTTAATAGATTAATGAACTTCTAACATGTTGTATCAAATTCATTGCAAAGATGTGCTTTGTAAGGTTTAATATTTAATTACTACCTTAAAAAAATAAAAGTCTGAAGGAAAATAATCTGAATTTAACATATAATCCAAAAATATGTAACAATTTGAGGCCTTACTGCTTGGACAGAATGAAGTCAAATTCCCTAAAAAGCCCATTTCATGTATCTTACCTATTCTCTGCAAGAAAGAAGTGTCTCAGAATTGCTATTTTGAGATTTGTTTCTTTCAAATGCAACAGATGTTTATTTTCATCTTAGACGGGAAAGAAACTGTGCCTCAGTTCTCACTTGTAACAGAAGGGCAATGGTATTTCCTCTTCTTTCTTCTCTAAGTTTCTTGACTATATGGTTCTGCCAGATAGGGCATCTATCCATATTACAACCAGCACAGTGAGGACTATCTAGGTTACTCCCCAAAAGTACAGTATTGCAGATGCATGACCCTTATTTCTTATAAACTGGTCATGGTATTTGACATTCAGAGTTGCCTGATGTTGTACACAGAACACCAAAGTGCAGAAGACTGTAGCAAATGACTGTCAGGCAGCACTATAAGCACAACTCATACTTCAGTCATGGTCCTGATGCCATTCCAAGAAGAAAGGCTGCTGGGTGAGTGGAGGAAAATGAGAAGGGAGAACCTGGCACTAGTATTTTAGTGAATACAACAACAAAAAAAAAGATGGTGGGAACTTGCTTTGTACTACATCACTGAAATCTGGAAAACAGCCCTTTTCTCAAAGAGCTCAAGATAAGAGCAGACAACATAGAGCAAAAAGAAGGTAAATGGTGAGGAACAGGGTAAATGTCTTTTTGAACAAATGTTTGTAAACACACAAGCACATCCCCCTTCTGGGTTGGTTTCTTATGATTTCTTCAGTTACTTCTCTTCCCCATTGTAGGATCAGAAACTGGCTCCTGTGCCACAGACCTATTCAGGCGTGAGGTACACAGAACGTGCCCATCTCTACAGAGGAAACATTATCCCTTGCTATCCTTTTCTGGGTATCTGTTCAAATGTAGATGGGGGGTAAAGAGCTCCCTCCTTTGTGGGGTGCTGTCATCAGCTATCATATAAAATTGCCATTTGTCACATCCACCCAATGAACAACAACAATGGAAAAGGTAATTGGGTAATTCCTTTCTTTCTTTTTTGCTTAACAGAAACCTAGCTCCCTGTGATCCAATATTCTTTCCCAGTACCCATTTAATGGCAAGCAATTGTTATAGACAATTTAATGTAAAGCTATTATAACTGTATAAGATTGCTCCTGAGATTGTTCAGTATGTGGGTTTTCTCATTCTGATTTTTTTGATATTGATGCATTACAACAACCATATGGAAGAGTTTTTATCCTACAGGGCTATAAAAAAGTCTCTGTTGTCACTTGAGCTGTAGATCACACAGGCATTTCTTATTACAGTGTGCTCAATACATTAAATGTTACAGAAAGTGTTAAGATGTAGTGTATGTGGAAATTAGAGAACGGTATATGGCAGAGGGAACAGGCATCCACAGACATTAGTGTCTCTTTCTGGCACATCATTTTATCTCTCTGTAACATTTTGTATTTCCTCTTTCTGTTTATGTTTGTCGTAGCTGTTTGCTTGTTCTGATGGCTGTGATATATTACTGCTTGCATAGTGATTATCAAACTGGAAACTAGACCACCACTGTGTCCCACTAGATGTTACAATACTTAAAATTATGCAAGATTTAATATGGTTTCTTTTGTTGTAAATATATTTATTCAATTCTCTAATCTAGGAAATTGTGAAAAGTAATTTGCTTTATCTGTACTACTGTGAAGTGAGTTCATATAGCTATCTACTTATCATTCACGTGAATAACTCTGCATTTTTGGCTGAATTGATTAGTAATTCTGTAGATGCAGAAGAAGATACCATTTTTTTTCTCCAAGAACAAAAACTCAGAAGTGCCAGGCATGGTAGCATTTCAGGTAATTACAGGGAATATAGCTGTAATATTAAAACTCTAAAAATGGTTGATTGTTCATAGCTACATTGGAAACTTTGAGATGGGTCTAGTCCTCATACCTTTTGAAATATCTGGAAGGCAAACTGAGACTTAACAGCTACATCAGCTTCAACAATACAAAGAAAATGGTAATAGGATGATGTAATTTGGGATTCTGTGTCCAAAATTCTTTTTTATTACCTCTGTTATATGGCTAAAAGATAAAGAAAAAAAGTACTTGCTTCTTACTGTGAGCAAAGTCATAAAGTAATAAAAAAATCTAACAGATAAAAGTGTTAAAACTATTTTGAAGCCTTATGCCTAACCCAATAATAAATGGAATGCACTGTGATACCAGCATCACTTCTGGAGCACACACATTTAATTTCTTTATGTCTGGTCTCCACGTACTTTATAGTCAGATAGAATTCCATTCTAATTAGTCCACATTTGTTTCTCAAAATTCACTGACCTGATCTATCAGATGATTATTCCAGAATCAGATTAGCATCTTTCACTGTCTGACTTTGCATTTATGAAGGAGATTGGATTACCATGGAATAGAACTTGAAACATTGTACTGGAAATTATATAGATGAGTATCATAGCTATTTCTACCAGGAGTCTCCACATACTGTTCTCACTTACCATTTGACTAGGAGTTGTGCTTAACTGGAGGTTCTTTCAGTTCTTCCTAGTTTTATATTTTAAGAGAGTCATAAAAACTGTTTTATTTAGAGATACTAAAATGCTTACTTCTTTGCTTTTGTGCTCTTTTTCTAATACAGCAGCTTTCCAGCTTCAATTAGTATCTCCTTGTATTCGTTTCTTTACCAACCCACAGCTGTAGAATCCTGTCTAATGATTCATCTGCAATAGCAATTTATTCTGAAGAACAATGCTCATCTACTGATCTTTCTTCAGTAGCTGTGGTTCTCTTTTGATTTTCGTAATTTTCTCTGTTTAATTCAGTGCAACATTAAGAGACATTTCACAAGAAAAGGAGCATAATGTCATAATGTTTTAGCTTCCTAAAAGCTATCCAGCGTTCAGAAATATTTCCTCTAGTGTAGTGATCAATCTAGGGTTGTTTTTTTTTCCTGTATTTGGAAATACAGAGTATATATATTATAGAGTAAATTAAATGTATATGTAACAAGTCAAAACAATGATCAAATATATTATTTCTGTTACACCTATGTCAAACCACCTAACATAAATTGTTCTCTTCCTTTCAAAGATACTGTGTTTACATTAAGTAAGAGATGCTCTGTCCCATAGTCCTGCTTTTAAATAGAATAAGGTATAAAAGTTGATCTGGGAAATACTATTCCCATCACATATTTAAGTAATTGAGATGGAAGTAAAGTGACAGAAACATAAAAGTACTTAAGTGCTAAGACGTGAGCACTACAGTGCACGACGGGTGTTATAATGTGAAAAGTAATCTTGGTAATTACTATATAACAGTATTGATACCTGCCTTTCTGCAATACAAACTGGCCTCATAATCACATCAAGATAACTGCCAGTTTATTGTCTAGAAAGAGAAGGATATTTCAGAGGCAGTAAAATACTTTTCTCCTTTCTAGAAATGCAAAAAAGTTACTGATTTCATTGCACATATGACAGTTTTCAGAATATGAATTAGATCACTTTAAAACCTAAACAAATATTGTGCAATGTTAAAGCAAGACAGCAGAACTAATAAAATCAAACCATTACTCAGTGGAGAAAAAAGACTTTGTTCACCTATTCCTGTACTCCATCTAGTTAAATATTGCATCAAGTACATATTTTAGAAAAAGTCTTAGCACAGCTTTCACATCTTAACTGCATTTGCTAGAAATGATTAAAGCTCTCCTTTGTCCTCCTCAGTTGATAGTGAATGCAGTAAAGTAAAATATCTTAAATCTATGTTTTGGTATTTATTGGTTTAGATGTTTATGCTTCGTATTTCATACAATTTCAACATTATCATTATTTGAGAGAGTGATACTTAATTTTGATACTTGGAAGAATGAGAATAAAATATTTGTTTTGCTTTCAGCAAGGTTAACGCTTTCCATTTTTCCCCTTCTTGCTCTCTCAATTGAATGTTTTCCTTAAATTCTCTTGACAAGACGAAGACATTCATTCCCACTGTTACAGTATCAAATGCAGTACTATACTTTTATTGTACATAGTAAATGTTCTGACTTCATACTTCTGTTCTCAAAAATCATTGCAGAGGTTTATTTTAGATGGAACTCGACAAGTGTAGGCTTTCCTGGCAGTGGAGAAGGATTAAGTCAGTCACAATTAAATATCTGTCCATTCTAAAGGAATGTAATCTGCATAGTAGAAGATGATATTATTGCTTACATTTCTTTCAGTATCTCTGTACTTTCATGGACTTTCTTCTTCTCATATTGCATAACTCAACAGCTTTATATTTTTCTTATTTATTTTAGCTCATTTTTCATTAATTTCATTTGTTTTATTTTTACTTCATTTACTTGCCCTGCCTTATTTCTAGTTCTTATTTTTTATTATTTCTATTTCTCTCTTAGCTCTGTATTTTTCTGTGTTTGTTCTTTCCTCCCGATCTAAGACATCCATCCCCTAGATGTGGGGGATGCATTCTGCTCTCATTCTAAGAAATACATAGCAACTGCATTGCCAGAAAGAGATGTGCAATGTCTTTCCATTTAACTTCTATTATCTTAGTCATAGCTTCTGAAATCATATTCCTTTT
Organism: Actenoides hombroni; assembly: GCA_024336885.1. Classification (NCBI taxonomy): domain Eukaryota; kingdom Metazoa; phylum Chordata; class Aves; order Coraciiformes; family Alcedinidae; genus Actenoides; species Actenoides hombroni. The sequence goes on from WUAM01000287.1 coordinate 67,003,894, forward strand.
TCCTTTCAGACCCTGACAAATTTCTTTCACCTGTCCTCATTCTTTGCCTTTCATTTTCCCCCTGCCCGACTATCAAAGTATTTGTCACCTGTGAGTACCTTGATTTTTAGCTTCCTGACAAAACACTTTGGTAGCCTTTAGTTTTCCACTCCAAATAATATGCTGTTTGGAAGAAAGGTCCCAACATGCAGTTGCTGATGTTTATCTTGCCACACTGCCTGAATGTTAGATAATATATTTCCTAGATAATATTTTGTAGTTACCCAAATAAATATTTTATATGATAGACTAAACATTCTTACTAACTGTCTTTGAAGAAAACAGTACCTGTGTATTTTCCTTTCTTCTGTCTTCACCAGTGACTGAAAGGTAGGAGACATAAGAAGGGAAATGTATTTCAGCCCATGCCATCCTTCACCAGCCTCTAAGAATCTAGATGCATTTGAAAACTAAAAAGGTTTTGGAAACAAAATATTTAGAATTAAGTTGAATGCTGTAATGAAAACTTCCTATATAAAAATATTTTCAAAATGTCTGAACTCCAACTTTGTGGGTTTCATCATCTCTGGTTTCCTGTATATAAGTATACTCCTTCCTATTTGTGTTAGGATTAATTACATACACAGCTCAAAAGTGTTTTCCTTACCCCATTTCTTGATAGATAATCTGTAACACTTCAAAAGCTCTCTAAATCTGGGCAAGTCACTCATAAGAAGAATTCAGATTTCTTTACATTGGTCATCAATGTGCAAGGTTGAGGGAAAATAAAAAATAATGTCATGCTTTTCTAAAACAAAATGTATAACTGTGTCAGGGGACACACTACCCATTTCTGCCCTTTCATACACACCCCAACACCACCCCTCCCCACCCATATTTAGAAGTTCCTGTTATTTAACAGTAATCTAATATTTGAGTGTTGTGTTTTCTTTGGGGTTTTTTTTTGTGGTGATGTTGTTGTTGTTTGTTTGGTTTAGCTTTGTTTTGGGTTTGTTTGGGTTTTTTGTTTTTGTTTGTGTTTTGGTTTTGCTTTTTTGTGTGTGGTGGGCTTGTTTGTTTTGGGGTTGGGTTTTTTGGGGGTTGGTTGAGGTTTTTTTGTGGTGGGTTTTTTTTGGTTTGTTGGGGTTTCTTGGGTTTTGGTTGTTGTTTTTTTTTGCGGGAGAAGAAGTGAAAAGAGAGTCAAAAGGCTCTTCCGAAATTTTTTCTTTCTTCTGAAAAGTAAAATATTGTATTAATCAAAATATACGACAAAGTACAATTCACAATATGTATTACTAACATTTCAGGAATATTCTCTAGAGAAGGGCTTCTCAGGTAAGGAATGTCTCGTTTCACTTCATGGAATTCATCACAATATACACACAAATTGCTTCACATATTCTGAAGGCTGGGCTTTCTTATACTGTTACAGCTTCATACCCCATGTTATAATTTGCACTAGTTGTTAAGTCATTTTATCAATCAAAGAGAAAAAGTAAAACATCTTCAAAAATGGCTGTTTGTTGCTATATTCAATAGGTGAATTTTATCAGAAAACACTTCTATTTAAAATTCACATTTCAGTTTATTCCACATTGAGTGTCTTTCAATTTTTCCAAAATATTTTGCTCTCACAGAAAGAAACACGGTGCATTTGCATCATATCAGCTGTTGCACTGAGTATCGAATTACATGTAGACTGATTTTTTTCATCTTCATGTTTATGATGCAGAATCTCATTTTATCAACTTATTACAAGATGGCTGGGCTCTTTTTGTGCGGGAAGATATTTTAACCTTCTGATGTTATCTGAGAAGAGTGAGGTAAAAAAAGCTTTGCTCTAGTAAAGATTTAAAGAGAAATCACATTCTTATTTATTTCTGTCCGGTTGTGTTGCAATGTTCATTTGAGATTGGGTGTGCAGTAAAAAAGATATGTTTGTAAGAAAGACAGGAACGATGTTTTATCTCATATGGACTTTTGTATGTTAGAGAAGAACTGGTTAAATCTAAGAAGGGAAAATGAATCTGAGGATGACAACTAAATGATTTGCCAAGACTGGAAGGAGGTAGCACTAGTAATTAGCTTGAGGAGCAGGAAAGGAGACCTCCAGCATGAATGCATATAGTTAAAAAGTTACTGAGGAGGAATGAAGCTTGACTTGAAATACTACTTAATGGTGTTACACTGGACTCAAGAGAGAAAGAGAAGTAGTGGGAGTTAATTAGATTTTTCCTCCTTTTATCAGTCTAAAGAATCTGAAACAGAAATTGGATGGATTGGATGAAGGACTGGACTATTGGATGCTGGGTAAGGCACTGGAGGAAAAATAACATAGATCTGTTCTTTCTTCCTTATAATAAAGAAATTGGTGAGGAATGGTTTAGCACTGGAAGTCATTTCTATGATGGCCTTAGTTCCTGAGAAATTGATCTCATGTCCTGATCCTTACTCCCAAGCATTTCTACCTCCTGCAAAATAAACCTGACTGTTCTTCTGGCAATTACAGTCTGTTAGAAGACAGGCATTAATCATGATCTTTTGCTGAATGCCTATATGTTTAAAGAATCTAAAGCCTTAGGTGATTTGTTTGCTCATTGGCCTGAGCCACCTATACAACTTAAGATAAAGTTCAAGTCCCTGAACTTAAATTGATCCTATGGGCTAACCAGTATAGAGAGACATGAGAGTTGGATGTCATCAGGACAACCCAAGTTTCCCAGCTGATAGGAAGAAGCACTCCATGTAGCTGATATTTGCTGATAGGAAAAGGTTTATTTGCTGCTTTGCCTTTCCTCTGAGGGAGAGTAACTTTAAGCAAAGACGTGGTTTCTTGAAGCATTAACTGAGATTAAATCCCTACTCTGTTAAACACAGGCAGTTCATGAGAAAAAGAAAACAGAAGAAAACAATATGTTTTGCAGATTAGGAACTTGAAAATCCTCATTTTCTTCTTTTGGGTTCTACCCCATCTTACCCCTCTCATCCCTCAAACCCAGGGTACTGTCAAGGACAATGAAGATTTCAGGGTTTTGACAGTCTGCAGTACTTCCAACATAACCCCCTCACCACAGCCCACCTCCCCAACCCCCCTTTCATAAATAGTTTTAGTTCTCAAACTCACACCTTATTAACAGAGCTCAGACTTCTCACCCCCCCATATCCTGACTGGTGTTGTCCTGTAGCAAAGACAAGCACTAGTGGTTCCAGGCCAGCCTGATGGCTTCAGCCAACTGAGAGGAGATGTGCCAGGAGACAAACACCAGACATGCCTCAGTCTTGGGACCATCCTGTTCTGTGCAAATACTCAAGTAGGCTGTAATAAAAATTTCAATGTGTTTTCTCTCAGTTCTGTACTCTACCAGACACCAGCATAAACATCCCTTAGGTGAGCAATGACGCAAGCTGACAGCCCACAGGATCGGTATCTATATTCTGCCTAATGTATCAGTCTATCATCTTCTCCCACGTGTGCGCAGGCACATACACGCCAGATTACCCCTTTCTATCTGGCAGCAAGGTGGATCCCAGGATATATTTGCTACAAACAAATTTAAACCAGAGCAAACTCAAGGAGGACCTTTAGAGACCATACTGAAGTGCCTGGAGATGCACATGGGAGGGTGCCTATATGGATGTAGCTGAAGTGGCCTGGAGAGTTTCTCAGAATGAGTGGTGGAGATTCAGATTGGGAATGGGACACTAGGCCATTAGATGGTTCTCAGGAAGAAGAGGTTGCAAAAACAGTACAGAGATGACCAGCTCAACAACAAAAAAATGCAGAACTCCCAAGTCCCTGTGCCCAGCTGAGTGCTCTGGCTCTTCCCTGGCACCATACTGGCATAAGACCCAGGTGTCCTGCATCCCTTGCTTTTTGCAAGAGAAAGCCTAAACACACAGAGAGCTGCAGCAAGCTCTGCCCTGGGTGATGAGGAAACCTGAATATCAGGGTTTACCCTGAGCATACCAGGCTGTCACTTTAGATGTGCCTTAAGTGGCCTCCCCAGAACCACAAAATAAGCCTATAGACCCTGATCATTAGGTCATCACAAACCAAGGCTGGTGCTTTAGTTGCATAACCAGTTTTATTTTGTGTTGCTTGAGGTAACTAAAAGATACCTTCGACTAAAATGTGTGGGGGCTTTATGTCAAAGCTCTGAAAAGCTATCTTGTTTAAAAAGAAAACCCTTGTCAGACTCCCATAAAGTAAAAATGGTTAAGATGATTTTTTCCAACTTCACTACATGAGTCACACTTGGATTGACACTAAACATCAGCTTAAAAGGAATTATTTTGAAAGTTATAATGGTGTTTCAAAATGAAAGCCTCCTACAACTTTAACTAGAAAATCATGACTGATGTCTTTAGTACAATTAAATAAAGCTTTTCAGAAACTTCAGTATAAATGATGAATGAGATGAAAAATCACAGCCCATTGAACTGATAATACCAATGTATTAAAACAAAGTATCTTCAGGGAACAGCTATTTATGCACTCATATTTATGTCCCCTCCCTTCCTTGAATACAAACAATTTAAATATAATATCTCCAGACAAAGCACTTAAGAAACAACCCGGTCTAGAATACTTCCCTCCTCCCCCTTTTTCTCTCTTCCTCTCTCTGCAGAGGCAGGAAAAATACTGGAAGGACCTGGTCCAAATTATTTTCTTTGCTTCTCCATGGTAGTAATTTTGCAAGAGCCCTAAGGAACACCCATATAGCTATTATTGGTGAATCTCAGTACAGAACTAATCTACTTGGACATTTTTGTCTTTGTCCCTAGCTGTACTGGCCTGAAGGCAGAGCTGAATTTGTCAAAAATCACAAGGATTTTGCTGTGTTCCACTGGATTGGGTATATAAGTGTTCACCTCAAGTTTTACTTTTTTTGCCCAAGCTCAGCAGGGAAAAAAACAACAGTATATCAATAAACTGTGTTAGATACACAGGAAAATCTAAGTCTAAAGCACGTTTAATTAGACGTCTTATTTCTAAAACTTTTGGATGTGCAAAGCATCTTGTATATAGTCTGCATAGCATCTGGGTTTCTCTAGAATATTACCTGTGGGAATGTCAGCCAGAGGTACCCACTACTGTTCCTAGAAAGTGGGCACCATAGATTTTAATTTCACTGCTTTCCTGAAAAATATTTTTAAAATTTAAACATTGCAGTTCAGTGTAAAATACACTTCTCACTAATGTAGTCCTCTCACTAAGGAACTGTGAGAACAAATAGGTCTGAAAGCAAGATGAAAACCCACTAGCAGAATAAAAGTAAGAAATGGCAACTTTGGGATTGTAACTGAGGTACTGAAGCAACCAAAGCATCTAAGTAATTATGTTTCATAAAAAAGTCTGAGATGAAAAGCGACATTGCATCTTCTCAAACACCAATACATTCTGGCTGACTAGCTTAGATCAGTGATGCTTTACTTGAGAAGAGAGGCAATCAGCACAAAGAATTTTTGTAAGGTTCAGTCAGTTAAAAAAAACCCCAACCAATCAAACTATCCAAAACACGAGGTAGGGAGTTTGTGGTAAATTTCCAGAGTATGAGCAACTAAGTACAACTCCACTCAAAACACGAGAAGAATAAGCTACCTCTGCTCAAAGTCACATAATGACAGGTATGTAGCAGTGCTGTGTGAAGAACAAAAACAGCCACGCTGTGCTTCAGGAACGCTCTAAAATTTACCTTTGTTCTGAATTTTATGAAGGAAAAATCCACAGTGTTTTTTTTATCCTGAATTCACGGGTTAGAAACACAATGGTGCACTGAAGACTGCTTTTCACACAACAAGCAAGTGAACTGTATCAGCTTGTTCTGAGATACCAAAATAGGACATCACCAGAAGATAACTCTAATTGTGCTACTTTAACAAAATAAATTCTAGCAAAATCATCTCAATTTCATAAAATATTTTGATAACAGAACAGCCCCTTCTGATCCCCTACAATACCAGCAGTTATTTTAAGATGAAGACTCTGGAGTTGCTTGTCCTCTGCAGCAGTAAAAGTGTGCTTCACTTCCTAATGTGAACAGGTCCTATCACAAGAAGAAATCATAACCTGTTTTGGAAGGAGAGGCAGTAGGTTGGAGTACAGCATGAAGGGAGGGTATCAAGGAAGAAAGTTAGGAGGTTAGATCAAATTGTGTATTCTCAGTTCAAGAACCTGTTAGAAAACTGCTATTCACAGTCCTTTCTAATAGAAACTTCTGGAATGGGGACTTACAAGAATATAAGGTAAATCTTTCCTGTAGCTTACACAAACAACAATTTATTTGCCATTTCTTGATATACTAGCAGTATATTGTCTGCCTAGTATGTGGTACAGAATGAAGTTATCATATCTTATAATCTTTCATGTCAGTGAATGTGAGGTTTACTGCAGCTTCATCTCTCAACCATATGTCCTTTATTTCCTTAGCATTCATTTTAACTAACATACTTATTTACAGCATGCTTATAAACCAGATCCCAAGTTCTCTCTTCACATGTAATCCTCCTGCTTGCTATCGTTCTTCTCAGAAAATGCTTCATTCGGTGATATATTGGAATTTAATTTCAGCTCTCCTCTGTAAAGTGGAATTACAAAATTTGTAGGTATTTCTTACTTTACAAATATTTCTTCTCCTTGCAATCACTCAGAATCCTTAAATACACAGCCCCAGGAGACCTTTAACTGAAGAAGAATGTTGAAAGGGAGAAACATCTAATGATGAGAAATAACTGCAGCAAAATCCAAATTGCAGTGGGTAAAACAGTATGTTCAGTCCTTCACTACCACAGTATTTGACATATTTTTTTATTTTATCAGCAGGTTTGGAAATTAAGAAAGTAATGGCCAGATGGACACTACTTCTTTCTATCTAACCAGTCCTTCACTCTAATGTTCCTTGAACCTCCTGTGTCTTGCTCAGACCTGCCAGGATGTGGTTCCATATAGCTGGCTTGCTGCTTCAGTAAAATTTAATCCAAATCCAGAAGTCCATACTCCCCATTTCGGATGTCACTAGGTCTAATTTTGCAAAGGCAGCTGCAAGTAAACTGGGAGACTGCTAAACAGGAAACCTGAAAAAAGGAGATTAGCCAGGATAATGTGTCCTCTTTGTCCTGTTGAATAAGGGCCTGCCCGGAAGTTTCCACTACAGTATATTCTTTTCCTTCACTAACATCTTTCATAATTTTCCTCCTTTTAAAATCATGCAAAATCTGCAACATTAAATATTTTAAAAATATACAACAAATTTCAACACAAACTGCTACCTCCAACTTCACAGGCATGAAAAGATATTACATCCAATCTACAGCATAAACCTTTTCCTTTTCTCCTGTCAAGAAAGGAGTTTCTGGCTCTCTTCCCCTGGGCTTTCTGTACAGAATGACAAAATTTGAGGCCAGATTCAACTACTTGTTATTCACAAATGACCATTTGTCCAGCTCAGTGTCTGTGAGTGGGGTCATAATTCTTTTACAATACCTTTTTGTGTTTCCCAGAATTTAGTTACACCTTTATACTAAACCAGAAATAGATACAGATGATGATAGACCATCTCCTCCTCCAAAGTATTTAAAGATAGCAGGATTTGAAGATTATTAAGGATCCCAGACCTCTCTTCTCTGTTCATTTTACAGATGCTACACCACACGTGAAAGCAGTGAAATAAGTGGGATCTACAGAAGGAAGCCCTTCCTCTCGTCTCTCAGTTTTTCCTTTGCTTTTTTTCAGCAGTAAGGTGGAGGTTTGTTGCTGTGCCTACAGCTTCCCATAATCAGTTCTCATTGCCAGGCCAACAACTTCAGACACGCATTTGAATTAGGAGCAGAACTTTGACATCAACATGGGATGAATCACCAGAGCTAGCCTATGGATATCTCGGGGAGCTTACTGCAAAGTGCAGGATATTTGATAAGATGCTCCCTTCATTTCAACACTTAGGCAGCAGTGCAGAAGATTTGTGTTAAGTAACAGGCTTTGGAAATGTTAAATTCCTGCTCATGTTGTTTAATTCACAGGCAAATGGTCCACTATGTTATTTTAATTTCAGTAACTTTTTAAAAATGAAGATTGTGTTCTACTAATGACCAAACTCATTTAGCAAAAATAGCTTTTTATAATGGGAGAATACACTCTTGAGAGACTACAATCAGTATTGTTGCTGAAACTACTTGTGCTATGAAGTGCATCTCTGAATGCAGACTCTTAAGGTAAAAAGTGAAACTTCAGTACATAACGTTGCAAAAGTTAAGTGTTTAGAGCTAAAACTACATTATTTTTAGCATCAAAACATCTTATCAGACTGTTAGAGAAAAGCTTTGCATTTTGCCAGCAGCTGGTTTGGGTCAATGGTAGAAATATTTCCAAGTAATTTGTGGCCAGACAACACACTCTGACTCCAGGGATTTAGTGTTTCAACTGTTTGTTAAGTGTCTAATTCTACAGCAGATAAACAAAATTGAACAACCCACATAGAGAAGGGCTTACAGAAAATCATTCTGGCAAATGGTACTTTGTATCTGAAATATTTCATGACTATCACAACAAGTTTTTGTGGTTTGTATTTATGTTGGCAGTTAGGTTGCAAATTCTACAATAAGTTTAGATAATAGCATATACTTCTTCTATCTGTGCTCGTGCCTTCCACCTGCTAATTTTTATGCCTATTGCCAATTTCTAAATACCTGTTAACAGAGTACATCTTCTAGGCCACTATTCTTTACTTTGATTAAAAAATCTTTACTTAGATTAAAAAATCTTTACATTTTCTAGTATGAGAACAGTCCTAACTAGTAAACAGATATTACTGACAACAAGCTTAGTTTCTTTATAGTGACCTTTTGTGTCCCTCTCTGGAGATCTGCAAACCGTATGTTGAAACACCTTGTCCCTAATCTTAAACACATCTCTCATGAAAAGGGAATAGTTTATAAATAATGTACTTAAAGAAAACTCTGTATCCATGGCTCAATTTGCAGCAGCAATAGGCCATATTTCTGACTGCAGGTACTTGTATAGCTGATGATTCCAATGACAGCAAGGTTACTGATCAGTATTCTTCAGTGGGAGTAAAGGTGGCTGAACTCCATGCCAGGTTATTGGGAGGAAATCTCTTGATGTGTCTGCCTAGATCTGCAATAACAAGCTCTCCCCAAAACAGTGGAGAGTTTTCAACTCAAAAAAGTCAAAGTTTATATAAATGAGAACTATTAATTTGGACTGTTTAAATACAGAAAACTTATTACATGCTGAGTTAGAATTAAAAAGGTTTGTACACAATTCTCCCACAAAAACAGTCTCCTTGCAGACAAGCCTTTGCTTCCAGTTCTGATTTTATCCAACTTGGTGAATGTCTGGAGTACATCAATCTCTGCCCAGTCTCCCTTTAGTCCTGAGCAGTTTTTCTATCACTATTAATATGTGGCAAGCTGCTGCTTGCTCCATGACCTGCTGCACGCTGCAGGACAAATAGCTCCCAACATGAGAAAAGTGTTACCTTTCATTTGGCTTTACCACCACTTTACCACATAATACTGTAAGTAAAAATGGATAACAGACTTTCCTTTTGGTTATATTTTTAACTTACACTTCCACAAGCTAAAAACCTTGGTTTCAAGTTTTGACAGTCCCAAAAAAACCACTCATTTCCTTGATATATCTCAGGAAAAAACTTTGCTGCCAGCTTTTTCATCAAGACACAATGTACCTCTAAGAATAGACTTCACTCTGGTCTCTCCCTACTTTAAAAAAAGTTATTCTTGTAATGTCCCTCCTTGGTTTTGTGTTTTGGATTGCTTTTTTTAAACAAGGACGACCATTTTGCAGTGAAATAGAGGTTCACAACGATGGTAATCCCCCTCAGAGGTATCTTGTGATAACTCACAATTTTATAGCAGAGGCCAGGATAAAGATAGAAAGAATATACTCAGTACTGACTTGATTTCCCTACACGTCTCAGCTGTGCATGCTATTAGAATAGCTGGCACTATTAGAAATTTCATTCTTGTCTGTACATCACCCAAAAAAACTTGTTTATTGTTAGAGGTGAATCACTACCTGATTTGCCTACATGCTAATATGTATAGAACCATCCATATGTTTCAGATAATCTAGATGTTCTATATAAAGACTCCTGAGTAAATAGCAAAGTACAAGAAGAAAATCAAAGCTGCTACACTTTCTTATTTTGTTACATTAGTTCAAACAGAATAGAAACAAACTTTCCTTATGACATGTTTAATTACTGGAGTCTTTTGCAAATGAAAACTTAAACTTTGTAGTAAGAATTTGCTCAAAAAATTTCATCTATTTTTTCCATCTTCACTATATGTAGGAACAGATATACTATGAATTAATCCTTTAAAAATAGTTGGCTATCCAGTACAAGACAAACTAAAACTTGGAAGCTTTCCAGTTGAAAGAAATCATCTCCTCCTTACTAACAGTAGTGACCATTAGGAAAAAACTGCAGTCAGCATTGCTTTATAGTGCTCACACTGTACACTCAGATATCAGAACTTGTAATTTTGCACCTCAGTCTTTCTTGTATGACAACTGCAGCTTGGCAGACTCAACTGTTTCTCAACCTCTTTTATGTTCATACAAGACCTACAATGGTTGGCTCTTTCTTTAGATTTCCTAGTCCACAGTGGAAGGACCAGATCTTTGTGTGATATACTAAGAGAAAAAAAAAAAAAAAAAAGAGGTGTTTGTAGCTGAAAAACAGCACCATGTATACAATATCAAGTGCAGTGAAATGGGATGTTCTCTTTCAAAAGTTGCCACAAATGTTTCCAATAAAATGGTTCAAACCCAACAACAACATTAAAAATAATACTGTTTTTCTTTTAAAGAAATAATATATTCTCATTATGTAATTTACAGGGATCTTTATAAATAAGTTTCAGAGAAAATAATTTCAGAAATGTCAAAGACCATTCCCTGATTCATTTCTATTCCTCTAGAAGGTGGTGAGAGCATGCTGACAGTGATGCAGTAATCTTACTTCAAACGTGATATAATGACTATAAGTGCTTTGATGTTTCATTCTATGATACTCATTCAGTTCAAGAAAAACACTCTAGGAAAATATAGTTTGATACCCGTGTACATAGGTTACACTACAGCATATGATATGTATTTATGTGATTTATATTAGGAGATACTTCTGAAAGCTTCCTTCTCCCTTCAAAATCTAGGAAGAGTGTTTCTAGAACTATTTTTTCCTGTGAATCTTGAAGCAAATCCAACCTCACTCATGGAAACTATTTTTGTGATCTTGCCAGGAAAAAAAAAAAATTACTTTTTAAATGTCTCCAGAATGCCCTGCTTGGCAAAAATGTGAATTAATGTTCCCTTACCTCTGACTATCAGGCTCCTTCGAAATGTCTGGAGGACCCCCCAAGAATTAGAGACCCCAAAATCACTTCTGAAAACTCATCCAGTGTTAAACCCTGGTAGGAGCAAACAGAAGATAGTTTCAAATGTGGGGGAAAAATGCAACATCCAATTTCAAGAAAAGGTATTCACATAAATGTGATGTAATTGCAAATCTCCTAGTACTGACTGAGCTGTAATTCCTCATTCATGCATATCTTGGAACATGACCAAATGCAGCCACCTTTTCCTTGTCACCTCTAGATTATCTTGCACCTCCACATTTTATGACTCCCTTTCAGTTACATTACTTAAACGCATCCAGTATTCAACAGCAATAGAATAATCAATCTACAGATTTTTTTCAATAACATCTTCTAGCTTCCCAAACTTTGTCAGCTGCTACTGTGCAGACACAAGACACACCTACCAAACTTCAAATCTTATGCCTGCTCCAGCTGCAGACAAAATTGCCATGCATTTTCGTGGTAAAAGAACCATCTTTAGTGACAACTTGTTAAATCTTCACAAAATAGCACATCTGTTTGATAAAATATCTTTTATTTGCTACCTCCTATCTTACTTATCATGCATCAGGCACTCTAGTCATGAAGCATTAATGTCTCTGCAAAGGCATAAGAAAACAATTCCTATGTCAAAACCTGGTCACAGTGTAAGTAGTGGTATCTTGTGAAGGCTGCCTACATAGTGTGGGAAAAGATACCTCAGGATGCCGCAGAAGGTTACCTAAAGAAGTGTGATGATGCTACTACAGCAAAACATCCCAGCTCCATTTACTCTTTTGGAGCTGGGTCTCAGTGAAAGATGCACATTGCACTGCTTTTTACTACTTAACACATCCAACTTCCAATTCAACTTCTTCATCTCAAGATTTGAGAGCAAAAATTTATATTGTACCTCTTTTCAATATAAATAATATAACAGAAATCACAGAAATATTCAGTAAGAAATTATTTGCAAATAGAAACTAGAAGTTGAGGAACATTAAGCGGACTAAATTAGAAAAACTATGTGGAAAGGAATGAAACCAATTTTTTTCCAGTTTAGTGTATCAATGCTGTCTGTATCTTTTAAAAGCTAGACAAGCTATTTGCAGACTTGGAAAGACTATATTTGTTTATCAGCCTGAACAATGGAAAGAATGGCTCCTGTGATGCTCGTTAGGAATTAGCTGCCATATTGATCCCAAAACTTTATTCTGCAATATAGACCTTAGTTGTATGTGATAGAGTTACTGGAGTTACTGCTTTTCCTATAGTACCTTTAAGGTTTTTCCTGATTCCTCAGTTATTTCTGTGTAAATTTACTGAACAAAATCTCATGGTGGGCACTGCTGGTAGGTGCCTATATTTACTCTAGATCCAAAATGTATTACATACAGGATTTTTCCGTATCTCTATATATGCCCTACATGTATTATCTGAAGGAACTGAGCAGGGCTGACAGAACAGACCGCAGCCTTTTCCACCCATGGCCTAAACGTAGAAGAGGAGTTTTATACAAAAAGGGAAGCCCCACAGGGCTCTTAGGTGCCATAAGGCTTAGGAAATTGCTGACAGGGTTTTCAGGTAACATTATCAGTTTCAGATGAAGGCAGCATTTAGGCATCTGGATTCTACTGAAAGGGCTTGAGTCTTTATTTAAATTCAGTCCCAAGTTCTTTCAGGCACTTTGAGTTCTCCTCATTTCCCAAGCATTCACCAAAGACACTGGAAATGAGTGAGCTAAGGCAAAGCATAAGTACTTGTACTTACTTGGACTATAACAAAAGATACCGAAAAGGGAGGGACAAAGAACCAATCCTTGTGTATAAAAATCTCAGGATCAACAGAAATGCTCACTTTGGTATCATTTGCACACAAATTCTATATCCTTATCAATTTAATGGAAGTCTGGAATACTCATGAATTGTTGGCTAAGATACAGACTGCAAAAGTTCCCCCCAAAATGTTTCATTACTTGTGTGGATAAAGTGTTATAATTTGTTAACTATATCTGAGTAGTTATGTTACTTTACCACTTTCTAAGCCAAAGAGTTATTTTTAAATTGAATTTAAAATTGCTACTTATGCAGTTATCCAGTGGATACACTCCAAAACAGGATTTCTGTAGCTATCTTGGGTCAGAAGAACATGATGAATCAGCACACAAAACACCACCAGTATAAATTCAATTAATTCCCTTTATATGTTCACTCACCCACTAAGCTGTGGTTTTTATCTGTCCCTCATAATTTACTCCCAGTGTTCACTCATTCTTAAATGTAAAGGAATCTTAAATATGGTATAATTTATTTATTTCAGAACCAGAAATGTGGAGCCTTAAGAGAAGAGAAAACAAAACAAAACAAAAAATCCCCAACCAACAAACCAACCAACCGACAAAAAAAGCAACCCTCACTATTAAAAAATACTTAAAAGGTGGCTACTAGTCTCTGAGGCACAATTATCCTGCCAAAGTCTCTGTGACTCCTGCCTTTCTCCAGAGCTACCCCTCATATCAGAAATGGTGAGCGTAACAAAGGTGATATTGTCCTGGTATCAAGCTCTCTTGCCTGTTTAATCCTTATGAAATTTGAAAAGGGAGAAATACTCTTGTCTCTCCATCAGAACTGTTTTGGTTCTGATAAACCTGCCTATAAGCAGATAACCTTCTTCCAAAGCAAGGGCTTAAATAAGATAGAGATGCCTCAAAAATAACATGCTCATCTCAGGTCACCCTGTCTAAAGATCTGTGGACATTTTCCTGTTGTGAAATAAAAGGGAAAATATGATCTGAAGAGAAGCATAATAGACCAAATCTTGATATCGTTACAGACATTATCTCATGATCTCCACAAATTTGGTTCTTTGTGGATAATAAAATGACCTTTCAGACTAGCTTTTTTCTTGTGCACCCTGTACAAAGTTAGAAATCCCCATAATAGCTTACTAACATCTACTTTGTAGTCTTAACATTTATATGACTTAGAGTAGAAGCAACTCAAAAAGTATGCACAGTGTTTGATGTGTCTGACTATGAAACTACTGCTGTTGGTTTCTTTCAATAGAATAAAATGAGCCCATTTGTAGACTCCATGCTAATCTGCATCTTTCAGAGCTTTCTAACTGATAAATTCAGCTGAAAAATTGCATCCTCCACTAAGGGCTTTGCCGCAAAATATCTCTGTGTGCAATAGGCCTGCCAGCTGCTGGCATTTCAGGGCTCTCAGTGGCATGAGCTGAGTAGCAGCAGGGGAAGTAAATGAAAAAGCCTCTTCAATTTACTGATTTTATCCTGTTTGGAAGGGCCTTAAAGCCTCTTTTTTGCCAGCTATATTTATTTGTCTAGTAAAAGATATTATCTCTCTTTTCTAACCTTGTCTAACAGTTTGTAACAAATTCCTTTTTTAAACTTTTTTTTTTTGTATTTTAAGATTAATTCCATAGTAACATTCTTTCAGCTATTTATCTTCATCTGATTCTCATGTCTGCTTCAGGAAGAACCTGGAGGTTTAAAACATCCAACTTATTTACACTCTTTGCACTGCCTGTGACAGTTTCACATTTCGATTCAGGAGAGACTTTACTGGATCACAACAGAGGCTTCTTAAACTGTCTTAAAGACATGGGCGTCAGTACAATTCATATTTATTCTTTTAAAAAATATTCCTTTTTGCCCTATCTTAAGTGTTTCTCCCTAAATAAATGTCTCCTGTGTGGTCCCAGGACACTTAAGTGTGCTACAAGGTTTAAGGGTGTCTAAATAGCACTAAGGACAGCAGCCAAGTTGAAGGATGGTGAATTTCTTTCACTCCTTCCTGCTTCATCTTGTATTTGTATTCTTCCCATAGAGATAATAAGGGCTGTATCATCAGAGATCTTCTCCTCCTAGATAATATAAAATATGTTGTTTCTATCAAACCCATGGAAGAACAGTCCTTGTGAAAATGGTCTGACCCTCTAATGCACTATATACGTTGTGATTTGAAAGCTCCCATACTACATACAATGCTTTATCTGGAGGTACTCATTTTTTCAGAGATAAATCTCCCTCACTGATCATTCAAGGCTTTCCTAACTACGTAACTGTAAGAACAACTGCTGGTAAGAGAGCACCATTAAAATCAATGCTACACTGGCAAGATTTCATCATTCACATTTAATTTTTGTAATTTCTCCCTTGTTTGCAAATTTTGTACATATTCACTATCCAAAGAGTAGTTGCTATCCCAAGCCGATCTTTGGCCTGACTGAGCAGTGTTACAACAGTATAAGATTATATGTTTTTCAGTAGGATTATAAATCATGGAGATTTTTTTAATTCTTTATGGCCCAGTGGTAGGGACATTTTGCTAATGAATTGCTGGCTTGTTTCCTTTTATTTATTATATCACCTGTCTTAACTACATAACGGATTTGGGTGATACAGGTTAAAGCATCATGATTCACAGAATGCTGACTTCATGTAGGGAGTAGACAATGGTATATACTGAATTATGAAGAGATTGTGTTCAACAAACATTCAGTGATAGAAGTAGGAATGCAAAGACAAGAGGATAATAATTCTGATTTAAACCAGTACCTGTTAATGAAAATCAGTCATGCATAATAGATTATATTCTGTTCTAAATACATAGCTGTATCTGTTGTTGGTATTTTGGGGTAAGAGGGGAGTGGAAGGACAATGGAAAGAAGACAGAAAGAGAAGCAATCATAAACATGACCAGTTCAGTCAAAGCCTCTGTTCAGCATACAGCAGTGACTTCAAATGTTAAGCTAAGAAACAAGACTAAATCACTCCGGTGCTTCAGTTACACATCCTTATTTGAGTAAGAAAGCTTAATTACGTTAACCTGTCTCCAAAAGGTTATTAGAAATAGAGGTGGAAAGCTTGGAGATGGACATCAAGAACAATCAAAGAATGGTACTACTTTATGTGGAAAGAATGGAAAAATCACCCATTTTAAAAACAGGTATGATAGAAAAACTATAGTAACATTAGGAAGGTGGATAAGCCTATTCATGTTTTCTTACAATACTGGAATTAAGTTAAAAGGCAGCAAATTTCAAGGCAACAACAACAAAAACCTCACCCTTTGATACTTAAAGTCTGCACATGGATTTCATTGCTTCAAGATGCTTTGCAGCATTCACACAGCTACTAGTCATGACAGAAATCACAAAATGAGGAGCATTGGAGCATGGGATGCTTATATAGAAATTAAAGTTTTGAAATTATTATAAACCATGGTGCTCCTTGGCATGAAACAACTTTCAGTTATTGTGGGAAACTCTTTTGAAAGACTGATTCTTTGCAGAAATCTAATGAAGAGTTCTTTCCAAAAGCTTTCTGAAGTAGACAGTCAAGGCTACTGTTGGATGTTTGGACTTGATAAACTATTTCTACAGTCTAGTTAGGAAGTTCTGAAATTTCTGCTAATTGTGTTGAGTTGTAATGAGAACAGTCTTCCTCTAGATGCTAAAATTTTTGGCATGGGATTCAGGCTGTGGAAGAGGGAAATTAGAAGCTGCAACTTCAGAGTGGAACCTTCATGAAATAAAGAAATTTGTTAACTGTCTGTCCACTACAAAAAGCATGGGTAAATATGAGATCTTAGGTATGTTCTTATCATCAGAAATGAATGTCCAAGATCCTCTTCTGTAGTCTCTATACACATCCTTACTGTTCCAGTGCCTGTATCTTTTGGAAGAAGCTAAATGTCAATGAGCATAGCTTGTTTTTTTAGAGGGCAGAGTTTTTTTAAAAGGAAATATTTAAATAGCAATTCTTCCTTCAAATAAAACATTATTTGTTAAAAATGGTTCTGTTAGTTGAAATGGAGCTATTCAGGGATTGTCCTAGCATAATGATAAAACCCCTAATAAGCTGGAATGCCTGCGCCTTCTCTGATCTGGTAAAACTCCACTGAACTCGGTGGGGTTACACTGTCTCCAGCTGTGGAAGAATCAGCTCAAATCTAGCTGTGGTATAAAGCAGTTTAAAGACACGCATCGCAAATTTTAAAGAGGTTTCAAATGCCCCATTATCTGTACAGAGCCACAGTAAACGCATACAGTTTAGCTCCAGGTTTGTTCTGACACTTTGACTCGGTAATGATATCAGGGAAGTTACCCGGAGGAACAGCCAGGCACCTGGGCTGGGACAGAGGGAGGCAGCACGCACTGCTCCGGCGGGTTCCTTCGAACAGGAGCGGCTGCGAGGCTTGCTCTCGCCTCCCTCGGCACTTTCAGCCCGCCTGCAGCTCATTTCCAAGGGACCCCGAGGAGGCAAATGAGGCGCCCGGTGCGATCGCTTAGGGCAGGTCCCCAGCCCCGGCGGACACCCGCGGTCCCCGAGGCGGCGAGAAGCGGTGCGGTGCCGGTCCCGCCCCGCGTGCGGGAGGGCAGGACGGGACGCGGGTGTCTCACCTGTCGATACTTATCACGCAGAGGGTCATGATGGAGGCCGTGCAGCACATGACATCCATGGCGATGAACACGTTGCAGAAGAGGCGTCCGAAGATCCACTCGCCGCCGATGAGGTCAGTCACGCTGACGAAGGGCATGGCGGCGACGGCCACCGAGAGGTCGGCCAAGGCCAGCGACACGATGAGATAGTTGGAGGGCTGCCGTAGCTTTTTCACGAAGCAGACGGAGATGACCACCAGGCAGTTGCCGGCGACGGTCAGCAGGGTGATGAGGGAGAGGACGGCCCCGATGACCACTTTCTCCACGTTGCCGTAGCTGAGGATCTGCTCCCCGCACTGGGAGTCGTTGGCGAGGAGGGGGCTTGCCGTGGGCAGCGCCGACGCGGGGGGAGACGGGTCGAGTTTGGCCAGGCTGCGCGGCGGCCAGGAGCCGGCGATCATCTTACCGCCGCTCAGTGCCCGCGGGTCTTCCAGGACCGAGGGCCGGAGGTTACCGTAGAGGTGACTGCCGTTGAGGGCGAGGACCATGTTGGCGTGAGCTGCCCATGAAGCCCCTCCGCCCGCTCGTCGGTTCTCCCCGCCGCCCGGGATGCTCGGGCTCCTCCTCGGGCACCCGGCGTCTCCCGCCCCCTCGCAGCCGGCGGAGCGGCTCTCCGCACGGCCCGGCCCTCAACTTCCCCCGGTGCAGCCGGGCTCTCCCACGGCGCTCCCCGAGCGGCCTGGGGGTGGGCACGGCGCCATCGCCCCCCCGCCCGCAGGGAGAGCGGCGGGGGTGGCGGCTGCGCCCACCCTCCGCTCCCGCAAGCTGCCGCTTTCCTCCGACGGCGGCGGGGGACGGGGTGGGAGCCGCTCCGCCCAGCGCACCCCGCCCGCCCCTCCGCTCCCTCCTCCCCCTCCGAGCGGCAGGTGGGGGGAGC
>WUAM01000287.1:67022696-67041739 GCA_024336885.1 Actenoides hombroni
CCTCCCCCCCCCCCTCCCCCTGCGAGCGGCAGGTGGGGGGAGCGCCCCTTCACCGCAGCCCGTCTGGGATGCCGCCTCGGGCACCGGCTTCTCCTCCGCGGCTGCCCCAAGCAGGGTGCCCCTCGGGAACCCCCCTATATGTATGCATAAAGATACATATAATATATAGCTGTATGTATATTTATCTATATATATTTATCTATATATATTCTGGGGTCGTATCCAGGAAGCCGCGCGCGGGTGGACGCGCCTCGATCAGAAGCGATCGCAAACTGGCTCCTCCGCTTGGAGACGGGTGAGAGCCTCTCGGTGCCCTGCGGCCAGATCGGCTGGTTCAGAAGTGCTTCTGTCTCCGCTATCGAAATGCGCGTGCTGAAAAGATTCGGGTCCAGTAGAACCCTGGCTGCTGCGGGGAGAGTTAAGAGTGGCTGCTCTTGTAAGATCTACCCACAACAAGATGGTCATCTCTGAAGTATTTCTTTGAAATATTTCTCTGAAGTATTTTCTGCCAGTTTACAAATTCTCCTTCCTGCTAAATTGATGTGAAACCTATTGCCTGTATCTTCTCTTTTATTAAAATTTATATAATGTTATTTTCAATTTATTCACCGTTTCATGTATAATCCTTTCAGCGAAGTTAAAAACAACAGCAAAATCTCATTGCTTTGAATTACCTGCTTTTCCTGTGGAGTCCTTGAACTCTTGGATACTAGCCCATTTCTGGCATTCAATAGCTTTCTCTGTTCTTTAAGTCATACCTTTGCCTCCAAGTGGGGTGAAAACTGTTTGAATTCGCAGTTACTCATGGGATGCTAGCAGAAGATTACATTTTGTATAGTAACATGCTCAACAGTAAGGATTAAAACTAGGAAACACCTGTTCCCAAGTGTCCCCTTGTATTTCCAACAAGAGACAGAAGCTAGGTGAACTAGAGAAAGAGAAGAAATGAAAGGAGGACTGTTAGCCCCAGGTGGATCAGTAACCATTGAGCAATGTCAGTGATACCTGAATGAGGGGACGTCTTGCAGGTAACAACACTATAGCAAATTTTATTTAAGTATGCACCAGAAGGAAGGAAGAACTTTGTGTGTGGCCCAGCAGTGAGAGACTGCAATATGAACTGGCATCATACAGATGTAAAAATCTGCTTTGAAGAAAGACCAAACAAGTACCCAGCTATCAGAAAAAAAAAACCCTCATTGGACACTCGGAGGCAGTACCGAAAATATAAATCCTTTGCAATCGAGGCTTCCATACTTGACTCATGGAATTTCTTGGTTTTAATGAAATCATCGATTCTGTCAGTATTATCTGTTCTTGAACTCAGGCTTTCCATCATACATGACTCTGTACCAGCTCAGCTCCCCCGTGAGCATGCATGGAACTGAAGGGTTGATGTCAGATATGCCTGACACAATCTGAGCACAGGCAGAGTCTCTTGTGGTCAGAAACGCAGCAGGCAGAGAGTAGGATTTGGGAGTTGCGTTGCTTGCTTTCATTCCACCCCCACATCTTGATTTGATTACAGTAATAAAATAAGCAAGTTTCACATGGTAAGGAAGAGATCTAGTTGAGCAGCTCTTTTACCATTACCAAGCTGAAAGTGTTTTCCTATTCAGTTATGTATTTTCCTGTAATTGGCTAGTTGCCTCACTGTGTCCACTCACAATAAAAGCTTTCCCTGTATAACCACCCAGAAGCCTTGAGCTTCAGGTGACTTACCTCTCCAGGGTGATAAAACAAGTCCTTTTGTCCCTCCTGTCCAGCTAAGCAAAATCTTTAGAAATGACAAGAGTACATCAAAATAAGTTAACACATTGAGGCAAAACTTGCAGAAAAGAGACTACTTCACCATTGTGTGAATGCATTTTTTTTTTTAAATAATATCTGAAGTACAGCTAAGGAGCTAGGAACTGGGTAAATTTTGTTCAAAATAGATTCATATCATAAAAGCTGATAACATTGTACAGTTTAATACTCACTGTAAAAGCAATTTTTCAGTTGCTTAAAATGTCTCTAAGGCAGAGCAAATTAGAATCTGGTTCTTCCTGCAAATGTGTTGACACAGTTCATTAAATCAGTCATTCTTCTTGACAGCTTTTCAATACATTTCTGGAGCATGACTGTAAGTGTACTCAGTGGATGATAACATATGATCACTTGCATGTTATTCTTGCCCATTCCAACCTGAAAGGAGGATTTTAGCCTCATCTTTTGTTTTGTACCTTAAATTCCAATACAGTTCATTAGAAGTTAATCACCTGATTTATTTCCTTCTCAAAGGTCATATGTCACCATTCCTTGTATTTACTTCCATAATCTTATCTTTGAAGAGATGAACCAATTTAAGTCAATTTACCTACCATTATAGAAAGGAGTTTATGTACTATTGTGGAGAAAACGTGAAACCTTGGCAAAATTAAGCAGCTGATACTTCTATAAAATCTTTTCCTTGAAAGCTTTTTGCTGGGACACACCTAGAATAACAGCCCAGTTTCCAGAGCTGGGCTGAATCTCATGGAGTGCTTTCCTTGAGGGCTTTAGAGGCTTTTACATACCTGGTATCTGGGAAAGCAGAGAGCATCCATCACTCCATAAGAGTACATTATTGAATGTATTTAAAATAATGATACATGAAGGTAGGAGTTGATCCTTCCAAGTGTACATCCTGCTTTTGTTTTCAGTGACTCTATTTATAGATTCTACCACGCCATTCCCGACAGCATACAGAAAGGAAACGAATGGGTGATTGCATGTCAAAATAACAAGTTGACATTTGTTCTCCCTTGGACCCCTCTACCCCCCCAAGATATTACTTTTTCACCTGTCATTAGGTTTCAATAAAAATAATCAAATCTGCTTTCTGGATGAGCTTAGTAATATCCCATCTTTTGACTAGGCTCTCTATGTGTAAAAGCCTCTTTATATTTCTGTATACCTCCAACTCTGCTAAGGCCTTCATCCATCATTCTTCACACACTTATGTAAGTTAAATTATTTGGTCCACACCTGATAATGTACTTTATTTGCAAATCTCATCTTTGATATTTCATTTTTCTTATATAGAAATGTTCCATATTAAAAAAGGCAAGCAAACCTTTTTCTTTGATTTTTCTTTTTCCTCCTCAAACTTGTTTGATATTTTTCCCCCTCCTTCAGAACAGCGTTAATCATATAGCATCTTCTGCATTTGTGATTCATACTAAGTGTATAACGTAACAGTGGGTATTGGTATCAATTCTTTCCCCATGTTACTCAAGTAAGGTAGGCATTGTCAGAGCTAGCTAAGGAAATTCAATTTCCCTAGCACATGTTGATTCAGTGAGGCCAAGCTCTATCTATCAAAGTGTTTGTATTGAAGGACCTTGCACTAAACCCTGGATGCTTTGTCCCTCTCCAGAGGAGAGTCTGTTGACACAGCAGGTCTTTGCTAACTTGGAGCACCATGACTGAAGTGCATTAAGGAGTACAAGCAGGAGAACTTCACTAGTGGAGGAGAAAGCTTTGACAGCCCAGTATAGTATCTCTTTCCCCCACACAGACACCTCTAGAAAACAACAGCCATGCTCATCTTAGCATGAAAGCTTAAAGGTGCTGCTACATTTCCTTTCTTAAACAATTCAATTTTGGATGCATGGCAGGAAGGTAACACAAGTATGTAATGTAATAAATAAACAGAGAAGAAATTATTCTTGCTCTGCTTCCTTTCTTATCATCCCCTTTTCTGTCCTTCCTTGCCTGAGCCAGTCTATTTTCATAAACTCTTGCTTTCAGTTGTCTGTTGTAATATTTTATTTTGTTTTCATCTTCTTTTCTTGGAAACCAATAAAGACTGGTGAGAACCTGCTGCTGGGAACAATAAATAAAGTACAGGTATATGTTTCTTCTGCCTTAAGGAAATATGTGGTCAAAATGTCTAGAATATTTTATCAGAGACTGGCTAGAATTCCACAGACAAATATTACTGAAACCTTGCATTTTTATTCCCAGCACGTACTGTTCAGCAAATAACACTCTTGTCCAACTTCTAGCAAAGATGTTGCAGCTGCAGTTTTCTTTTCCGCCTTTTCTTGTCTTTGTGAAAATAAATCATCACCACTCTGTGGCAGTAAACCAGAGAGGTAACTGTGCTCATCTTTGGCATTTCTTATCATTGTCAAAATAAATACTCGCATCTGTGCAACTTAAATGTGAGATGATGTCTTCCCTTTTTGGAACTAGCAAATACTAAGAACAGCAAGCTGTCATCTGCAAAGAAAACAAACAGTGAAGGTGAATTTTATGCTAAAAATTCCATATCACCCAGAAAAACAAAGCTCCCATCCCTGAAAATTCAGCCTGCACCTTTAAAAAGGTTATTGAGGATATGATAGAAGTGACCATGACATTCATGTTACTGAGTTGCTGAGATATATATAGTACCAAATAATATCTTAGCTCCCTAGAAGTGCTAAACACAGAACTAAAGCAAAAAAGTCCAACACTTCCTACCATGGGCTTCCCTTTGAAAATATATTAGAAGGATTGTTAGGGTTTCTGTATAAAATAAATACTGAAAGGATTACCTTGAAATCTATGTGTATTGAAAAAGAAAACACCTGGAGGGAGGAGATCTGGCTCCACCAGGAGGACTTCAGGACACTGATGAAACAAAGCACGTTAGAAGCTTGTGGCTTAACAGTGAGGACCACAAAGATGTTTTAAGTAGATCACTGGGACTGGTCTAAACAAAAGTAGTAAAATCTGATTAATTAATGTAGGTAATAAGGTTCTACCTTATTCTGAGTACATGATTCACGATACTTGATGCTGCAATACTTCATGCTCAGATCCTTACACCTTTACAGTAAACAGGGTTCTGCAAATCTTCTGCATGAAGATCTGTTTAAATGTTCTCCATTTTAAGTGTCTCGAGGGAAGGTTTCTTTTGCTTGTCTATTGCTAGATAAAAGAGCTGCTTAATCTTGCCTGATGTCTCTGAACACTGCTGCAGTAGGGCCATTCAAAAATAATTGGTACATGTTTATGAATTGCTTTTTACGTTCATTAAGACAAATTCAATCAAGTTCCATTATACACTCAGTCAAAGAAAACCTGGAATAATACCTCGAGCTCTTCCATTTTCACACCTCCACAATACCATTCAGGCTCTGCTGCTTACTCAAATGACCTGCAGAGAAGCAGTATTGACTGATCTAATACAATAGGCAAGTGCCTTACAGATGCAGATAGGCCAAAACAGAGCTCCTTTACTGTAATATCATGACCCAGTGTTGTCAAGAACAAAGATGGTTAAGTAGCTGGGTTTCCTTTGATTTCACAGTGATGGGGTTTTTTTCCCCTCTCACAGAGATGTGACAGGTTATTGTTTACCGAGCCTCAAAGCTGCCCTGAGCTCCTAGCCCAGTCTTTGCAACCCACAAGTAGCTTCTCTGCTACCACTATCCCAGGTTTCTGTAACTCATCAGACAGCAAGGCCAGATATGTGCCAAGAAGGCACTACAGATTCTCAGTTGTTCGTTGTAAGTCGTGTGATCTCTTTAGTAGGAATGATCCACAAGTCCCCAGGAACAGCTGGCACAAGCTGCACCATGGACAGACCCCATAAGCAGGAACATACCAGGAGTTGGCAGCACCTTGGCCTTGGTGAGAAGCATTTTTACCTCAATCAGAATTTAGAGCTCTCAATACCCAACGGACGACTTTGTGAAATTTGCCCAGGTTGAACAAAGAGAAAGCCAAGGAATCCCAGCCCGTCTAAGGCCCTGGAGTGCCACCTGAAGCTGGACAGAAATCAGAACCTGCTGTCTTCAGCATCTGCTTTAAGTCCTCAGACAAAGAAAAAAAGCGTAGCAGTAATTGTCACCTGTATTTTCCATATTCTGTGCTATTTATCAATAATAGAACAGTATTTTGTGCTTTTTATAATAGTGCTACACAATGAATGTGTGTTTGGTTACTGGTCTGTTACAATTCTTCAGTCCTTTTGCATGCTAGGGGATATCTCAGTGATGTCCAATGATAGCACATGGGGCAACTGGCGCAAGCTGGAACATATAAGGTTCCGTGTAAACATAAGGAGAAACTTTTTCACGGTGAGGGTGACAGAACACTTGGAACAGGCTGCCCAGGGAGATTGTGGAGTGTCCTTCTCTGGAAACATTCAAAACGCTCCTGAACATGCTCTTGTGTGACCTAATCTAGGTGATCCTGCTCTAGCGGGGGGCTGAACTAGATGCTCTTTCAAGGTCCCTTCCAATCCCGAACATTCTATGATTCTGTGATCTATTGACATGGCATCTTGGGTCTGGATTTCACATCTTTTTTTTTATCCAACATAGGAAAGAGAAGACCTTTCAATAATTAGAAAGGATTCTTTTTTCTTTCTTTCTTTCTTTCTTTTTTTTTCCTTTCTCCCCCCCCCCATGTTGAGATGGAGCTCAACTAGTTTAACTGGTAACCCTTCAGTGGAGCAGGGTTACTGCTCCACCTGGTGGGTACAAGTCAGGGCTCTGAGGAGAGCGGTGTGCACTCGGCCCGCTCTGCTTCGGCGATGTGGGGTGGCAAAGAGCCGGGTTTATTCTCCTTCACAGCCAGGGTCGAGCTCCTTCAGAGCCGGGTCCGATCGTCCTCAGAGCCAGGTTTGACCCGCCTGAAATCGGAGCAATTCACTAGTCGGCCTGTCCCCCGGGCATCGCAGCGCTTTGGTGGAGCATCTCCGACCGGCGGGTCCCCGCGGTGACGGGAAACACCCTCCTCCTCTGCTGCAGCTGCCGAGCACCGCCGGGCTGCCGCCCGCCCTGCCGGGCGCGGGGCGCTGCGTCCCCGGGCCGGGAGAGGACTACACGCCCCAGGCTGCCGCGGAGCCGCCGGGGGGCGGTGCCGGGGGGCGGTGCCGGGTGCCGAGCGCGGCTACGGCCCGCCCCGCCCCGCCGCTGCGCGCAGCATGGCCGGCTTCGCCGACCTGAACCTCCCGCAGGGGCAGGACAAGAAGTCTCTGCAGGGCTTGCTGGAAGCTGCAGCGCACCGTGAGTCGGTGCTCCGGGCACGGCGCGGCGGGAGCGGGGGTGGCGCGGGGGTCGGGGCCTGGGCTGCGGTGCGGAGGCGGTAGGCCCTGAGCTGGGGAGGGCCGGGCCCGGCCGGGAGGGCAGCAGGACGTGGGCGGCATCTCCGCCAGACTGATACGAGCACAGGCAGCGCGGGTCTCGGCCGAGGCGTCCCTCCCTGTAGGCTCAGCCCCTCCAGCCGCCTCCGGGCCGGGTCCCCGGTCAACTTGCGGTTTTCTGCCGATGAAGTGGCCAGAGCTTGGCGCTGCCCGGTGCTGAGTAGCAAGGAGTGCTCGTCTTGTGTCTTGCGGGCTCCGTCTCTGCCCGTGTATCCTAGCATAATAGTTGGGTTTTCTCCAAAGTGGACGTGTTTTTCTGCCTGCGGTTTCTCATGGCCCAAATCTTTCTTCTGCAGAGCTGTTATACAGCCAGATGCTGTATGGACAGATTTTTGCGGGTGATTTGTCTTTGGCAAGTGTACCGTCTTCCTCAGATCCCCGCTGAGCGAGACCTTTGCATCAATTTCGTCAGTGTCATTTTGAATGCTCATTTTGCCTTCTTCTGTAACTGTATTTCTCCCAGCTCTGTGCTGTCTGCAGGTTTAACAACTATCGTGAATGCCCTTAACCATTTTCTCTAAAGAAAGTCATCAACAGGAGCAAACCAGGGCAAAATCTTTGGGGACTCCAACCACAAATATTCATGTTCATAAAGCTCTGCCATCGGGTTAAGTGTTATCAGAGCTAGGGTTTGTTAAAAGGCAAACAGATTAATTTTTTTATTGTAATTTTAAGGCACGTTTTGGGTGAATTAATCTTCAGAAAAAAAAGTAATGTGAAAGGTAAATATGCACATGATTGTTAATTTTTGAGATAATCACTTGATGAGTGTTTAACGGGTGTCTGTTTGGATTTGTTTCCATTAGTTTACTGGACAAAATATTCTTACTATATGTGTGTTGTTTTTTTTTTCAGTGGGGTATTCTGCAGTTGCTCTTAATCATGTCATCGATTTTAAAGAAAAGAAACAGGTAATTTTTGGTGGGGTTATTTGTTCTGTGTTTTCTCCTGTAAGCCTTACATGT
The DNA here is from genome assembly GCA_024336885.1 of Actenoides hombroni. Classification (NCBI taxonomy): domain Eukaryota; kingdom Metazoa; phylum Chordata; class Aves; order Coraciiformes; family Alcedinidae; genus Actenoides; species Actenoides hombroni. The sequence goes on from WUAM01000287.1 coordinate 67,030,827, forward strand.
TCCCATATAGCTCTATCTTCCAAAAGCACATCTAGGTATGCGTACAAATGTTTGCTTTTGTGTCAGAACTCCCCTTTTATAATTCAGTATAGTTGCCCTGGAGTTAACTTTTAATATGGTCTGTGTATTTTCCCTGAGAAATATTTTTGTTAGCATGGTAAACTTATTTTCAGGATTAGAACATAGCTTTTGCTTACACTGTAAACTTACCCCCTGACATTTTGGATAACTCTGTTTTGCTCTCTTTCAAGGAAATTGTCAAGCCGGTATCTCCTTCAGAGTTGTTTCCATCTTTGCCTATTGTACAAGTATGTCATATTACGTGCTATCTATTTATTATTGATCCAAGTTAAAATTTTTACCTTATTATGTTTGTATATGTGATTTTGGATATTACAATTTAATCAAAAAAGAGAAATTTGTATGTTGCTTGATTGCTAAAACTTGCAGCATTGAAAGAACGATACACTTCTATTAGAGTAGGCGCTATTCATTTAGGAATTACTAAAGAAATTGCTTCATGTGAATTTTGAGTTTTCCTGTAGTTTAATAATTATAGTATAATTCTTGACATTTTAGTTTTGGAAATAACTTCCTGGTTTTGAGGGAGCAAGATTTGGGTATAATGAACCAAGTATTTTAAATCACTGATATATATTAATTCAGGAACTGCTTTTGCTTGCAGTTGTGGCCTGCTTGTGTAGCCTTGGAACTATTAAACATACTCAGTTTCTATGCATGATTTAATTTTATTCATTTTAATTAATAATTTCTCCTCTCTATTGACCTTTCCTTAGAGAAACACAATAAATTGTTCTTTGTAAAGTGCAGATATAACATGAAACATCAATATAAAATAGGGAAGTGTAACTGCAGACTTAAGAAAATTAGTATAGGCAAGAATATGAGCCAAGGCACTGTTTTCTATTTATAGTGAGACACCATTTTCTTGTCATAGAGGACAGGGAGAAAGTCACCACAGATTTTTGCTTTGGAACTCTTAAAATCTTTTGTATTATTTCTTTTTTTGTAGGGAACATCTAAAAGAATTAAAGTCTTAACCCGGCTAACACTTGTTGTTTCTGATCCTTCCCACTGTAATCTCTTGGTAAGTATATTTAGTATATTGATTTTTCCAGTTTTTAATTTCTTTTTCTCAATGAATGAATGAAACTTTGGAAACTGTATGGGGAGAACTTTGTGGATTTCATAGGACACTCAGCAGTGATTTCTCAGGTCATGTCTTTAGCAAATAATACGTTCATTAAGAGATCCATGCTTATTGGATATTGCTTCTCTTGATCATTTCTCAATATGGGAAAACAGTTCTGTTCCTCTGTTCTTTTCTTTAATTACTGGACTTCTGTGTGTAAACTAGAAGACCAGCAAGCCCTGTGTCTGTTTGTGGTTTAGTGCTACATAATCAAAGCAAAAGGTGTAAGTGCCTCACTAGGTCGGTGCGACAAGTCGCAAAATGAGAATTTATGACTTCACAGTATGACTCGCAGCAAAGACCTACTGTGTAATTGGATGATTATTGGCTTTGATTTAGTGAAAATGAACGTGAAAAAGGGATTTTCTTCTTGTGATTTTGCTAATAATAATTGTGCATAGCTTTGGTATCTGCCAGAATTCAAGATAGTAATTGCTTCCTTCTTTTGTAGAGGTCAACATCTGCAAATATAAGGCTATATGACATCATAGCAGTATTTCCGAAGACTGAGAAACTGTTTCATGTAAGTACAATCATCTAATCAGTAATGCTTAGTCAGTATCTTTTAGTGACTTGGGCTAATTTTGCTTTATTTTGATTTTATTTCCCATTTTATTCAGATATGCATGTCCTGGGGATAATTAAGCAATATAGGCTGCCTGATAGTTGATAGACTGAGAAGGTTGAGAGGGATTGCAGGAGGCTGCAAGACCATGAGGTGACTGAAAAAATTAAATGTCTGAAACATCTACCTGATGAATGGGCTTGTATGCCCCCATGCTGTGACTTCCCTTGTGTGTCTTGTACTCTACTGAGCACTCTTCTTTAGTGAATAGGGAAAGCATCCTACTTTTTGTCTAATAAATACATATACTGTCAGCATGTAGAAAACTTCTGTTTTGAACTTAACCTCTCAGACTCTTGACAGCTTCCCCAAAACACATTTGCTATCTTGCTAGCACTAATTGTTCCTGGTCTCTGAAATGCCAGGGAAAGTGGGAGGATTTTAAAGCAAAACTAGCATCAGGAGAACAAGTCCTATGAAGAGAGGCTGTGGGAATTGGGATTGTTTAGTTTGGAGAAGATGAGGCTGAGGGGAGACCTTATCATTCTCTACAACTACCTGAAAGGAGGTTGTAGTGAGATGTGTGTCAGCCTTTTCTCTCAAGCAAATAAAGACAGAACTAGAGGAAATGGCCTGAAGTTGTACCACGGGAGGTTTAGATTAGAAGTTATGAAGAATTTCTTTACTGAAAGAGTAGGCAGGCACTGGAACAGGTTGCCCAGGGAGGTGATGGAGGTATTCAAAAAACATGTAGATGAGGCACTTCAGGACATGCTCTAGTGGGATGGTGAAGTGTTGCTGGTTGGATGCAGTGATCTTAGGGATATTTTCCAACCATGACAATTCTGTGATTCTGAGAGTTACCTTCTTCCTTTTAGTCTTAGGTTTTCTCTTGGAAGTTCATCCAAATGAATAGCTGATCTCCATTGCCAGGCTGAGATTTTGGGGTTTGTTTTGTTTAGAGTGTTTTGGATGCTCAAGTTCAGTGAGAGAAGCTTCGCTTCTGTGACTTCATGATATGTTTGTTACTTTGCTTGCCAAGAAACCATTGAGGCTGTAAAAAAGTAGAGCAGCCTCAGGGGAAATACTTGAAGGGCAGACAGTCATTTTCTCACTTGGATTTTATTCTGGCTGTTCAAAGCAAACTTGTGACTGAAAACTGCCTCCACAAAACTTGTGAGTCTTTTTGAGGGTGTTGCTGTATCAGTGTTACCAAACAGATGCTGACATTGGTAGCAGTGGTAGTGCTCCAAGTGTGCTAGTGAGAGAAAATAGTGGGTGTGAATCATTTTCAAAACCTTAGCTAGAATTAATATGTGACCTTAACCCAGCGCTGTTGTTTCTCACATTGGTTTATGTTAATAGAAATCCAAATATTTTGAACAAAACCCCAATATGCTATTACTTCTATGATTTTAGAAAAACAAGGTGTTGCAACTGTTTTTGACCGTGAACTGCTTTAGTCCATTCCTGGTGTTGCCTAAATACAGTGATGTGCAGTAATTCTTCAGCTGTCACTAACAGCACCAAGCATCATATTGTCTTCCAACTTTTATCCGTAGCTGCTGTATCTTGAATAGACCCTTCCTACCAGAAAAATTCCCAGTTTTAAAACACTGAGGCAGAATGATCTCAGCTTGGCTTGTTGAGTAATTCATTATCTCAGTCTCTCCGATTTTTAATTAAATTGTTCTCAAATACTTGTTAGCAGCTGATGTGAGTGATCCGATCAAGTGATGCATCTGGAAGCAAGTTATCTTTTTGTCAGCATGTTTTTCATACAAACCTCAACATTTTGACATCTGAGCTGTTGCAAGCTCGCAGATAAAGACATTAGCTCTGAACTGGAAGAGTAGGTGGAAGTGTCCTGTCTCTGTTAGCCTCAGCAGGCAGCAAGCAGGTGTGGAGTCAGTGTGAAGGTGGCACAGGGACACCAAAAGCAAATGTGAATCTCTGGAGTAGTGCCACAATTTCCTTTCAAAGAGAGCTTGTCAGTATGAAACCGAGTCTGGTTTGTTGTTTGGGGTTTTTTGTGGGGTGTTGTTTGGTTTTTTTTTTTAAGTAAGTTAAAGCTACTTTCTAGTACTGCTAAGTACCTGTTTTGACACATTAAAATTATATTCCTCTCTTTTATTCTTCTAAATTATTTCCCCTCCTTTTTGAAAACTTGTCCAAGTACAAAGCAAGAGGCTGTAGAAGGTGAACTTTTAAAGATAGATTTTTATTTTTTTTTTCAGCAGAATTCAAGCATTAATAACAGTTGCAGCTTCGTGACACTTATTTCTGACTGCTTTCATTTCCCTTTCAAGATTTTAGGACTTCAGGGTATGAGAGAGGTGAATAGTTGAAAAATACTTTTGAGGGCCACTCTCCACCTCTTGGTTTCTGGCAACATTGTAAAATCTCCCTTTTCAAGTGAGCTCAAGCAGCATGTCATTGTGTTGAAACAAGCACCTCGAGCTAGGTAATTGGTGGGGGCATGTTATGTTGGTTTTGGGGGAAAGGGCTTGCTCTCATTTAAGGATGGGTATGTTTTATTTTCAGCCATATCTGGAGTTCTGCTGCAGTTGGACATCCAGCTGTGGCAGTGTTTAAGCTGGTGTTAAACAGCCACTCATTTCTGCACGTCCCTGTCTGCTCTGCTGGTGAAGCTGGCAGTTTGGCTTGAGACACACAGTTCTGGCTGAAAAGTAACCAGAGTTTGTGCCAAGTTATTTTGTGAGGAGATCCCCTTTCCCACTCTGATTCAGCCTTTAGCCAAGTGGATAGTTGGGCCAGCACAAAGAGGATGGCTGTGCTCTGGGCAGGCCAATGCAGATAGCAACTGTTTAAGCTGACTCTCACAGGTGATGGACAGCGTGTTAGGAAGGAAGCAGGATTGTTGATGAGACTATCTTCATTTCTTGATTATCTTGAAGGTCTCTTCCAACCAGAAAAATTGCTTCCGTGCTGGCAGTACTTTGAGCTGAGGAGGGAGCTCAAGCATGTTTCTTGAAAACTGCATGTAAGGATGAAGTCTTTCGTTTCATGTTCACGTTTAGGGCAGATTTATACATTTGTCTTTTGTTGAAAGATTTTAGGTTTTCTAGCTCTCTGTGGAGAGCTGTGTCAGTTTTGTAGAGGTATCAACAGGGAGTCTGGTGCAGTCGATGTTATGCATGGAGTGAGCATATACCTCTGGCTCTTAAGACTTGTGGATCTTTCACTGACTTAAGCATTAAGCCTTCTAGGGTGGGTCTTAGATCATAAATTAACCTGATCTTTTAAAATTGGCAGTTGGTAATTCAGCATTACCTTGAGAGCATCATCTTTGTCACCAGCAATTAGGCAGTTGGATTATTCTCCATAGAACAGGTTCTTTCATGTTTTTGTAAAAGAAATACATGACCATTGGAGTTGCACTTTAATTTTGATGTGGCCCAGAACGAGTCTGTGCCAGCCTCTGGCAGTGATATGAACTGAAAGATATGCTCAGATTCTCCAAAAAAATGTGTATCTTCGGGGGTATGAGCAAGCTGTGTTTGTCAAGATAATTGAACAAGTAGAACATGCTCCTTCTTTAAGTCTCTCAAGAGGATTGTTTTGGGCTGCAACAGGAATGCCCACTCCATTTCAGTAATAAGGTCTGTGCCTGTTGCTTTTCAAAAATTCTGCTGTTTAAGATTTGACTGTTTCAATGATATTGGTCAGTTCTGCTTGCTGTTTGTAAGCAATCAGCAGATCGCCAGTAACTAAAAATCACTTCCTTATAGAAGTCTCAGAATGTAGTGAAAAGCCAAATTTCAATGTTTATTCCTAAAATGTTTTGTCAAAGCTTTCTTCAGGCCATCCAAGCAGTGGCTGATTTATTTATTTATGGCTGTCTGGTGTTTCCCAGCAGATGGGGCTCTTGTCTGCAGTGTGGCTGGGCGGGCGCTGGGCTGTGCCACTGCTGCATATCATTTTCCGTCAAGTTTTTGCACTTCAGATCCTTTCAGCTGGCAGGGTAACCTGAGCTTGCCTGTGTGTGTGACTTGTCCAGGAGCCAAAGCTAGGCTGAGCATTGGAGTGTTTGGAGAAATCTTCTCTCTAGCTTTCCATGCAGTGCAGGAATTCTTCCTTATGAGGAAGTATGACTCTTAATTTTGTTTTTCCTTGGTGGTGGTTTATGAAATATTCTTGTCACTGAAATCCTGTAGATATCCTGACATTTGGGTTATTCCCTTCTCACTGTGCTTAACTTGCAAGATGGAAAGCATTTTCCTGTGTTTCAGGAGCTGATTTAGGAACAATTAGTCATCATATTTGAGAAGTCATGGCAGTCTGGCAAAGTTCCCACAGGTTGGAAAAGGGGAAACATAACCCCATTTTTGAAAAGGGAAGCAAAGAAAGCCCAGGGAACTACAGACCAGTCAACCTCACCTCTGCCAGGTAAAATCATGGAGCAGATCCCTTCTGATACCTGTACTAAGGCACATGAAAAATAATGAGGTGAACAGTGACAGCCAGCATGGCTTCACTAAGGGCAAATCATGCCTGACTGATTTGGTGGCCTTCTGTGACACAGAGTTACAACTCTGGTTGATATGGGAAGAGCAACTGACGTAATCTGCCTGGACTTGTGCAAAGCATTTGGCACTGTCCCCCATGACATCCTTATCTCTAAGATGGGAGGCACATGGACTTGATGGATGGACCACCTGGTGAATAAGGAATGGACTAGAAGGTCACACTCAAAATGTTGTGGTCGGTGGCTTGATGTCCAGGTGGAGACTGGTGACAAGTGGATTTCCTCAGGGATCTGTTTTGGGTCCAGTTCTGTTCAACATCTTTGTCAGAAGGACAATGGCATAGAGTGCACCCTTGGCAAGTTTGCTGATGACACCAAGTTGTGTGATGTGGTGGACTCACTTAAGGGAAGGGATACCGTCCCCAGGGACCTTGACAGGCTTGAGAAATGGGCCAATGCAAACTGCATGAGATTCAGCAAGTCAAAGTGTGAGATCCTGCATCTGGGCTGGGCCAGTCCCAGGCTCGGTTACAGACTGGGTACTGAGAGTAGCCATGAAGAGAAGAACTTGGGAGTGTTGATTGCCGAGAAGCTCAACATGAGCTGGCAGTGTGCTCATGCAGCTCAGAAGGCCAACCGTATCCTAGATGCATTAAGAGGAGTGTGGCCAGCAGACCAAGACAGGTGGTTCTCCCCTTTTACTCTGCTCTTGTGAGACCCCACCTCGAATATTGCGTCCAGTTCTGGTGTCCCCACCATAAGAGGGACATAGATCTGTTGGAGCGAGTCCAGAGGATGGCCACAAAGATGATCCAGGGGCTGGAGCACCTCTGCTATGAGGATAGGCTGAGGGAGCTGGGATTGTTCAGCCTGGAGAAGAGAAGACTCCAGAGTAACCTTATAGCTGCCTTCCAATACCTGGAAGGATTCTACAGGAAGGCTGGAGAGGGACTCTTCACAAGAGTGTTCAGCAACAGAACAAGGGGAAATGGTTTTAAACTGAAGGAGAACAGGTTCAGACTGGACCTTAGGAAGAAGTTCTTTGGTACGAGGGTGGTGAGACTCTGGAATAGATTGCCCAGAGGGGCTGTGGGTGCCCCCTCCCTGGGGGTGTTCAAGGCCAGGTTGGATTAGGCCTTGAGCAACCTAGTCTAGTTGAGAGGCATCCCTGCCCATGGTGGGGAGGTTGGATTAGATGATATCTGAGGTCCCTTCCAACCTAAGCCATTCTATGATTTTGTCAAATCCTAGCTGTGCCTCCAGGAGCTCATGCCAGACATCACTAACAACTGGTGTCAGTCCCTGGCTGCAGGTGGCTGTAGCATCCTCTCAAGACAAAGCTTCTTACTTTCTGCTAATACTTGGCCTCTTCTCACTCTCAGATGTAATCTTATCTCCCTTGATGTCTGGGGCAGCTGCAAGAGGAGAGGGAGTCTCCTCAACATTTACAGAAAGGTTTTCTGTTTCTACAATTGCAAAAAATCATCAAGAAAAGATTTTGTTTCTGTTAGTCTTACCAAGGAATCTGTTTATGAAACTAAATTAGTGTTTTTCTCCTGACAATGATCTCTTTTGGTAAATCTTCAAGAAAAATACATTATCATCCCTTTCCCAGTGGCTTCCCATTTTATTGTGAGCATAGTCTTGTAGCAATGGCCCTCCGACATTGACTAGTTCTTGGTTTGGGCAAACTGCAGACTTTCCTCCTTTTCAGCCTGGAGCTGATTGCGCTTCTCAGCCTCAGCACAGGGACGACGGCTCTCAGCACGTTTTTCCAAACTTCTCTAAGACCAGGGACTCCTCTTACACCGGTAGTTTCTGAGCTGCAGTATGTTACCTGTGGCTTCCCCAAAGACCTCCACCCTGCCTGGACAATAGGACTCGCAGGAAGCCTTTGCTGGAGGAGAGTCCAGGGGTGAGCAGGGTCTTCCAACCAGCCCCAGCAAAGTGGGTGTGGATGCTGTGGGATTCTGTCCCTGGGGGGGCTGCCATGATCTGACTCCCTTGCTGAGAGTGGCTTGAGGGATTTCTGGTGCTGCAGAGCCACTTGGCATCAAATGGCATCATGTCCTGGGAGCTGAAAGTCTCCTTACTGAAGTGCAGAGCGTAATGGATCAGCTGCCTATGGCTACAAATGTGCTATAGACAAGTAGAGACTGGTGTAAAGAAAATGCATTTGTGAAAGTCTGCTTGCAATGAACGCTGCGGCAGGCCGGTGAAGCCTGAATAAATCCTTTGACTCTTGCAGGTTTGCTGATGTGATTGAAAGCTTGCAGAAGGTGCCAGCCAGAGAGCAGCTTCAGGCTTTCCAGGCTGGCTTCATGCTCCAGGTAATGAGATACCATTGAATGTAAAATGGCTGGTAGAAACATCAAAGAAGAGCTGGACTTAAATTCTTCACCTCTCAACAGGTAAAATACATTATACAGTAACTATGTTTGATAAAGCTTTAATATGCAAGCTGGATTTCTGTGCATACTGATGGAGTTTTGAGGTGCTGCTCTCCATCTCACCTAGGCTGCAGTTTAATGGCAAACAGGCTATGGCTCGAGCAACTTGGAGAACATGAGCCTTGCTGGGGCCATGGGAGCATGCAGGTACCTATGGGTTGTTGCCTTTGGTAGTAGTAGGAGATAAAAACCTTTCTGTATCTGGACCTACTTCCTTTGCCAGGATGAATGGAAGAGTTTCTCATATCTAGGCCTGACATATGCTGTCTTGATTAAAGGGATAGGATACCAATCTTAATAATTCCAGTTATTGCCTCTGCTCAAGACATGGGAAATATGTACAGAATCATAAGCTCTCCAGTTTGGTCTCTGGAGTGCTGTGAGTTGAGGGGGTATGAAAGGGTTTGGGGGAGCAGTTGCAGGTACACCGTTCATTGGGAAATTAGGTTTGGTTTTTTTTCCTTTGGAATGGTACAGTGAGCTCATACCTGTCTTCTGTTAGGAGAGAGAAAGAAGCAGTTTTACTCATTAGTTTCTCTCCTCTTTGAAGTTTTCAGGGAGCAATGGTGCTAGAGCAGGGTAATAGGTAGAACTGCCAACACACATAGCAGTGTCTTGGTCCTGGGGAAAGAAAACAAAGCAAAACCAAATATCGTGCCAGATCAGCACTGCCTAGATAGCATGTAAAGCTGAGGTCCCAAGGTCCTATGAGATCTGTGGTGTGACTGATTCCTGCAGGGAGGGTCCTTCACCTGCCCCAGTGAGCTGCCTTGCCCTGGGTTTGCAAGGTTGCATTGAGGATTTCTGCACTGTGCGTGCCTGTGCTCTCCGCAGAGTATGGTCAGGGAGGTGCCGTACCCACCATTCATCAGACCCACTGTGTGCACAAGGACTGTGTGTGTGTGTGTGTGTGTGTGTTGCAGGCAGATGCACCGGGGCTGCCATACAACCCTGGAAACACCAGCTCAGCTCACCTGAAGGGCATCTGCTTGCTGCAGAACATTAAGTCACTGTATTAATAGGTGATAATGTGACATTTTTCCCCTCCAGACCACCATCATGGTGACACAGCTGCTGGCTGCATTGGTTCTCCAGTGGAAATTGAAACTGTTTCTACCACAGACAAATTTTTTTTTTTTTGTAGTGTTTCTTTTACAGCACTTTGGCATGACTACCAGCTCCGGATAGGGGAAGACATTTCTATTTTCTAAGTACGCAAGATGTCGAAGAGAGGAAAGAACTGGTGCTTCTGATAGGAACTTGCCAGATGTTTGCAAATACTTACATGGTTCTCTAATGCTGCATGCCATACAAAACAGTCCTGAAACCACCACAGTCGTTTTGTCTTTCTCCTCCCACTGATTATTTTCACATATATGTAATGGAGTTTGAAAGTAACTTTTTTGGGGAGTTTACTGTCATGGAAGGACCCAGAGTCAGTGACCATGATGTCAGTATTGATTACCAGTTGCCAGTGCTCTTTAAACAGCAGACACTTTGGCATATTTTCAATGAACAGCAGTGGACTAAATAGAACATTTTAAACCCCATAATATCTTGGATATGGGTTTGTTCAGAGGAGGAGAAGACCTGGCATTGAACTATTCAGTTCAATTCTAATTAGGATTTAAAAATCCTTTGCACATTTTTAATGCTCTGTTTGAATAAGAGCGATAAATATGTGTTCCTATGAAAATCCATTTTCTTGCCCAGGGTATAAATGTTCAATGTGAAATCTCAGAGTGAGGAATATGGTTTCCCTTGGACAGAGTGTCTCAGTTGAAGTGCTGTATAACTCATAATCTGCTCCTGGTATGGTGGCATAGAAACTATTCTTCATATATAGCTTTATATAACTGCTATATAACCTGCTATAGCTTAACTGCAGCAATTTAAAAAGCAATGACAATTTATTCCCAAGTGTGGTCCCTGATCAAAGCTGGAGTCTCCATTTCAGGTGTTAAATATTTATTCAAAGTGCAGATCATACATTTATGGTGCTGTGCAGGGAATTTATGATAACGCACTGTTCCACGTTGAACACCAAAATACAATCTTCTCCTGACTTTTTTCTTAACAAAAAAAAAAAAAAAAAAAAAAAAAAAAAAAAAAAAAAAAAAAAAAAAAAAAAAAGAAAAAAAAAAAAAAAATTAAACCAATTATTTTTTTACCAAAAATTTAATTGTACTTCTCTTT
>WUAM01000287.1:67041839-67056577 GCA_024336885.1 Actenoides hombroni
GAGAGGGACTCTTCACAAGAGTGTCCAGCAATAGGATGAGGGGAAATGGTTTTAAACTGAGGGAAAATAGGTTTAGATTGGATCTTAGGAAAAAGTTCTTCAGTACGAGGGTGGTAAGACTGTGGAATAGATTGCCCAGAGGAGTTGTGGATCCCCCCTCCCTGGAGGTGTTCAAAGCCAGGTTGGATGAGGCCTTAAGCAACCTAATCTAGTTGAGAGGTGTCCCTGCCCATGGTGGAGAGATTGGATTAGATGATCTCTAAGGTCCTAAGCCATTCTATGAATTAATTTCTCATCATATAGGGCAACTTGCATGTTTCCGTTTTGTATTCGTGCTTTCCTTCATTTTCAGCTTTATCTCTCCCTGAATTTTTTATGGCCTCACTGACATCTTTTCTAGGACATGATTCAGAGCTATTTGCTCTATGTGTGTTCCCATAAATCACCTCTGTCTAGATGGTAGTTTGTACTCCACGTAAGAAAAGGAGTAAAACTGTAACAGGGCTAAACTTATATGTGCAAGTCTAGTTTGATGCAATAGATTCCACCAGTGTCCTGCCTAACAGAGTTAGTAATTGTAGGGCAAGAAGATAAAAGTTTAGTCAGAATGGCCTGGTAGAGATATTTTAACATTAAAAAAAAAACCAAAAAAACCAACCCCTTGTGGTTTTCAGAATCTTTGAATTGCCTGTGTGTGCGCTGTGGCTTTCCTCTCTAGTAGAGAGTGTTATCAGCAACTAAGAAACATTCATAAAGCTGGGCCTCTGCTCTCATCTCCATCCAAATTTCGTGTGAACAAACTGGTAGAAGACTAGTTTGCAAAGCAGTAGTCCTCCCTGCATGAGAGCAGCCCAGCCCTGGGACTCCCTGCAACCCCCACTGCTTTCACACCGGTGCGAGGAGGGATGAATGCTTGATGCCTGGCCCAGGTGTATTTGGAGCAGTTGCTGGCAGGTTTCTGAGTGCAGAGTTCCATTCACGTAGAAAATGCCTTTTCAACTTCTTCAGCCTGTTTTATCTTTGTTACAGTGCTGCTTGCAGACATTAATCTGGCTCTGTGTAACCATCTTTACAGGGTAGGCATATGTAATTCCTACATATCCTGTGTGCATGAGATTACATGTAATTCAAGGGCTCCCTTTTATGTGCATTTGATTGTATGTTGGTGTGGAGATTCTCCATCCTCTGTTCATTCCTTCCATCTTTTAATACAGGCTGTAAATTGTGGTGAGAGTTCAAAGCTAAGCTTTGAAACTATAACCTTTGGTGCCATCTTCAGACTCCTCCAGAGACTTGGCTTTCAGGAAGGGCTGCACATTCCCCACCCAGCCAGGAAAGTGAAACCCCGTGGATTGGCCTCTAGTACTGGGCATGCAGCACCACCAGTCACTGTCTAACAGTCTGCTTTTCTTTCTATCTTTTCTCAGTTGTTTCCAGTAAAAAATAATTAATCCTGAAAACAAACAGTTACTACCCTGGAACTGAGACTGTGATGGGATGGGGGGCAGTTCCTGGTCTGGTCCCTTTGTAAACAGGGACTGTCCTTCGTTAGCTGAGAGTTCTTTTGACGAAAGGCAGCATTGCTTCTGTGTGTCCTATGTCAGATAAAAACAGAGCAGTAAGTCTTGCCTGTGTGTTGGTCGTTATTTTATTGGAAAAGTAGTTCTGTAAGTGGGAGAAGACTATGGTTTTTAAGCTCCAAATGCTCAAGCTGTGCACATGCAACCCTGCTGTTTTATTGACCTACCTGCAAGGTGTAGTACCTTTTAAAACTGAACTCACCCTAGAGAGTCATTTGTTGCGTTAGGAAATGAAGGAGAATGTTAGTGCATCTGAAGATGGCTGTGCGTTTTTTTGGCATAACTAATAATCCATTTCTCTTTCTTTGCTGTAGATCGCTTGCACAACTCTAGATGTGGATCTGGTATGCATAAATGTAACAGAAAAGCTGCCATTCTACTTCCGAAGGCCTCCTGTGAATGTGGTAAATTTACATCTAAATTGTTTCCTTGCTGTTAAATTCTGTATTTCATGTCAGTCTGAGTTGAATTCCCTACCATTTCCTTCCCACCATTCCCATCCAAGTGGTTCTTTTATTTTCTCGTATAATGTATATTGTTGTTTCACATGTCCTTCACTTCAAGGCCTCCACTGCAGCATTTAATACACAGTGATGTATGTTCTTTCTTTTTTTCCTTCCTCTCTGCCACTTCAGAAGGCAGAAGTGGTGTTCCCAAGAAATGGAAACGGAGCCTTAAGGCCACTACTATGCTAAGCAGTGAGATGTGGTTTGATTGCTGACTAAGCTGCTTCCCAAACCAGCAGTGGTACAGCTGTGTCGGAATAGATAAACAGCCCTGTGGTTTAAAAGACAGGAGAATGTGAATGACAGTGTTGATCTGGGAGAAGGCTGTATTGCCAGTTATTTGGAGGACCAACTGTATTGAATTCATACTTATACAAAGGAATGTCTTGGCAAATGAACCAAATGTGGAATCACTAAATGTCTTCTGTGGGACACAAGATATCTATCAGCCAAAATAGTCACCAGTCAAATGTTTTGATTAAATACTTTTATTAGTAGAATTCTGCCTACTGTTGGTGGTTTTGCCAGAAAGCTTCATCTGAACGTACTCTTAAGTGAACTAGTTTTTTTTCCTCTTGAGTATATGTCAGGGTTCATTCCACATGGGCATTCTTGGCTGATGTAGTCCTTAGTGCTTAAAACTTTAAATGTGGAATTGGCTAGAAATCCTAATTCCTCTTTTACAGAAAGTTTGATCTAGAATCAAAATTAAAAATTAACTAGAATTAATCCTGAAGCAGAACAAAAGCAATACTTTGAAATTTGCAGGAAATTTCAACATTCCACTTGGAATATCAATTTTGTGTGAAATGTTGTTTGAAAGTATCCTAGCTGCCAAAAACTCCAGCGACTGGCCCATGTGAGGAGCTGCATGGCTTTTGGAGGCCTGCGTTTGGAAACGTCGTCCTTACAAGCTACTACTCAGCTTCCACGCTCCCAGCTTCAAGGCAGTCAGTCTGTCAGACTGGTTTTGTGCATTCTGGGGCAGTCAGTTTTGGTGGTGGTTATGCCAGACTGATAGATCGGCAGGCAGCTGAAGTGGTGGGGATGAGATTAAAAATCTGCTTGACTGGAAATTGGTGTATTGCCATCACCTGTTTTGATTTTGATAAATTCAGGCTTCTCTTGTTTGTAGACGTCAAACCAGTTCTGTGTAAAACATTTGATGTGTACATAGCTTCTATTGTGCTTGCATGCAGAGGTCATGCATGGATGGGAGCTGGATTAATTCTTTCTGTATTCAGTTACGGGCTTTCTTACAGTATCAACATTGCAGCACCTTTAAATAGTATTAATATAAAGCGTAGAGGAACATTTCAGGCAAATGTATTACAGCTCATGGAAAAAAGAACTCCTAGCTTTGAATTGTGTCTTTATTGTGAACTCACTATGTGCGGTAGCGAGTTGCTTAGCCTCTCTCTGTGTTTGCAAAAACAAGAATGCTAGGTTTTTGGTGAGGTACTTTGACAGATAGCAGAGGATTTTAAAACAGCTGCAAATATCATCAGTATTACTATTGGGAAGCTCTTCTGTGACTCACTGTTTTTTAACGTTGTCACAAATACCAGAGTATGCTGTGAGACAGGAGAGAAGGGTACTCGGTACTGCGTTTATGCAAGGATAAATTCCTCATCTACAAGACGTGGGTACTGTGGGAAGCAGCTGTGGGGCTAGAGGAGAAGAGTCCTCAATATTTCAAAGCTTATTTCTGACCAGCAATTGTTACCTGTCTTCTCAACACTGTTGTGATAGTGGAAAGACAATTGCAATTAGCAGTTGGCTGGTATTTGCTTGTTAAACATCATTTATCTGCCATCCCAAAATTCAAGTATATATACTGGGTGTACAGTGAAACCTTACCCCCCTGCCCCCTTCATGCTATGCTGTGCTCTTGCTGGAACAACTCTGCCTGATTTTTTTATTTTTTTTTTTAACACAATTAAACTGAGAACAAGTTACATCAGTAATAGACAGCAGTTGTTGGATTGTTATGCTTTTCTCCTTTTGATTTTTGATCACTCTCTTTCGTGAAGGCAATAGATCGAGGCATTTACTTTGAACTTCTTTACGCGCCTGCCATCAAAGACTCCACAATGAGAAGATACACAATTTCAAATGCGATCAGCCTGATGCAGATCTGCAAAGGAAAGGTAAGCTCTCAAAGTGAAAGCAAGCTAATTAATTCAGTTCAGATTCTTCTGGAGTTTATACAGACTGAGCCATTTTAAATGAGTTTGATGCTGAGGTTTCTGAAGCTGTGACTGAATCATTGCCTACTAATACTAGGACACAATTATTCTAGCTCCAAATACTTCTAGCCATGCACTGCTGCATGCTTTCTTCTTAAGTTGTCAAGCTGTTAGATTGCTTTTTTCAGAACAGCCTGTCTTTTATGGTATGCAATACCCCAAAAAAATGTGTCAGAGATCTAAGGTTTGCACTAGGCCTGAAGTTCATGCATCTCTTTAAAATTCCCCATTTCATATCTCTGATGGATCAAAAGCACTTTTTTGGTAGTATACCTTGAATATGGGGACTGAAAAATAATAAAAAAAATTTAGAAATCTTGTTCTGTTAAACAGATAGTGAATTCCCAGTGTACAGAACAGTTGCAACAGCTAGCTGACTACCAGCCAGGGCTTTGCTGCAGTCAGATCAACTGCATTCTTCCCTGCTACTGAAACCCAAGGAAGAAGTAATGCTTGCAGCTGAGAAGCCTGTAATCCATCACTTACATACCTTACCTTCTTGCAGGCTAAGCTGCCTGTCATGCTGGGTCCTCTCAGGCCATGTTTTTTTTAACAGGGAAGCATATCATAATACACATCCAAGTTAAAAGCAATTGTAGCTTTCACCATCTTTATTGGAAATGGCCTTTGCTGCACTTAGCTAGTCCAGAGAAGACAAAACTGGCATTACCCTGCAAATCTAGTCTGAAGTGGGAAGGACAATTAAAAGCAGATCCATCATTACCGCAGTTCCTACCAGGCCTGGCAGCTTATTTTATAGGGCAGCAGAGTGGGTCAAACATATTCATTCCATTGGTGCTACAGAAGAAAGTGAGTATTTGCACAGCCTTTCCTGAGAAGCCCATCACTGGGAGTTAATTGCACGAGATACTGACTTGGAGATGAGGTACATACGCACAAAACCCCTTTCCTTTGGCATTCCTTTTTGCAGTGCTCCTCTTTCCTCCGTGCAGTTAAAGATTTACTTCTTGTGGTCATTGATTGGGACAGCTCCAGTTGAGTTGGTATCACTAACAGAGCAAAGGAGACGTTTGGGTGCTCTGTCTGTGCACAGTGCCCTTTCATTCTGTAGCTGTCAGCATACATCTGTGCCTGGAAGGTAAATCTGCTGGGGCTGGGCATGACAAGTTGTTGTTAAGGCAGTGGAAGAGCTGGGAGGGGACTCCTAGCTTGTATCTACTTTTTGCCTCCAGGCTCAGTAGCTGGTGGGCCAGCAGAGATGGTTGTTAGCCCCCACTGGCAGTTTGTCTTAGTTGGTTATGCAAAGGCCCTTCTTTAACGAGACGTGGGATGGCTGGTCCATGGGCTGCTTGCTTTGGTACCTGGCACACAGCTCTCACCTTCTGTAACCTATAGTTACAGAAGTTCAGTTATAGCTGAACTTGTAGCAGGTTTTGATCCTTTTGTTCCTCTTCTGTTGTAGTAGGGCAGGGAAACTTCCAGAAATTGACTGGTATTTTCAGAGTTGGTGTTGAGTGGAGTCCTTAAAACATGTTAAAATGTGCAGGGAATGAGGGAGGGACTCACCAGCTGTGCCAGACAGAAGGTGTGCATAGCCACAGTCCTGCATCTCCTGTGTTTTGGTAACTGAGTGTGGGTACTGTGCCTGCAGCACTGCATAGAACCACCGTCTCCTTTACTTGGGGAGATTATGTTTTGCCTTTGAGTTCTTCCCTTTAGCTGTGACCTTGGATTTGCCTTTGTCTGTCTCTCCTTCACTCACTAGCAGTGCTTTTCTTGTCTACTCTTGTCTCCTCTGCCTATCTTACCCATCCCCTAACTGGAAGCCAGTTGCCATTGAACCAGGCAGAGCATATCTTCAGTGCACAGCAGTGAGCCACATTCCCACACTGGTTCAAGATGGCTCTCACAGCTTCTCTGGGAGTTTCTCTGAGCCTGGGAGACAGGCATTTGTTGCTACAGATCAGAACAGGAATTCTCCCGGCGAACCCTTGCAGTCAGCACCACTGAAGCTCAAAAGCACCCTTGTGATCCATAGTGCAGTCATTTTAAAGGTGAACTATGCAGAAGGAAGTGTCCTAGGCTCCATCATGATGTGTTCTGTTAATTCACTGTGATGTGTATATATATTGCTTCTGCTTCTGGCTTTCCTTATGCTAAAGCAGACTTGGCTGTCCCATCCTTTCCCCAGCACACGAGGAAACCGTCGAGCAGTGTGAACATACAGTTGTTCCCATGCAAATGGCTCTTTCACATGTTGAGTTCCAGTTGTGCACAGAGCATTTTCTTCCAGTGTTTTCCCTGCTCTTTGTGCTGAGGAGGTGGCAGGACAGCCAAGCAGTGTGGGGAAAGGATCAAAAGCCCCATCTCGTAAGCAGAGGCCATGTCGTGTTGGTGGTCTCCACTGTCGCAGTACAATTCCCATTCCCACCCACTCAAGGAGGAATTCCCAAAGCCTTTTTATGTAGCGTAATAAAAAGTCCAAGGAATTTTTTGCTGCTGCAGAGTATCCACCTGTGCAAAATAGTGCCCCCCTGAATGAGCATCATTGGAGGTTTAACATCAGAAGAGTGCTGGCAGCTGAGCTGTGGTATCTCCCAGCCTCTGAGCAGTCATGAACCTGTTCTGTAGAAACCCTTTGGGAGAAAAGGGAGAAGGATGTGTCTCTGGTGATTTTCACAGGGATGCCAGTGTTGAGGGAAGTAGCCCACATCCTAGCTGCAGATAGGTTTCCCAAACCACTGTGACTTTGATTAAGGCCACCATGAAAGCTAAGGTTAGGATTGGGCTGTGAGTAGACTGGAAATTTGGGAGCACCAGTCTGTCTGAAGGCACTATGTAAGCTAGGGCCTAGTGCTTCTGGGGGATCCTGGACTCCTGAGTCCATTTCTGTTACAGCTCAGGCTGAATTGTCATCTGTGTGGGGCCTCCTTTGGCTAATGTAAATAAAGGTGGCACTTGTTAGCGCAGCGTGTGCAACTCTGCGTTTCTTCTTTACCCTTAAGGTCCCTTTGAAGTCCAATATGAAAGATACAGCCTGATAGGTGTTTGTTTAATGCTATCACTCTGATATTTACACTGCTTAGCATCTGAAAGGTGTGATGCTTATTCAACTCACATCTGTGAGAGGCTTGTAACTGCAAGGAAAGGCCTGTCCCTGTTCCCTTCTCTCTGTAGGGAACAGGGAGATAACCTGTCCCCAGATTAAGAGCTCTGAGCCTGAATTTAGGTAATGCTCATAAAGTATTTGCTGCTTGCCTTTTTTATTCATTTTTAATTTTTTTTTCATTTCTTGAAGCTGTCTGACAGATGAACATTTGTTCCCTTTTGTTTTCCAGAACATTGTTATATCTAGTGCAGCTGAAAGGGTAAGTCCTGGATTGCTTTATTTTTAAGTTGGAACAATTAGAGGATTTATCTGTGGCTGAAAATACAGCTTTAATTATATAATAAACCTATAAAAAGCATCATTTTAAATGATTGCCATCTTACAGGCGTTTTTTTAATCAGTCTGTTTTACTAAATAATTGTATTGTGGGGTTTGGGGTTTTTGTTTTGTCGGGTGGGTTTTTTTTTTTTGTGGCTGTGGTATTTTTCCATGACAGTTTTCTCCCAGATGGGGCCTCTCTTTTCCAAAATACTAGTATTTACTAAAATACTAGTAGCTTGCTGTTATGTGGCATTTAATCTTGCCTTCCTGAGAGCCCTGTCCTGCCTGCTCACATTCTGTCAGCCTGTGAGAGAGTGCATGCACATATCCAACCTTCTTTGTTTTGTTTTAGCCTCTAGAACTACGAGGCCCTTATGACGTGGCTAATCTGTATCCTTTTCAAAGTCAAAAACATTAATAGTACCATGTGATAGTTGAACTTTCACTTGGAAATATTTCAGAAGCACTTTCAATCCTTTACACTCCTTGAACTTTACACAGTGCTGCTTATTGGTGGCCTATTCAATGAATTGGGGATCCGAGTGGGTATGGAAGGAGCAACAGATCTTGGTCATGGAGTGCTGGCAGCTGTAAATAGTAATGTCTGTTCAGCTGCAGCTTATGTTTTGTTGTGATAATGCATTGATCCTGTCTGTGGGTGTAAGTGGGAAAATTAATAAAACCCATAAATCTATGGATGCTGTGAACCAAACCAGAAATGATTATCTCCAAGGTGCCACATCTTTGGTAGGAGAAGCTGTAAAGTCATATTTATATTAAGAAAGGAAAATGTCCTGCCTCAGTGCTGTTATGAATTTTCTGTTATTTCTGTTATGAATTTTCCAGTCCTTAGTTACATATTTGTTGTTAAATAAGTGGTTGTGTTCTAGAAACCACGGGGAGTGTCTTGTATTCTCTGCTTTTAGGAATTCAGCTACTTTCTTGCTACTCCACCCTCCCTGCCCCACAAGTGCTTATCTGGACTGCCCCTCGAAGGGGAGGAGCATGCTCTCAGTCATGAGAACTGTGTGGGAGGGTGTGCAGCCTGGAAGGATTTTATGTGCAATGTTTTCTTCCCTCTTAAAAAGAGCATTCGGGCTCAACCCAAACGAACATACCTAATGTGTCGTCCCTGCTCAGGGTGTCTTGGAACTTTTTAACATAATGCTTTTTTTTATCAGACAGCACCTTTTGCCCAAAACTGAAATTCTCAAGGGAGTAAAATTTTTTTGCTTGATTATGGATATAAAAATGTTCCTGTGTTGATAGACTTTTAGTTCCAAAAGTAGAGCTTCTTTTCTGGAAAAAAAAAAACCCAAACAAAAATTAAAAAATCAGTGTTGCCAGGAGTTTTCCAGGAGTGCTGCTTGGGAACTGATGCCAGGAGAATTGGGTGCCTCAGTTCCCTGCCTCTGGGTAGCCTTATGCAAAATGTCACTGAGTTACAGCTTTGCTAATTCCCAGTTATTTGTAGAGTAAGCAAACCTATCGTGCAGACAGACTTCCCTAGCCTGTTCGTTCCTTTCTGTGCATTTTGAGCCTGAACAAAGATGACAGAGGTTTGCTCTTTGGCCTGTCAGAAAGTGAAGCCAAGGCAGCCGTGTCTACCAACTGCAGAGCCACCATGCTTCATGGAGGTAAGTGAAAAGCACCTGCAATCTCATCTAAGTAACGTATACACTTGCTAAACTAAGTTCTTGTTAATGCATATTTTTCAGAAGGTCCTACAGAGCAACTCAGCTTGAGGTTTTAGCTCTCTTGTCCAATGCATGAAGAGGAGCCTGTGTGTCAAGGGTGTTCTGCTTTCTGTTGTTGCTGCGATGGCAGATCAGTGGCTGAACTGACGGTGCTGTCTGTACTGCAGTACTTACTTAACCACACTAACAAGTCATACACTGTTTAGCCGAAACACAGATCTGTCTGTTGTGCTTCATAGTGAAACTATCCCTGTTTCAGAAAGGGTTGAATGCTGAACTCGGTGACACCAACAGAAAGTACATCACTGACTTGAAGAAAATCGGGATGTGTGTATTTTGTGTTGACCCTCTTGCAGCATGAGTGCAGAAGCAACCTTTGCCGTGTCCCTTTCTGATGCTCCATTATATGGACTATTTCAGACTCGGTCTTCGGTGTGGACCATTTCAAACTTGATTCACATAGCATACAATGGCTTGAAGTGTTTTGGTGAAACAAAACTTGCTTCCTTATGCTCTGAGCAGAGGCAGCTCACAGTAGCTTTCTTCTCCTTGCCCATTTTTAATGTTAAGAAAGTGGAGATTTAGCTTGTGAGACCCTGTACTGGAAATCTACTGAAAATCAAAATATTTCCAGTTGCATTTTGTGTCCTGGTGTCAGTGCAGCAAAGACGTGCCACAGTTTGTGTTCCAGCAATCAGTTTCGACCCTTGCTCTCCAACGTAGCAGCAATTTCTCCATCTTTAGCTTCCCTTCCATGTGCTTATCTATTGTTTCTTGGTGCTTCTTGATTTTTATTCTTTATTCTACTGGCAGTTTAACTTTGTGACCGAGTAGTGCATTTAGCTCTTTTAATTTCTGCCTTTGTTTAGGTTCGTTGGGTAGGTAGGATTTCTAGTCACCCTCCAAACAACTTGAGTTACTTGAATCTTCAAATGCACAGTAGGATTTGGTTTGCATCTCTTGTTTCAGTAGAATTGAGGCTTGAACCTGCTGTAATTCAAAGCAGGTAGCTTTGATCTCTTGGAGAGGGCATTTCTATGACAGGGTCCTCCTCCAGCCTGTAACTTCTCTACATAGTGACAGTATGTTTGAAGAATTTTTGTCAAGTTTGTGGAATTTCTCATTCCCTCATCTATCTTCTGTGTGAAATTAAATAGCAGATGTCATTTTCCTGTCCCCCAAAGAATACCAGCCCTGAATAAGTCTGTCTGGTTTTTTTTGTTTTGTTTTGTTCCCCCCCCCTTCTTTTGTGATCAAGGTTCTTGCAGAGTATTTGTAAGGAATCTCTTCTACCTCAGGTTTTTCAGAGAAGCCTCCCACTAGTAGTTATGAAATTGGATTGGGCTCACTGGGTTGTTTGGCAAACAAATGTGAAGAGTTTGATAACATCACACAGCAGTGTTTTATGGTAACGCTGAGGGTTCTGTAAATAAAATATTCTTAAATACCATAAAGCCATTTAGTTGGTATGTATAGGGGAGCCTCTGCCAATATAGCTGTGCCAGCATAGTCTGTTTAAGAATCCTGGGGAATGTGAATACATTTTTTTCTTGTGTTTTGTTGTTTAAGAACAGCATGTTTTGCTCAGAAATGCAGAATTGCTTTTGACAATGATTCAGGAGTGTGTCCTCCTAATGACAGTTGAACTGATTAAGCCTGGTTCCCTATGGTTCTGCGTGTCTGCAGACCCTCAACCTGTGCAGGATGTCAGTTTTCCCTTATGTTTGCTGTAATTCTACACTCACCATCATATCTCCCCCTGTAGGTTCCCCACTTCATAGTGCAGCGTCTCATCGGCTCCTGCCCATGCAGGTTACTTACCTGCTGTGTGTGCTGACTGCCTGCCTGTTAAACATGTTGAACTGTGTTTTGGGGCATGGACACCTGAAATGAATATGTGACAAATGCATTAGTGTCAATTTATTTGAGATACTGCAGCTTCTGCTTGTATATTCTAGAGACTCGGAAGAGTGCCTGTGGGGTTGTGTACACGGTGAAGAAGCCTCGCAAAGTTGAGGAGGAAGAAGCAATGCTACCAGCCTGCAAAAAAGCTAAGACTCAAGCTTGAGGACTGAATCAATTGTCAACAGGAGCCTCCATGCCATCTTTAATCAGTGTTGAGTCTTCCCCTACTTTCCAGCCACCCTGGTTCTGCCCTTACTACTTTAGCCTGGAGGAGAATTATTCTTTTGGTGTTCAAGTGAGGAAAGCTGTGGGAATGAGACTGCTGAATGGTAGTTCACCACATCTGAAAGGTCATGCTGGGCTTCTGGCCAAGGTCAGGAGACTGTCTCACCGCCCTGTCTTAAGTCTTCTGGAGTTAGTGCAAACTCAGCATAACTTTTCTAATATATGGCAATTTTCAGTTGTACAAGTGCATTCCTTTTTTATTAAAAATGTTTCTAAATGTATCCCTTCAAAGTCTATCTCTTATGGTTTCTCAAGATGTGTTTCAAACACATCTCTGTACTGTACCTTAAAACTGCACGCCAGTAGCTGAAGTTTACTGTCAGTGGCCTGTGAAGAATAATAGTGCAGTAAAAAAAAAAAAAAAAATAGTCTGCTTCCCATTCTGTTTTGTGATCAGTGACTATAAAGATGATCTCGGGAGCTGTCACTTGCTAGGAGATATCTTGGTTTTGTGTTACAGTAGGACTGACTGACCTGGCCTGCCAGCCACACATCCCAAAGGCCATCCCTGTCCTGCAGCTCTTCAAGCTGAGCAGTAACATGAGATGGTTACTACAGATTGAAGCAAGAGCCCAAGGTTACACTGAATGTGTGTTCAGCATGGTATGTTGCAGTTGCATCATAACAGCTGTCTCACCTAGTCCTGACAGGTCTCCATGTCACATTGTTTTTACAGCATCATTTCCTTCCTTATGTCCTGGTGTTGTCTGCAAGAGTGTTCATTTTGCTGCCTCCTGCCTTTCCATTTTCCTTCCTGTTAATGCCTTGGTAAACCTCGTCAGTAGAGCATTTTCAGAGCTCTTCAACTGTTGACTAAAGTTTTTCTTTTGATGAAATTGGTATAAAAATTCTGTAGGCTGCTGTATTCAAGATGCTCTTGAGCCAGCTTTACTGTGAATATTCCATTTCTCTATTTGCATGTGACAAGTTCAGAAGTGGAAGTTGTATCACATAAAATATTGCAGAAATCTTGCAGTGGGTCACCTCTGAGCTTGTAGTAGCTGGACTGAGCAGAATAGATGAAGTTCTCAGTAGACCAACAGTTCTATGTAAGGGTGATGTCACAACAGCCTTTGCTTCATTCTACAAATAATAAAAGTTTTCCTTTATGTTATTTTATTTGTTGACTCTGTGATTTGAGTCTGTTTTATTATAGGTTTTGGGATGTATATCTGTATACACATTAGTTTGTCACTTACAGATTTACCTCCACAATGATACTCTAAGCAGAGAAGTGGAGAAACTTGTTGGTCTGGTCCCATTTTCTGAATGACACGTTACCTTGACTTGGCCAGAGAATAACCTGTCTTGAGCATGACAGAAGTTGTTGGGTAACTAGCATGTGGAAAGAGGCTTTTGAACGCTGGAGAGCCTTCTTGCTATTTAACTTGATTTAAAATATGTACAGCCTGCATCTTTGCCCTGTAAGTAGCTACAGTGCTTCAGGAACTGATGGAAAAGCTTCTTCACACACCCTCCCCCGCGCCCCCCGCCCCAGTTTCCCACAGCACATTGTTCTGGCCGCTTTGGTGCCTGAACAATTGAACTGCTTCTCGGTTAGGATGATAAACAGAGTTAGCCAGCACTGATGTAATTTCTATTTCCTGCAAGGCATGCTCCCAGTGTCTGGGTAATTGTGCAGAAACAAGGAGTCAAACAGAGGCTTGCAGAGAAGGGCAGTGAGTGGAGCTGTGTCGTAATTTTTATGGAGAAAAGTGTGTTTGCAAATAAAGCCTAGGGCGGGCAAGGTGACACATGTGAGTTATGGTGCTTGTGTGGGGAAAAGTCTCATATGTCTAAAGCTGTTGGCTTTAGTCTAGGAGAGCTGGCTGCAGAAAGAACAGGCGTTTCTTCCGCTTGCTTCATTGTAGGGTTTCTGTAAGTTCACTTAGTCTCCAAAATTTGCACTCCAGTAACAACTGTTCATTGCTGTCTGCTCCTGACCACCCTCATTGCCCAGGACGTTACTTTGGCCAGACTGGAAAGCCTGCTGGCTCGAAGCCAACAGACACAGGTTGGTGAAGGTGTGGGGGAGCCCATGGCGTATTTTGCTGGGAGGCCATGGCATGGGGTGTTAGGATTTTAACTGACTGCAGCAGGTAATGCCCCAGTGAAACTGGACATGAGTGCCCCTGCTGGCAGCAATGTGAAGATAGCTGTGCTTCTGCTAAAGCAAAGGGAGTGGTGCTTGCCTTTCGTAGCAGGACTCAGCCTCTCCCTTGGCTTGGATAACTGAAGCTGTCTCATGTGCTCCACATAGTAAGTACTGACTCTCTGAGAAACTGAGATTTTTAAATTAACCTCAGTTTAGTTTACTAGTTGTTCCAAGCGCTGTCCTTCTGCTTTTGTATATGTGTTTCCATTTAACAACGTAAGTAAGAGATGGCATTTATCTAATAGTGGCAGGGAGGTACCTCAAGGGCTGGCTGCTCTAAGCAGCTGAGACTTTTTTTTTTTAGTTTAAGAATTTTACAGAGGCTAAGATGTGAAATTTCTATAAAGAGAGACAGAGTTACCCTGTGCACGTTCACCATAATCCACTCCAGCAAATAGAAAGAACCACTCTTATTTAATCTGAAATAGATCATTACAAAATGTACAGAAAAAGCAGTACAAATTTACAAATATACATAATCTGGTTTTGCATTCTTCAATCACCAGACTTCATAGTAGTCTAGCTTGAAAAAAAATTCACATTCTTGATACTGTCTTCTCTCACCTTCATAACATTGCATCTGAATCCCACAGTCCAAATGTTGATGTGATGGTTGAAGCTCTGTCCTGGAGCTCTTTATCAACCACGATTGCCCAACCCCGTGCAAACCCCATTACTCAACTTCTTTAAATCCACTTGGCACATCAGCACACCTTCTTCTATTGCTCTTCCACATACCAACATTCATTTAACATATTATTTAATTGTGAGAATTTGGCAGAGACAAGGCAGCAGTTGCAAGTATTTGCTAATTAGAGCTATTGGAAGGCTGGAAGGAAGTTGCTACTGTAGTTGGAAATACTGCCATTTAAGACAAAAGGATTTATGTTGCTGGCAAAGATTGCATTAGGATGTAAAGCTCTAGTTTAAAAAAAAAAAAGCTACAATAATACTGAGAATCATTAAATTT